>CM021103.1:285606021-286077197 GCA_007115665.2 Sequoiadendron giganteum
GGTACGTATGGGTACGTGTATATATATATATATAAAAATATATATATATATATGTATTATATATACAAAAAAAAAAGAGAAATATACAGAATTGTAAAACTAAATCATTTCATAGTATGATACTTGATCATTGATCAATGCCAAATGCCAAATGCCAAAGATAAATATTAAATGTCAATTGATAGTTGTATTTGACTGATTTGAAAGCAAATTGGGTACAAAATGGCATCCTCATGTGGAATGTGTTGATGTTGATATTCTTAAACAAAATGAAAATAGAAAATTGTTTTTGTAAAACTGAAAGTAAATACTATATTAATATATTTTACAAATTTACATCTTCCTCTTTCCCATAAAAATGAGGTGCGGCATGTAGTTTTGTATGGTTTCAAAAGCCTTAAATGCGATATTATAGATGAAGACTTGTAGGAAAACTATGGAAACTTGGACTTGGAGAGTACCAATTAAATTCAATGGGAGTTTGAGGGCAATGTCTCCAATGGGGTTGAGGGGCAGCGCCCCTCGTGGGGGTCTGGGGGCAACGCCCCAGCCAATTCGAGGGGCATAAATAAACACATGCATTCCAATTAAGCATTAAGCATAAGAGATAACTTTCAAATTCATTAATCTATTATAAACAATAAGATTACAACTCTCATTCGGGAGGGTCCGGGGGCAGCGCCCCTGGCGCGCTCCCTGTCGCGGTACAGGGCGGGGTCGAGGGGCAGCGCCCCCGCCGCTAGCACCAATTTAAGGCTTTTGAAACCATACAAAACTCCATGGCGCACCTCATATTAATAATAATAATTAAAAAAAAAATGTTTTTATAAGTTTGGGCCGTGGGTTCTTCGAGGTACATGCCCGGGTACATGCCTGGTACCTTCGGGTCCGCGCACCAAACAGCCGGATGCACCCTGTGCGTACCCAGCGCGTACCCGCAGGCGAACCCGTACCGGGTTCGAACCCGAACCGGGTTCGAGGCCTCTAGGTACGCATCCGGTAACTTAGGTTATTTCTAATGGACGCCTTGGAAAAGAGAATTTATTCATGAGAAAACATTATTATTCTTCAAAAAGGTGAAAAGTGCTCCATAAAGTTAATTATTTATTTTATAAAAGGATTTTTGGAGCAAACAAGCAAAAAAGTAATATTTTATTGCTTCAAAAAGTTATAAAAAGAAGTTGAGGGCTCATTGTTGGAGATGTGGAAGATTTCTCTTATTGTTATGTTGTTGGATTGAACCTGTGTGTTCTTCCTAAAATCACTTGAAGATGAAAACCCTCATTTGATTTCTAGTTTCGGATTTGAGAGATAATTCCTAGCTAGTTGGTGCAGTTCTATTCAAGAATCACCAGTGTACAAAATGAAGTTCCAATTTCTAGGTTTCAGCATGAAGATTTTTGAAATGTTTTAAAGTGCAGATTTTTGGGTGAGATTTGCATTGGTTTTCAGAGAGTTTGGCTTGCTGTATTATTCAGACCTGGCCGAACAAATTCATTGGAAGTATAAGGGTTTGATGAATATTATTTTTGTTGTTTCTAGCGCCTTATCCTTGCATTGCAAGTCATACATTTGTGGAGTATTTCTGGCTAAAGGAGGTCGTACCATTTGCATCAGTTGTACCATGGCTGGAGGATGGCATGAGAGTTGTTGGTAGTTGAACACCTAATTTTGAGGTCTTGTTTAGTGCTTTTTGGTGGTGTCTAGGGTTGCTTAATCCTCTTCCAGCACTTTGACATTGAGTTTTGGCATTTTAATGAAGTTTGTTACATATTTTAATTGTTGTTCATGTTGCACCAGCATTTTTTAAATGGCTTAAAATCAGACTCTTTTGGGTTGTGATGCCTTCCAGATCAAAGTATTTGCAATATAATGATGCTCTGATATGTTTTATAGTGATATTAGAGTGACACAATAGAAGTTGTAGACTTGGTTGTGAGCTGGGTGTGTGATAACAAGCTTTCTGGGTGATTATTCTCGCTGTCCTGACTGTAACAGTGTGTTTGTAGACCCATTTCCAGCCCTGCAAGTGCATTTCATGATATTTTGGGGCATGTTGAGTGAAGTTCTTTGTGTTTGGAGCTGAGGTTGATTGTCCATGTTCATTGTTAGTGAACTGGGTACACTTGGGTTGTGATTTCTGAGCAATCAACTTGCTAATTTGATGTATGACAGACCTGTACAAGCCTGGAACTTTGACATCAGACTGTTGTAGCAGCTTTCCAGATGTTTGGGGGTGTTTGATTATGAGGTTTGAAGTGCTCTTTCCATGTAGAAAGTGTTTGGTGGTGTTTGGAAATGAAATGATGGTTATTTCTGAGTGAAATCCTTCTCTGTCTAGCCCTGTAACAGCAAGTTGCAGAGGATATCAGACCTACAACCTTCACCGTTTGCATTTGTTTAAGGTATATCTCTTGTTGAGAACTTGAATCCACTGAATTTCATGATACTTGGCAACATTTGGAGATATTACAACAATTTATATTGTAGCAGCACTTTATGACAGCGGATATATCATTGTTTGACATGTTTATGTTGAGCTTAAATAGGCTTATAGACTAACATTGTAAGAGTTTTGGATGGTCATACCACCAAAGTCATTTCTTTCTTACACCTTGGATCGTAACACTAAATGGTAGTACCACCAGTGAATTGCTCTTGTTATTTGTTGATGTTAGTTTTTCATGATCAGATAATTCAAACACAAAGTAATCAGAAAATGCAACACATGAGACAATGAACACCACAAGATACCCTGGGAAAACCCTCCAACCTGAGGGAGAAAAACCCACAGCCAATATATCCCTTATATATTGATTGAATAAGAGCAGAAATCTGCTTACAACTCAGGCATAACACAATGCCGATTTTGGTACAATGAATATTCGCACCTCTCCTAGATGCATATACAAATGAATATGTTTCTCCTTGAATTCGAACTGCTGCTACAGAATTTATGATCTGCTGCACACGTCTGATCTTCTTCTCTCCTTGATACGAATTATCCTCCAATGAACTTGATAACTTGCTTGATATAAAATGAATGAACAGCACCTTGTACTTATACATGAAACAATGAAGAGGTGTGACTTTAGAGACCAAGAAGTCGGCCTCGAAAAAAAAGTGCCTTCATAAATAGATCGCGCCTCTTTGCAAGGTCGGCCTCATTTAATAAATAAATATTATTTATTAATTATTAAATCAAAATAATATTAATTATGAAGCGCCCCTTCATAAAGAAAGATCACTGTATAAATTAAATAGCCATGAGGCTACGATTTAATTTATATTTTCCAAGAAGTAATTCGATATAAGCTGTATACATCAACACTCCCTCTCAGCTAGGGAGAAATACTTCCTGTTGTTACAAGATATATCACCTCATTGTGATGTCAATCAACATGGCTACACCCATGTGTGGAAAGAGCTTATCACCTCATCGTGATATTGGATATCACCTCATCGTGATATCAACCACAATGGCTACACCCATATGTGGAAAGGGAAGATATCACCTCATCGTGATATTAGATATCACCGCATCGTGATATCAACCATCATGGCTACACCCATGGATGGTATGTACAAGTGCTCATCACTCAAAGTGATGTTGTCACCTCACCGTGACGTTCACCATGGCTCTCCCAGAGGGTGAAACACAAGTATAAAAAAATCATCACGGACTCTCTCATGTGATGTTGTCATGGAGTCACACACATGACATCAACCATGGCTCTCCCAAAGGGTGGAAACAAGGGCTTTCACCTCAAATCTCAAAGAGAAATGCATTATCAAGGGCTTGCACCTCAATCTCTCTCAAAAGAGAAATGCATTAAAGAGGATCACTGATATTGAGACTCCTTAGCAAGGGCTTGATTCTCCACCATACCAAGCTTGTCTCGAAGGTACACAAATTTTATCCTGAAGAGATGCTTGGTGAGAATGTCTGCCATCTGCTCATCAGTGCTGATATACCTCAATTGAATTGCTTTCCTCAATACCATATCTCTGATATAGTGGTATGCTTAGTTCTGTCATGAAACACTGGAATGACAGAAAGCTTCTCAAAGCTTTGATTATCACAACGGATGACAATCGGCTCCAATGATTGTCCAAACAATCTTCCAAGGAGCTTCTGAAGCCACACTACTTCTCGAGTTGCCACACAAGCTGTAATGTACTCAGCCTCTGTTGTACTCGATGTCACAGAAGATTGCTTCCTGCTACACGAGGATAACATTGCAGACCTCAATTGAAACAACATCCAGAGGTACTCTTCCGATCAACAATACAACCATCTTCTTTAGGTTCAGTAGGCTCCCTCTGAATCTTCAAGTGCGTGCATCAATCTTCTGACCTCATCATCCAAGATTGCTTGCAACACTTGCCTTAGAGAAATGGTTTACAACTCGCACCTCTGTAGAGATTCAGGGTTGTCCTCTTTGACCTCATCCCAGATCACTCTATTCTGAATAGGTTTGCGGAGCTACCAATGTTAAATCCAAGTTGGTTGACTTGAGCAATTCTCATCTCAACTGCTGAAGAGGTGCTTCAAGGATTTAGCATCTGGCCTTGCAACACTGCAACCCTTGTTCTCAGCGAGTCATAGAACTCCCTCTGAAGATTAATTCTTCCTCTTCGAAGAGATGACTTCAGTCATTCACTCAAACTCATGGCTACAAGCAGTGTATCCATTCTTCAACCTACAAGATGCATCAAGCTCTTCTTGAAAGCAATCTCTTACGCTTCTTGATCCATCCTGAAAGCATTAAGAAGGGATTACTAATAGTTCATGGAGCTCAACTATCTCGAACAAAAGTACCATTGCTAGAAGCATACATGATTGACTATCTCAATGTTATAGCATGAATTAATAACTACATAACAATTCATGAACATTATTCAACCATGCAATACTTATCTCATTGAAATCAGGATCTCCTGAGTAACCCCAAATAATTAATTCATCATTCATCTTTGTTGATTCTGACATGTCTTTCTTCCATTTTCTCGAAAGAGCTAATCTCAGCATAACAAAAGACAATCTACACAGAATCATAGATCATGCATATAGAAAATCAATCATGATTGTAATTTTAGTTCTCCTTTTATTTAAGTGTCACACTCAGAAATTAGCATGAAACAACTTGCAATGAATAATTCTTAATTCTAAAGAATCTTATCACAGTGATCACTATTTACTGGTCACACGTAATCCAAGCAAATAATGCCAGATTTGCACAACTCAGAAAACTGAATTTTAGCCTAGAAGGGTAATTACAATCGAACCAAAGAATACTTATCTCTTAAATATTCTGATGGGTGGACACAGTACAATACGCTGCTCTTGCCTTAGAATAGAAATTCCCTAGAATCATTTTGAGGAGAATCTTATCCACATCCGCAAATGAAGCATGCTGATTAGGCCTGGTTGGGCAATCCTTTGCATAGTGACCAAACTTGTCACATCTAAAACATTGAACACAAGAGAGGTCCCTCTTCTTTTTGAATTCGGGAACATCATCAGAGCCTTTATCCCTATTCCTCTTGAAGTATCCTTTCTTTCCTCCTTTTCCTTCCTTCTTCGAGGATTGAGCGGAAAGAACATGAATGTCTTCATTTGTAGAGCTTCGACCAATACCTCTCGCAACCAACCTAGACTCCTCTTGAATACAGTCTGCCCTCAAACGATCAAACTTGGGAAGTTTCGATCTTGCACTTATACCTTGAATGTATGACTCCCAAGATGAAGGAAGACCATTGAGGGCCAACATGGTCAAATCCTTGCTATCAACAATATGCCCAATAGTAGAGAGTTGATCTCTCAACTTGGTGATCCTCATGAAGTAAGCGATGACAGTTTCCCCTTTCATCATCTTGACATGATGAAGTTGTTGCTTTAATGCAAGTGCACGGCTTGTGTTGTTGATCTCATACATCTCCTCCAAAGTCTTAAGCATTTATCTCGCTGTCTTAAACTTAGAGATGATTGGAACAATATGATCCTTCACTGAATCAACTAACATCTTCTTTGCCTTGGTATCTTTCTTCTTCCATTGAATCTTTTCTTCCTCATCCATAGGCTCGGTAATTGTGCTCTCCACGAACTCTACCAACTCACTTTCTTCCAAGGTGAGCATAATTCTGAATCTCCAAGATGTGAAATTTGATGCTCCCTCAAGTCTATCCTTGTTTGAAAGTAATCAGAAAATGCAACACATGAGACAATGAACACCACAAGATACCCTAGGAAAACCCTCCAACCTAAAGGAGAAAAACCCAGCCAATATATCCCTTATATATTGATTGGATAAGAGCAGAAATCTTCTTACAACTCAAGCATAACACAATGCCGATTTTGATACAATGAATATTCGCACCTCTCCTAGATGCATAAACAAATGAATATGTTTCTCCTTAAATTCGAACTGCTGCTACAGAATTTATGATCTGATCTGCTGCACATGTCTGATCTTCTTCTCTCCTTGATACAAATTATCCTCCAATGAACTTGATAACTTGCTTGATATAAATTGAATGAACAGCACCTTGTACTTATACATGAAACAATGAAGAGGTGCAACTTTAGAGACCAAGAAGTCAGCCTCAACAAAAAATGTGCCTTCATAAATAGATCGCGCCTCTTTGCAAGGTCGGACTCATTTAATAAATAAATATTATTTATTAATTATTAAATCAAAATCATATTAATTATGAAGCGCCCCTTTATAAGGAAAGATAGATGTATAAATTAAATAGCCATGAAGCTACCATTTAATTTATATTGTCCAGAAAGTAATTTGATATAAGTTGTATACATCAACAGTTGATACTTACCCCACTAAACAAGTGGCTTATGGCACTCACTCAGCACCGAAAAGTGGAAGAGTTGTTCTTTTGTTGTACTCACTCACCACTGAAAATTGGAAAAGCTTGCTTGCATTTTCATTCTTGTATAAGCTTTCCCACTGAAAAGTGGAAGTGTTGGATAACCCCACTAGATAAATGGATACTACTTTCAGCTATTTATTTTCAAAGGAATTTGTAATCCCATACACTGTATGCTCTTACTTCACCCACACTAGTGTTGATGTTTATGGCAGCGTCGTGGTCTTCTTCCAGCGATCTCCTTTACTACATATGATAAATTAAATAATAGCCAACGGCTATTTAATTTATAAGAGACTTCGATTTATGAAAAGGCACGATTATGAAGAAGCTCGAATTTAATAAAGAAATGTTTTCTTTAATAAGGCCGACATCTATTCATGAAGGGTCACGATTTCTAGAAGCCGACTTCATGAGACTTAGAGGCACGTCTTTCTATTGGAGGCCGACATGATCAACTTGAAGTGATGTGTCTCTCTTCCTCTTGTATATATACACATTCATCCATTGCATTGTATCGTTCATTCATTCAGTTCATTATCATTCTTTGGAGTTCAAATGCGAATTATATAGAGGAGAGATAGCGATTTCTGTAGAAGAGCAGATTGTTGTTCTTTGAAGGCTGAGTTTCTAATCAGCGATTTACATCTGGTTGTATCTGAGTTTGCATCAGTTTGTGGTGGTTCTACTGGCCTTCATATCGGCCTCTTGTAAAGGAGACGATTTGTGTTATCATTCAATATATAAGTGATATATTGTTGCTGGGTTTTTCTCCCTCAAGTGGAGGGTTTTCCCAGGGTATCTGTTGTGTTCTTGTGTTGAATTTTGAATTAATTTCTGTATTTTTAATCTGATCATAAAAACTAACAACTAGGAACTTGGTGATCAAAAAGTGGAAAGGAAGTTTCTAAGCATTCCATTTTGTTTTGAACTAAAATTTTCAAAAAGAAATTGGGGCCGCTCATTACATTGTAAATGTAGGTTTTTCACTGAATATCAAGGTCTTTGTTTCACACACATGGAAAAGTAAAAAAAAATAGAGAAAAAATTCTAAAAAATATTTGTGCACTAAGTATTGATGTCCTTATTTCAACAAAATAAAGTTAATTTGGATGAATAGAAAGAATGTTGTGTGTTATCGAAGTAACCTACGTTTGAATGATAGTTAATCTCACTTCAAAAAATTATACAAAAAAAATTATTCAATGAAAAAATATTAGTGCACTAGATATCACTATTACATATCTATGTTTAAAAATTTAAAATTTTATCCTTTCTACAAATAAAGTTACAATTTACCAAAGTAAGTCATTAAAAGTTACATTAAAAAAATCACAAATTATTCCTTAATATATTTTAAATTAATAATCTACAAAAAAAAAAAATTAAAACCACTAAGAGTTCACACTTTCATATTCTAACGCTTTAGTTGCTATAAGTGTCGAAAAGTGAAAATTATAACAAATAAGATTGACAAATATTCGATGTTAAAAAACCCATCACAACAGAAAATCGCGCAGCACCAAAAACCCTAGCTCAAATCTGGCAGAAGACAAGTGCAAAAAGTCGACACCCAAAAACAAGTGAAAAATCACGACCCAGAATGGGTAAAACTCGTGGCACAAAATCACCCCAAAAAACATGCCCAAAAGAAGCAGATAAACACGACCAAGAAGCATGCGACGAACACACAAATCGCAGCTGCAAAACAATGAAAAAACGCGGCCACAAAGAGCACCAAATCACGGCTCAAGAACACCAAAAAAACACACTCATACATAGATAAAAGTCGCGTTGCCTAGAAACACTAGGAAAGATGCTTTCAGACAAAAATAAAAAGCGCGCCCTAGAAGAAAACCAAATAGAGAATGCAGCAGATGGAGAAACGCCCTCAAAAACGAAGCAGTAGATACGTCGCGTGGGAGTCTGAAGCAAAAAATGGCGATGAAAATTCTTCAAAAAAAAAACGTGATTTTCTTCTACAAAAACCCTCGAACTTTCAAACAAAACCGCCAAAATTTCTGCAAATAGAAAACACGATTCCAAGACAAAGAAACCCTCGAAAACTTCTGGAAATAAATTCCAGGTAGAAAGAGGCTACAAATTTTTTTATTAAAAAATTCGCCAAATTTTATGAAACCCCATCGACCCGCTTTGATACCATATAACAAAGAAGATTGACAGATATTTGATGTATTAACAAAGGAGACGAAGGCTTCTTATATAGATTTGCAAAGACAATGTTTCTAAAAGAAACAATCGTAAATAGAAGACGAAAATAGAAACTATCTAACCTAGCTAAGATGACCATTATAATATTTAATATATTTAATAAAAGTTTGGTTAAAAAATGTTGATTTCAATATCCCACTTTGGCCAAAAAGTGAGACACACTATTGTGGCCTGACCCTTGAAGTATGAGATATTGTTTAGGTGGACAATGTAGATCCTCAAAATTATAGTACTTTCACCCCACAAAAGATAAAAAAAAGAGGTGAAGGAGGATGTCTTAATGATGTTTTTAGTCTAAGGTGCATTAGATGCAAATATATTTCTTTGAGTTGTTGGAGAAAGATGCCAAGTTAGGGGTATGGTGCACTCTTGCTATTGCAGCCATAGGTCCTAGATTCAAATATTCATCATACAAGGCATTGAGGGTTGATATGCTTAATGATGGAATACAAGTTGTTCTTGATCTTGATGATTTTGATATCCCAACAAAGGCCAACCTTAATAGAGATTTGGTTGAATGACTTAAGAGAGGCTCTAACCCACGAGCTTCATCATAAGGGCCTGCAACCCTCTAGTATAGCTATCTTTGTAGCAGCAAGAGTCATTGGCTATGTTACCTTTTTGGAACTTTGTTCTTAGTTTGTAAGTTGACTTTGTACAAAGTACATTGTAACTAAAAATTTGAAAACTATTATCATTTAGTCATTATTTATGCACTTGTTGTATGCATTGGACAATGCAATGTAATCAGCAATATGAACATAAATTTTCAAAAATCTACATTCAACAATTCATGGGCTTAACTCTCAATTTTATTTGCTCTCCATATCTCTGTGCTATTGAAATGGTTTTAAAATTTTAAAACAACAGGCTTTTCTCCTTTTTTTGCATATTTTCAACATTTTTCCCATTAAATCCCAATTTTTTGAAAAAAGCTTAATCTTTTGGTTTGTCAATTTTTTTCCCAAAAGCTTTTTGCTGCTATGATTCGTACATCTCTCCTACAAATATTGTCCTCATTGTATACTCTCCTTTGCAATGAAATCCTATTGTTAAGCAATTTCAGTCTTGTTAACTTAGATTTTAATACTATCCAGTTTTAATTTATCATACATTAAGGCCATTGCTAGTGTGTTGTACCTTGAATTGTATATTTAATTCAATTAAATTATATAACAGCTTCAAAGCCACCAGGATATATACTCTACCACTAAGGCTGCTACAAGGACAATAGCTAAATGCAGTGGAAAGACTCTATAAATATTCCAACAACACTTTAAATCTATATCTGAAGTCCCTGCATAGTGACTCAACTCCTATGTGAGTTCTCAAGTGGTATTTTCTGCAATATTTTAAATCTGACTTAGGATAAAATCAATTGAGCATTTCTAATGGCATAAATTCAGTAGATCTGTGATATGGACAAAAATTCAAAATCATTTACAAGGTTAAGTTGTCTGACAAACTTGATTATGTATTGAGTGACCTCGGGATAGCAGATTGTGTAATGGACAGATTGCTTAAAGACCCATAAGTTATTATGCCGCACTATTATTGGGATATGTGTCGAGCCTACATTATGCACCATTGTTATACAAGACATGAGGATCAATAAATAATGTAAGAAGTATCATGATAAACATCATGTCCCTCATCAGTTTTAGGTGTGATATAAAGTATGGTTGTATCATCAAAAGAAGGAGCTCAAGGGTCCAAATAGAAAGCTCAAACCTTCAGAAATTGGGCCATACATCATCATCGTACAAGTTGATGAGAATGTGTTTGAACTCGACTTGCCACCCTACCTCACCTTCTACCTAGTGTTCAATGTATAATTCTTTCACTAATGCCTTCCACCACTCTTGAACATATCAAGTGTTACTTAGAATTTATAGAGCACATAGTTGATTCCCATCCATGCAACATGAGCGACTGCTGATAAGAATATTAATAGTAGATACAATAGTCCAGCAATTGTCCCATCAGGAAAAGTGGTTTACTGGAAACCAAATTCCACAAAATTTGTCCACTTAGTACAAATACTGAAAATAATGGAGCTTATTGTTTCTCAAGGAGACAAATTATCCAGGGAGTAATTCAAGTCATCTAAATAGAAAATGTTGATCGAAACTCATAAAATTTTCAAAATTCCAATTTTTCATATTTGCTTTGTTTTCTTATTGTGTATTTTCAAGGCACTTGTAGAATCTGCCCTTGGAGGTTTGTTCAGATGACCCAAAAGTGTGACAGAACTTCCTTTATGGTCATCAAAACTAGTTCATGACCTAAGCTTTCCAACACATTTCCAAAAATTTTGGGCTATGGTCAAAAAGTTATTATCCCAACAAGTATCACCACCAGAATAGTACCAAACCAGCTATTTACTTCTGCTTACAATCTGTTTATCATCATTCAAGAATTCATTTCAACTTACAAGGACACATGTCACCTCTATGAGGCTTGACACTTCAATTCTCAAGGAGAACTCTTCATTTACTATCTTTAGTAACTTTTCAATTTCTGCATTTTATAGTTATAAAATAGATGGATTCAAAAGAACTTATGGTTCAAGGCATCCATCTCTCCCATATAAACATTCCACTTTTATACCCTCTCTTTTGTAGTAAAATCCTATTGTTAAGCAATTACAGGTTTTATAACTTTCAATTCACCATAGACAATAGTTATATGCAGTGGGGAGCATTTATAAATTTTCCAGCGATGTTTCAAAACTACATTTGAAGTGCCCACAAATGCTTCATTCTTTGTATTGTGACTCATAACTCCTAGGTGAGCTTTTATGGAGCATTTTTCTGCCTTTTTATAATTTAACCTGGAAAAAGCAGATTGGGGGATTGAAATGGAGAAAATTCAGTAAACCTGTGACAAAAAATTGAGATCATTTAGAGAATTAAGTTGTCTAACAAAGCTAATTATTTTCTATCAAAAGTATATTATATCATTTTGTATTATTGGTTTATCAAGTGACCAATACTTGATTGTGTTATGGGGATAGTGTTTTAGAACCTGATAAGTTATTGTGTGGCAGTATCCTTGGGATTTGTTTCGAGCCTACATAGTGGACCATTTATATGGGCTTATGTTATGATACCATTAATATATGGGACATGAGGCCAACTTATCCTTGTAATTGGTTAGGGTTAGTAAATATCACCTATTTATACTTAGGTCGTATACCTTATTAATTGTCCATTTTTAAAATACCATTCTTGTCATTGGTAGCTTGGAACCTCCACATACTAATCTCTCATGTTTGTTATTGCATGGTGAAGAGTGGCTGTTTTTATTTTATCCTAATTTATGTTCCATTCTACCCATTGGAAAGCATTCCATACCATTCCATGCCTGTACTGTTAGTTTTAGGATCAGAAATGAAAGCAATCAAAAATGCAACACATAAGACAATGAACACCACAAGATACCCTGGGAAAACCCTCCAACTAGAGGGGAAAAACCCAGCAAATATATCTCTTATATATTTCAGAATAATGGCAGAAATCTGCTTACAACTCAGGCCCAACACAAGGCTGAATTTGATACAAAGAAAAATGGCATCTCTCCTAGATGTGAATATACAGCAATGAACATGATTCTCTTTGAGATCGATCTTCTCCATGATGAACTCCTGCTCAAGTGCAAACTTCTTCTCTTGTGTAATGGATGATTAATGAATGGGAAATGACCTTGTATATATACACAAGGTAGAATACATCAAGGGAGGTTGGCCTCCAACAGAAGAGTATATTTTTCATAATAAATACAAGAAGTCGGCCCAAGGAGAAATACACAATTTCTAAGTGAAGCGCCCCTTCACTTTTAATTATAACAATAAAATAAATAGCCAAAGGCTATATGCAATTTTATATCATCGATTAGGCTGGAAGGATGAACCCGAAGCTGCAATAACTTCAACACTCCCTCTCAGCTAGGGAGGAATACTTCCAGTTGTACAAGACACATCACCTCATCGTGATGTCAACCACTATGGCACTCCCATATGCAAAAAAGAATCATATCACCTCATCGTGATATTAACCATCATGGCTCTCCCATGTATGGCAAATGTACATAAGTGCCCATCACTTAAGCGTGATACCGTCACCTCACCATGACATTTACCATGGCTCTCCCAGAGGGTGAAAAGCATTAGTACAAGAAAATCATCACAGACTCTCTCACGTGATGTTGTCATGGCGTCACACACATGACATCCACCATGGCTCTCGCAGAGGGTGGAAACAAGGGCTTTCACCTTGAACTTCTCTCATAGAGAGAAATGCATTAACAAGGGCTTGCACCTCAAATCTCTCTAACAGAGAGAAATGCATTAAAGCAATTATGAAGATAATTGATACTGAGACTCCTTCTCAGCTAGGGCTTCATTCTCCATAATACCAAGCTTGTCTCGGAAGTACACAAACTTTACTCTGGTAAGAGGCTTGGTGAGCATGTCTGTGGTCTGCCCATCAGTGCTGATATAATTCAACTGGATTGCTTTTCTCAACACCATATCTCTGATATAGTGGTATTTGATCTCAACATGTTTGGTTTTGTCATGAACCACTGGATTGACAGAAGGCTTCACACACCTTTGATTATCACAATGAATAACAGTCGGCTCCATCGATTGACCAAACAATCCTGCAAGGAGCTTCTGAAGCCACACTGCTTCTCGAGCTGCCACACAAGCTGCAATATACTCGGCCTCTGCTGTACTCAATGCCACATAAGACAGCTTCCTGCTACACCAGGATATCATAGCATGCCCCAAACTAAAGCAACATCCAGAGGTGTTTTTTATCTTCTTTAGGTTCAGTAGGCTCCCTCTGAATCTTCAATTACTTGCATCAACCTTCTGACCTCATCGTCCAAGATTGCCTGCAATGCTTGCCTTTAGAGAAATGGTTTCCAACGCACACCTCTGTAGAGATTTAGGGCTGTCCTCTTCGACCTCATCCCAGATCACTCTATTCTGAATAGGTTTGTGGAGCTACCAATGTTAAATCCAGGTTGACTAACTTGAGCAATTCTGATCTCAATTGCTAAAGAGGCACTTAAGGATTTAGCATCTGGCCTTGCAACACTGCAACCCTTACTTATTCTCACTAAGTCATAGAACTCCCTCTGAAGGTTAATTCTTCCTCTTCGAAGAGATGTCTTCAACCATCCACTCAGTCTCATGGCTGCAAGCTGTGTCTCCATGCTTCAGCCTACAAAGTACATCAAGCTCTTCTCCTCTTTGAAAGCAATCTCTAATTCTTCTTAGTCTGTCCTGAAAGCATTAAGGAGAGAATACTAAAAGTTCATAGAACTCAACTATCTCGAAGGGAAATATCAATGCTAGAAGCATACATGATTGACTATCTCAATGTTATGGCATGAATTAATAACAAATTCATGAACATTATTTAACCATGCAATACTTATCTCATTGAAATCAGAATCTTGTACACTGAGAATGAGGGATCGATCTACTCAAGCAACGATCACCAATATTTGCTCTCTCCGCCCTTTCAGTGGCGTCGATCGCTGCAAGTCAGCCCTTCGAATGAGCTGATAATCGATGACTCCCGTGACAGTGTTCATCAGTGCGATCTCCAAACATTCTGCAACCTCTTGACTTAAATCTTCATCGACTTAAGCATCCTTCACTAAGTCCTCATCATACATATACTTCTTCTCTAAGTATTGATGGCGACTTCTCTGTCAAGAT
Source organism: Sequoiadendron giganteum (assembly GCA_007115665.2). Classification (NCBI taxonomy): domain Eukaryota; kingdom Viridiplantae; phylum Streptophyta; class Pinopsida; order Cupressales; family Cupressaceae; genus Sequoiadendron; species Sequoiadendron giganteum. The sequence continues at coordinate 285,620,876 of CM021103.1, forward strand.
GTTCAACTGTAATACAATCCATCGAAATGGGCACTATGCTTGCTCAACTCGCCTGATCACACAGAAATGGAGTTGAAATCTTCACTGGACTGGTACATAGTGTAGGACCATCACTTAATCTGCATAGGCTCGATGACCAGACAACACAAGATATGATTCAAATAACCGATGTCAGATTTGCACAATTTAGCAAACTGAATTTCAGCCTAGAATGTGAATTCAAAAAATACAAACAAAGAATACTTATCTCTTTCTGTCTTCCAGGGATGAATTTACTTCAGACATAGGTGCATTTGACACAAATGCCAGAAACAGATAAACCCTCCAAACTTCCTGATGCAGTCAAATTCTTCGTCCGCAACATCTCCTCTTGTAATGCTTAGCAAGATGGACAAGACGGCGGTGAAAACTTTGCAATCTACACAAAGTCCAACACCTTTTCTCAGAACATTTAACTCCCGTAATCTTTATGTAGACTCCCTGACTATTCTTGATGATAGAATAATATATAAGAAGCCCGACATAAAAATGATCTGATATAGTCGCACTCCTTCTGAAGCAGCAGACTCAACTCGAAGTCATGTGCAGGAATTATTCGGCCAGGTAAAAGAAATTGAAAGGTATCGATGCCACTATGAAGGTGTATTACTCTCAGTGTGTCCAATACATATCTGGACATAATTTCTCTTGCCTCGATACAATGAGAGAAGCGATTAGAGCAACCCCACGACTCCCAAATGCAAAGTGGTGGTCGCCACTTCAACTCCGCCTCCCGAGAAATACTCCTAATCACGTGATTGGAGCTGCTAATTATGCTTAGAACTCCTGCAGCTGGAGGTGACAGGGACATGATCAAGGATATCCCTCATCCTTCAGTGTCGAGTAAGGGAGACAAATTCTTCTGAGCAAATCGATTTTACATGCTCAGATGGATTACCCTCTTTCGCAATTTCATGCTCATCCCATGCCATGAAAAGGACCCGAGAAGAGGAACCGTCGGCCCTCTAGCACTTTGAAACTGGCGCTAATCGCAGATGGCGAGAGCCGAATGGCTACGCAGCCATCATGCCCATCGGAAGATTCCCTACTGCTCTGCGTGAGGTGAGGGCCTGATCAAACGGACCAGGTGGATGCGAATATTTAGAAGACTGGATGCCACCAACTAACGATGCTCTCCCGAGATCTCTTTTCAATACGGACAGTTGAAGGTGCGCCTTTGAATCTCATATGAATGGTGCAATAGCTTTTGGAGCATGTCGCAAGGAGGAGAGAATCGATACTTGATACAATTTCACACTTCAAACGAAGGCAGTGCAAGTGCGAGCGGGTGTAGCCAGAGTCGGGGCTTGGCCATAGCTCGAATAATCTTTTGATCCCCGTGATGTTAATTACGAGCTATGCGGATAACCTCTGCACAATACGAATCCTTCTAAGCGCGACTTGATGGCTGGACTTTGTCTCTAGCAATTTTGATTTTTTCTGTCAAATCAGATCAGAACTTCCAGAACCTAGCTCTGATACCATGTTAGTTTTAGGATCAGAAATGAAAGCAATCAAAAATGCAACACATAAGACAATGAACACCACAAAATACCTGGGAAAACCCTCCAACTCGAGGGGAAAAACCCAACAAATATATCTCTTATATATTTCAGAATAATAGCAGAAATTTGCTTACAACTCAGGCCCAACACAAGGCTGAATTTGATACAATGAAAAATGGCATCTCTCCTAGATGCAAATATACAGCAATGAACATGATTCTCCTTGAGATCAATCTTCTCCATGATGAACTGCTGCTCAAGTGCGAACTTCTTCTCTTGTGTAATGGATGATTAATGAATGGGAAATGACCTTGTATATATACGCAAGATAGAATACATCAAGGGAGGTCGGCCTCCAATAGAAGAGTATATTTTTCATAATAAATACAAGAAGTCGGCCCAAGGAGAAATACACAATTTCTAAGTGAAGCACCCCTTCACTTTTAATTATAACTGTTGATGAATGGTAGCTTCGGTCAGATATAAATGATGATTGCTGAAAGCATCATCATCATTTATATGTGATCAAAGATCATTTTTCATATAAATATTTCTGGAAATAAGTAAACCCAAATTTATAAAGCATGTATAAGATTCGAAATAAATGATGTTTAAATTCTGCATTTATATAAATCGGAATTCATACTACTACCCACACACATGTTAATGTGTGTTAACCGAATTGTTTTCGGTCTTGTTTGAGACCCGCGCGTGCCCAAGGGACACGTCCTCTCATGAGACGCGTATCTTGTGGAGGCGTGTCTCCATGATATATATGGTAGTTCATTTGGTGATATGCAAACATCGAAATTTATTAATGTTCTACAATCAGCACATTTAGCATAAGAGAAGAAATCTGGAAATTCGTATTTTGACTTAGAATTCTCACACAGAATTTCAGACCTTAGTAATTCCTTTAGATTTCTTAGGATCCTATTTGATAAAGATTTGATTACATTTACATGGTATCAGAGCCAAGTTGTGTGAATCCAAATCAAATCTAGATATCAGATTGCTCTAGAAAATTCATATTTTCTAAAATCAAATTCACATCACATTCTCCATAATGTCAAGTGTGATCAGATTTGAAGATCGTCTTGCGGGAGCAAACAACTTCACATCATGGAAGTTTAGAATAATGATGATTCTTAAGGAGAACAAAATAGACTCACTTGTGAGAGAAAACAAAAAGGAACCAGAGGCTGATCCTGAGAAAACTCAATGGATTGAAAACAATGAAAAGGACATGAAAATCTTAGTAGATGCAGTTAGGGATCATATAGTGCCCATCCTAGCAAAACATGAAACTGCATATCAAATGTTCAAATCTCTTGAGAGCACCTATAAGATTAACAATACAAGTAAGACTCTTGCATTAAAGAGGCAAATCAACAATATCCAAATAAACGAAGGAGAAACAATCAATGCGTACTTCATGAGGATCATTGAACTAAGGTATCAATTATCCACAATTGGATATCAGGTTGATAGCAAAGAGTTAACTCTAATTGCACTAGGAGGCCTACCAAACTCATGGGAGTCATTTGTTCAAGGAATAAGTGCGAGATCTAAACTCCCCAAATTTGATAGGCTAAGTACAGACTACCTTCAAGAGGAAACAAGACTCTCCACAAAAGAAAATAAACAGAAGAACATAGATGAAGACATCCATGTACTCAACTCAACATCTAATAAAAGGAATAAGAAAAACTCCTACAAGAGAGGATCTTTTAAAAGAAAGAGAAATTCCAATGGAAAGAGATCTTCTAAGAAGAAAGACATCTCTCAAGTACAATGCTTTAGATGTGATCAATATGGCCACTATGCAATGAAGTGCCCTGACAGATCAAAGCAACAAGCATCTTTTGCCAAAGTAGGAAAGACAAATTCAGATCATGAATCTGAGAACTTTGTGTTCTATACAGCCTTATCTAGTCAAGTATCTAACAACACCCACAACTAGGTAATTGATAGTGGTTCCTCTAGACATATCACAGGATTCAGAGAACACCTAGACACTATGACTGAAAAGACTGATGAAGAAGTAACCATTGGGGATGATTTTGCACACCCTGTAAAAGGGGTTGGAACTTGCTCCATCAAACTGAAATCTGGTCTTTCTCTTCAACTCACTCGAGTCTTATTTGTACCTGGAATAAAGAGGAATCTAATATCCATCTCTGCCCTTGAAGACAATGGATATAGAGTTACCTTTATGGATCGAAAAGAACTCAACTATCAAGAAAGCCCAAACCATAGGTTTAAGACAAGGGTACCTTTACAAACTATGCACTGAAGTTAAACAAGCCCTTACCCTTGACACCTTTGATTCAAATGAGATTTGGCATAGAAGATTAGGACACCTTCATTTCCGTGCCCTACCTTCTGTGGAAAAACTTGTAACAGGCTTACCTAAGTTAAAACCATCTCATGAAGGAACTTGTAAAGGTTGTGCCCTAGGAAAGAATACAAAGGGATCCTTTCACAATAGCTTGAGCAAAACCCTAAATGTGTTAGAACTGGTTCACTCAGACTTATGTGGACCCATGTTTGTACCCTCTAAAGCAGGATTTCTATACTATGTCATATTTATAGATTACTTCTCTAGGAAAACCTGGATCTATTTCCTTAAGTGTAAAGAGTCAATAGAAATCCTCAAAAGGTTCAAAGAGTTCAAAGCCCTTACTGAAAACTTCTCTGAGAAGAAAATAAAAACCTTAAGGACAGACAATGGGAAAGAATATACCTCTGAAATTTTTAAGAAATTCTGCATGAGTGCTGGAATTAAGAGGGAGTTCACAGTTGCCTACAACCCTCAACAAAATGGGGTTGCTGAAAAAAAAAATAGAACCATTGTAGAAGCTGCTAAAGCAATGTTGTTTGACCATAACATTGAAACCTCTTCCTGGGCAGAAGCCTCTAGGACTGCTGTCTACATCCAAAATAGATGTCCTCATTCTCATCTTGATAACAAAACTCCTGAAGAAGCCTTTACTGGCATAAAACCTGACATTAGTCATTTTAGGATTTTTGGTTGTCCTGTCTATATTCATGTGCCCAAAGAGAAGAGATTCAAACTAGAACCTTCCAGAAAGAATATGGTATTTGTGGGTTATAGTGAAACCTCCAAAGCTTACAGGATATTCGTACCCGAGCAGAAACAAATTGAATTGAGCAGAGATGTCATCTTTGAAGAAGACATTGCATTCAAAAGGGCAAGAAGTTCTAGTGAGATAGAAACCTATTCCCCTAGAGTACCTGAAATGGAACCTGCTCCTGAGATTCAGAGGGAGCGTCCTGAGGAAATGCCACATGAACTTCCTTCTACTCCAGATGAGAATACAAATGACAACGGCAGAAAGAGGCCACTTTGGGCTAGAAAGATGATCAAAGAAGTTGAGGATCATGCAACACCCAAAGGAACGTTTAGGGAAAGTAAAAGACCCAAACGGTTCTCTAGCTATGTTGCTCTAATGAACAACATCATAAACTCAGAACCTGTCAGTGTTATAGAAGCCTTCAGACATCAAGCATGGAAGGATGCAATGACAGAGGAATATCAGTCCATTCTAAAGAATGATGTATGGGATATAGTGCCTAGACTGAAAGAGAAATTTGTTCTCTTTCAAATGGCTGTTCAAAATCAAGCATGCTGCTGATGGCAGTATAGAAAAACATAAAGCACGTTTTGTGGCAAGAGGTTTTTCTCAAAAGGAAGGCATTGATTATGAAGAAACATTTGCACCTGTTGCCCGTTACACATCTGTGAGAGCAGTGTTAGCCATTGCTACAGCTAAAGGCTAGAAGATCCATCAAATGGATGTGAAAACTGCCTTCCTAAATAGAACCATTGAAGAGGAAGTCTATCTAGAACAGCCTGAAGGTTTTGTGATACATAAACCTGACTCACATTTGTGCAAACTGAAGAAAGCCCTCTATGGACTTAAACAGGCTCCCAGGGTCTGGTATGAAAGAATTGACAGCTATCTCTTGGGACTAGGATTTTCCAAGCATGATGTTGACTCCAATCTCTACTTCAAGGTAATCAAAGGTGATATGCTAATAATTATTTTATATGTTGATGACCTACTGATAACAGGAGAAGATCACCTCATTGCTCAAGGAAAGAAGGATCTAATTTCTGAATTTGACATGAAAGACTTGGGCATTCTACACTACTTCCTAGGTTTGGAAGTATGGCAGAAATCAGAGGACATTATACTAAACCAAGGTAAGTATGTTATTGATATTCTGAAGAGATTTGGAATGTTGGACTGTAGACCGATGTCTACACCTATGGAAACCAACCTTCACAAACTAAAAGAAGCAGCAACAGAATCCAAGTGTGCAGATCCAACCCTTTATAGACAAATGATTGGATCCTTGACGTATCCGGTTAACACCAGACCTGATATTTGCTATGTAGTGAATGTTCTCAGCCAGTTCATGTGTGAGCCAAAGGAAATTCACCTAATGGGTGAAACATATTTTGAGATATCTTCAAGGCACTATTGGATATGGTCTTCTTTACAGAAATGACCAACTAGATCTACATGGGTACTCTGATTCAGATTGGGCTGGAAGTGTAACCGATCGGAAAAGCACATCAAGATGTTGCTTCAGTCTAGGATCGGCTATGATCTCTTGGATTTGCAGAAAACAGTCTTCAGCTGCATAGAGCTCAACAGAAGTTGAATACATTGCAGCCTCTATGGGAGCAATAGAAGCAGTTTGGCTTCATAAATTGCTTGTGGGACTCTTTGGTGAGCCCTTGAATCCTACAATTATTCATTGTGATAATTAGAGTTGCATCAAACTCTTTGTAAATGCTATCTTCCATGATAGATCTAACTTTCTAAGCACATTGAGATCCCCTATCATTATGTAAGAGATATGGTGGAAAAGAAAGTGATCCAGTTGGAGTATGTTAGTACAAATGATCAAACTGCAGACATTCTCACCAAGCCTCTCTCCCGAATCAAGGTAGAGCACTTCAGGAAGAAACATGGTATGGTTGAAATGTAATTTGATATTTATGTTTGAAATACAAATTGTTTATAAATTGTACTAATATATAAAGATGTTTAATGTGTAAACTCTTTTGTCATGTGTGTGACTCCATGACCTTATGGGCCTACTCCCCCTGTGTACATTATTGAAAGGTGACGATCTTTCTATTAATGAACACTTGTATTTGACATTGTAAAGTGACGACTCTACAATGATGAGTTGAACTATCATGATAGATATCGGGTGACTTGATATCTGTGGACATGTCATAATAGTATCTCTTGGACACTTTGATGAATATCATGAGACTTGATATCATTTGAAGATCACTGTGATCCTAAAGAGATAACCATGGTGCATAATTATATATCCGTGGATATGCCATGAATTATGGTAGACATCATGTGACTTGATGTCACTGCACATACCATAATGAAGATGTGTTATGAAGAATGTCATGTGACTTGACAATATTGAGAAAACATACCATATCTTCGATATCACGTGTGAAGGTGATATCTCCACTTATTTGTTTTGAAATATCTTCCCTAGCTAAGAGGGAGTGTTGATGAATGGTAGCTTCGGTCAGATATAAATGATGATTGCTGAAAGCATCATCATCATTTATATGTGATCAAAGATCATTTTTCATATAAATATTTCTGGAAATAAGTAAACTCGAATTTATAAAGCATGTATAAGATTCAAAATAAATGATGTTTAAATTCTGCATTATAAATCGGAATTCATACTACTACCCATACACATTAATGTGTGTTAACCGAATTGTTTTCGGTCTTGTTTGAGACCCGCACGCGCCCAAGGGACACGTCCTCTCATGAGACGCATCTCTTGTAGAGGCGTGTCTCCATGATATATATGGTAGTTCATTTGGTGATATGCAAACATCGAAATTTATTAATATTCTGCAATCAGCACATTTAGCATAAGAGAAGAAATCTGGAAATTAGTATTTTGACTTAGAATTCTCACACAGAATTTCAGACCTTAGTAATTCCTTTAGATTTTTTAGGATCCTATTTGATAAAGATTTGATTACATTTACAATAACAATAAAATAAATAGCCAAAGGCTATATGCAATTTTATATCATTGATTAGGCTGGAAGGATGAACCCGAAGCTGCAATAACTTCAACACGTACATATATATATTCACATATATCAATAGTTTTATAGTGCAAGGTCATAAGATCGTGATATTGTTCCAATGTATAACAGCCAGTTGGTGCAGCTAGCAGTTCTTCGATTAGCACACAAATTAATGAAAGTATGTATCAAAGACAAAAGATAAGGGTATGGATATCACCTCAAAGATAATGTCTTTCCCATACTTAGATCGTAAAAGTTCTCCTACATTTTGGATACACACTTCTGTAAGTTTCTGCAAGACAAATAAGGCAAAAAAATGCATTTTTATTATATTCTCAATTCCCATTTTCTAATAATGTCATTAAACAATCATCAAAGCTAAAGAAACATAATTATGCACAAAGATAAACATCATATTTTATTATCTTCCAAAACAATCTAAATAGCATCTTGGAACAAAGCCATCTAACCTGAGCCAACCCACTCTTGATTAATAGTTCGAATCTTCTTGTGTAAGGATCCTTCCTGCTTGTTTTCTCCAAATTATTGTTCTCTTCTACATCCACCTCAACTTTGTCCTCCATTCTCTGACTTTGGTCATTCTCATCATTGCCATGAATGGGGTTAACTGTTTCTGAAGGCCCTTTTCGATGTCCAGAATCTTCAATATGTCCATGTTTGGATAATTCCTTCTGTAATACAGTGGAAAAAAAAATTCTATCAATAGAAAAAATTATAATATATTTGTTTTATGCTGTTTGCATATAAATAACCATTGGTGCTTTCTAATATTATTCACTCCAAGCAAAGAATTGCAAAAATTAATGAAGTTTAGCTTCCATTGTATTCAAAGTAGGTGTTCAATATATAAAAAAAATTATATTCAAAGTAGGCTACAGCCTAGGACAAGAGAAATGCCTCAGTACTAGTTGAAAGAGAAGTGACCGTCAAACTTAGAGTCGCCAAAACATCAGGAGGAAAGTAGCGAGGTGCATTTGGACAAAGAAGATGCAAAAGTGGGCGCCGCCCATACTGTCATTGCCAAGCATTATATACAATTAAATTTTTAGAACTTATGATATGCTCCTCTCTAGCTAACATTCCTCAGCCTTTCTGAAAGCACAAGCAATGCTGAATGCTCCTGTTTTTAGAAAGAAAGGTGAATATGATATGCAAGATAATTACCTTATCCAATGCCAACTCCTTTAGATTTTTTTCAATTGCACGAACTATGACCTGCAAAAGTATAGCTCATAAAAGGCATTAAAGAACTGAAGCCCACAAGGCCACGTTGAAATGCTAGGAGCAGAGTTTCAGACAATACAATGAGCCCAAACCTAACCTTATTAACAACATTGGTGTCATCAACAAAACTGAGAATGCACATTAGAACCTGCAACATGAGCAATCACATTGTCATCCAACAAAGAACAGCATAAGAAGCTACTAATTAGGAAACATACAGTATTTTACAACAGATAAAACATGCAAATATGATGGAAATTTAGCAATTGTTTATGCAAGGATAGGGCCCTTCCATATGAACAAAATTGATTTTAGAGACCTGCAAAATCAATTTGTTTTGTTTAATAATATTAGGAATTATGGATTAAGCTGAAAGAAGACTGGTTCCATATTATATAACACAATTTTTACCAATAACCCAGTTATACAATCAAGAGAAGAGACCCTTAAACTCCAAGCAAAACTATGCATCTCTCAATAGCTGTTAAGGAACAATACACATTACAATGAATTTAGAAAGGAAATATTCAAAGAATATAATATTTTACAGCATATAGCTTTAGTGTGGCTTAGGCCACCTGCACATCTTTGTTTATAATTGGAGTATACATGCCTATAATTCCTGTGTATATTATACTTATTTCAAATGAAAATAGGAAGCAACACAATAGCTCCACTCTATCAAAAATTATTGTTAGCATGAATAATATTGACTTTGACCTTGATCCTACAGGCCCCATTGAGTTCCTGATTCATGTGGTACACTTTTGGGCATTAGTCATCTTATTTTAATACTATGTATTTTGTGTTTGGACTTTGGAGCCTACATGTGTTAATAAGTTTGTTTGTGTTAGGTGGCATACCTGTGTAAGGAACATGGGGCCTACATATGTTAATAAGCCTCCTTGTATTAGGTGGCTTATATTTGCAAGGTACATTATTATTTCATATTGGGATATGTGCCTTAATTAAGCTGCCGTCCTCTTTTCATATGTAGGAATGGTGTATAAATTGAGGGTGTTCTTCTTAACAATCCAATCCAATGTAAATTATCATTTCAATATTGCAAATATTTTTACGGGCCCAAGGGCATTAAGGGTTTCCTTCAAACTCATGTCTCTTGTTCATCGCTTTCAATTCAAGTTTATGTCAGTTTGTTCCTAAGACGTCGTTTTTACATGGTAGCAATGCAAATTTCTGCATGGTTCCAAAGTGGCCATGACTTTCTTGTTTCAACTCAAAAAAAGACATTTTCTATTAGTTAATCACTTTCGTTTTTCAGCTACAGGGTTTTTTTTTTCCACTGCCACAAGCCTGTCTCTGAAACTTCATTTCCAAGGGAGTCTTTGTTTGTACTTTCCATATTTGGTCTCTAATCCCTCCGAAAGTAGTAGTCAAACTGCCAAGAGAGAAGTTAACTCAGATGGAAAAGCAGGTTCAAATTCTAAGTTACGGGTTCGGTTTTGGGTCCGGGTCCGGGTTCCACGGTTCGGTTCGCAGATTCGGGCAAAAATTTAATTGGTGTTGGGTTTGTTAATACAAAAACATAAAAAAATCAGAAATATATGCATATTTTTTATATATAATAATATTTATAAGTCTTATACAATACTAATAAAGTTTATAAATAATATTATAATATAATAATAAATTTATAAATTTAATATTAGTAAAGAATAAATATTAATATATATTATTAATTTTAAAAATTAATCTAAATACCTATAAATTAATTTTATATGTTATTAATTTTAAAAATTAATTTATATACTAGCGCATTATTCTTTTCCTCTCCTCCTCGCTTGTCTCCCACCCAACAAAGTCGATGACGAGAAGTGACAGGTTTGAATGGATGCTTTTCACAAATTCGTGAACATGTGAAATTAGATGCATGAAAAGAAGCCTTCCGCAAGAAACACCATTTTAGGAGATTCAATCGATAATTATAAAGTTAGCATAGTTCGAATTCTATCTATGTATAAGCATTACGTGTGTGCAGATTATTTTAATATTAAGGTTTGATGCCTACAAGCGTTTTGTTTCTTTTATTGCTAAACCTAAATCCATGATGGAGAAAGATATTAGGAGGCGGCCTCTTCTGATGAAGGATGGGATCATAGAGTACTTATAGAGTCACAATCTTGCATAAAATCAAGTTGAAAGAGTTTGGATGCAGCAATAAAAAGAGCAACCACTCTGAAATCCATCTTTGCTCCTACCGTCTTCGATCTGGGTCTGTCAGGATCGAACCCACATGCTGTGGGTTGGACCCTGTCCGGACCAGAACCTTGTGTCGGAGCCAATCCGAGCCGAGATCAGGGGGCTAGGAGGGTCGAACCGGTAACTTAGTTCAAATTAAAAAAAAATTGCCACCTCGAATTTTGTATGTTGCATTAGCAAATTGCCCATGATTAACATTAGCATCCTACACAAACGAATCAGGTGTTTTCCCAACATTTTTCAAATTTTGAATTTTTCAATATTAATTTAAATTTGATGATCAAATGCCCATCACATGTTTTATATGTTACATATGATGATCATGGAGGTCTAGATTTTTTGACAAAAAATTGACCATCACCAATCCTGGATTATTTTGACAATCAAATGACCATCACAATTATTGTTTGACCTTCATATGAGAATTCCTACTTCTAAAGATCAAAATTTCCACATATACTAATCGAGCACATTTTTGAAGCATTAGAAAGTTGGTTTTGTTAGTGTTTTAATTTGCACCTTTCAATGCAACACAAAATGGAACAAATGTGCAGTGGAATTTCTCTTAGAATTAAAAGGGGAAGCTCCCGATAAAATAAAACTTAACCTATTATGAACAATATGTACTTGCAATTTACAAACTTTATAATGTTTTCAAATTTGATTTCACATTCAAGTTGAATAAACTTTAAATGTGTATCTTTTGGGGTTTCCCTAATGTTAGTGCTCAAAGTAGTTAATCTCAAATCCCTAAAGCCAAAACTTTTCTTGGAGGCAAGACAAATATCTCAAACTTTTAGTCAAGTTGGGCAACAATGGACGAATTTACTAAGGTGGGTAAAACTTTCAACATTAGGCTCTACTAGGCCAAGGGGGGGCTTCCCAAAGGTGGTATTTTTGCCATTTTGTTTTCGTCCATGAGTTTTATCTGTCTTTACAAGCTGAGTTATTATCCTGAGTTTTTTGAAAAACTCGTCGAGTTAATTTTTCAAAGCTTTTTGAAAATTTTGCTAAGTTTTTGGTGAGCTAAGACTTGCCAAAAGAAATCACCAAGTTATTTTTTTGAGTTTTTTGAAACCAAAACTCGCCAAAAAATCAATGAGTTTCTCCATTTAACTCAGCAACATGTCAAAATTGAGGAAAAAAACATGGGTTAGGCACTACAAAAACTCTATTTTTTTGGTTTTATAAGCATTGGTTTTTTCCTTTTAAAAAATTATGAAAATGGTGTGCACCATTAAGATTTGTGTGGTTTTGAAGGTCCTCATTTGGGCTTGGTGGGGCTGGAGGGGATTGCTCCCAAACCCCCAAAAAAACTCATTTGATACATTTTGTGGCTATATTTTGCATTAAATTTATGTTTTTTTCAAAAATTTAAGTGTTTTTTGAAGTTCCAAGTTTTGTCGAGTTTTTCTCAAATACTCTCTGAGTCAAAAAAAAAATGGCTTTTCAAGAACTCTCTGAGTCTGAGTTCGCGAACTATGGTTTTAAGTATAACTATATGCAATGGACATGTACCTTGACAGAAACCATACCCAATGCATATTATACTACTATCAAGTTGTCACTCTATATCTATATGCTAGTTTGATAATACAAGGTCCTACACCTTCTTAAAGCAAAGCTCCTTGAAAGCTTTCTCTATCCCATCTTTGTGTCTTTTAGGATGTCAATAAGGAATGGTGATTACCGACTTTGCTCCCTCTTCTAATTCTATATCATGCTTAATGCCATTGAAAACCTTACTTCACTTGTTCAACAAAACTTGCACATCTGGATGGTATTCTTTATTTTCTTCTTGGAAGACAGTAGGCATGATGATGCATTTTGCTGCCCACTCAACTTGATCATGACAAATCAGCCTTTCCATCCTCTTGTAAGTGACCACATGAGGACCTCCATTTGACATTCTAATTAACACCATCTTCTTCCAATTAGATTGGAGCTTCAATTCCATAGTCTACAAATTCAAAGTAATCTCTCCCAAAGATTGCGACCATTAGATGTCAAGAATTGCATCTATATCACCAATGGTCACCACGTAGAAGTTATCTTTGACTTCATATGTAATGTCCCCGATTTGGAGGCAGAGTAATTTAATTAAATTAATTGATTAAGTTGTCCAAAATAATGATATTCATAAGGATGACTAATCGATTATTTTAATAAAATTAAAAAGTGGTATTAAATTAATTATTTGTAAGGTTATTAAATAAATAAATATTATAAAGTAACCTTGTATTTAATTAATTTAATAGAGTGACTTATATAAAATATTATATCATAAAGTCACTAAAATAAAAATTAAAGTGGGAAATATATCTTTTATCCCACATTGGCAAGAAAAGTGTGTGAGCTCTCCCAGGAAAAGGATAAAAGGATCTTAAGGGCTCATTTTTGGTTATCCACAGATTGAAGATTGCATTTGATGTTTGTGGAGAAACCTAGGGTTTCTGCAGTTCTACATTGGAGGTCTTTGGGAACAGTAACTCCCATTGATTAGCATAACTGAGGTGGTGAAATATTCCTCCGAATGGTTGCAACTGAGAGAAAGATACTTCAGTATTTCTATTGTGCTTCAATGGTGGTCATAGGCCAAACTTTCTGAGGACAACTTGTATAATTTGTTGGAGTTCATTAGAGGCATCATATTTGCATTGATTAGAAGCATAGAAGTCATATTGGAGGCATATCGAAGTCTGGTATATATTTGCAGAGGTCTGATATCAAATTTACAGTCACAGCTGGAAGCCATTAGAGACCACAATTTTGCTTGTGGGAGGCTCACAAGGCATCGATTTCACTCCTTCATTGGAGCGCTTCATTCTTCCATGCTAGGCGATGAGTTTGGGCACTAAGGCGAAGGTGAATAGGCTGCCAAATATTTATTAGGGAGGTTGCTGGGCTGAGACAGGGGCGGCACCATTGGAGTGCAAAAGATTCTTCAAATCATCTCCAAAGGGGCTACAACAACTACACCAAATTGAGGAGTCATAACCAGGTTCTTTAGTCATTATTTCTCGCTTTGTAGATGCCATTACATGTAGGTTTGCATTATTATATCAGACATGAAGACGCTGCCATTTGTACTCAGAAAATTGTAGAGTTGCATAAGTTTAATGTCAAGAGTTTTGGCTCTTTATTCTATATCAGCATTGTAAGGAGATAACATAGCAATAAAGGAGAATGATGTGCATGCCAATTGTTTGCTGTAATGCTTATGTTGATTAGCTCTAGATTATCAATTGAGTATGCATGCCAAGTGTTTGTTAAAATGCTACTTGGCTGTAGGTGCACATTTCTTATGTAGATGTTCATGTATTTGCATTTCAAAAGACAAAAGAATTGCACTATCATCTTAGATCATTGCCTAGACATTATAGTGTTGATTTGCAAGCATTATTATTCATTTGAGATCATTCGAAGACAAACAAGCAAACTGAAAACTCAGAAACAGCTGGTTGAGAGATTGCAAGTTAAGTGTTTGACAATATTCCTTTAAGTAAACTTAGGCCAGATTTTATAAGATTACTACAGTGGTTTAAGAAGTGTGAACATTGACATTTTAGTCTTCTCCCTCTCCTTTAGGTGAAAAATCCGAAAGTGTTAGAAGGTCATAGTAACCAAGATCTTTGTTTGCATTTTGGTAACCCTTATGATATTCCTTGAGGGCAAAAGTTTAGATCAGAAGTAGCAAGGGATATTACATCATAATTGCCCAATTGAATGCTCATTTGAGGGATCTTCCTTGTCCATGTGAGAGTAAAACCATTAACTACCATAACTTTGAAACCTTCAAAAATCTTCAACTTTGAGGCCTCTTCTTGCAACAACACCTTCATCAATGAAATTATGAGTAGCATCAGTGTCAACAAGAGCAACTATTCACTGTCCACATAAGACTCCACAAACTCTAAAAGACTCATTTTTCTAAATACTAGAATATTGAGCAAGAGTGCCTTCACTTTCCTTCTCTTCTTCAAACTCTTCGGACAATTCTTCTTCCTCCTTTTCCTCCAAATCAGATTGTTGTTCTGATTTTCTGATGAAGATTCACCAGCCGAATACACTTCTATGTGATGAAATTTACCCCTCTCGAAGCACTTACGGCCTAGGGCTCATGGCTCCTTGCAAGTGAAACATAATTTCTTCTTTCTTAGCTCATTTAGGAGATCATCATCCATTTTTTAGGGAAACTTCTTGGACTGATTTTCTTCTTTATGAAAATGTCTTTTGTCCTTCTTATGCTAGAAAGTCCTGTTGTGACCTATTTCACACATCGCCCCATTACAAATGGGGACCCCCGAGTTTTGGTTTCGCCCTCTGCATTGCTCGTTTAGAGTTCAGAATTTGAATAAGTTTTTGAGAACCACTCCGGCCAAGTTAAGATTTTGAACCCGATTGTGTGCCTAAACGTCATGGAAGGGCTTGGAAGTTTTGGAAGACGAGGATCGCCTGTGCTTTTGGTCATTTCTGACACTTCCTATTTTTTAGGGATTCTGCTTTTTTTGCTTTTTGCTTTTTTTATTTTTGGCATTTTTAGGCCATTCTGGAGTTCCTATTTTTTAGGGATGCTTTTTGTTTTTTCTATTTTTAGAAAGTTTCTATTTTTGGATCCCACTGAGCATGAAGTCATTACGTCTCCAGAAGTCAACATGAAGATCAAGGTAAATGGTGAAAAGGTTGCAAAATGGCTAATTCTGGCAAAGTGCGCCCATGAGAAGAAATGGTAGGCCAAGCATGAAGTCCGCCCTTGCCTTGGCATGCCAAAGACAGGCAATGGCGAGCCAAGGCTGAAGTCCGCCATGGCATGAGAGGCCTCCAAGTCCGCCCATGGCTTGAGGAAGCATGAAGTCCGCCCTGGAAGAAAATGACGAGACAAAGGGTCAAGTCCGCCCTAGGAAGGAAGGATGGACGGCGAGAGAGGAGGCCAAGTCCGCCCATGGCTTGAGGAAGGGTGAAGTCCGCCCTAGGCACAAGGAAGGATGGACGGCGAGAGAGGAGGCCAAGTCCGCCCTAGGCACAAGGAAGGGTGAAGTCCGCCCTAGGCACAAGGAAGGATGGATGGCGAGAGAAGAGGCCAAGTCCGCCCTTGGCAAAGCAAGGTCAAAGTCCGCCCCAAAAGTCAATGGAAGCAAGTCTCCAAAGTCCGCCCAAGCCAAGTAAGTGGCAAGACACGGGGTGAAGTCCGCCCAAGGTAGAAGAAGAGGTAAAGTGCGCCCATGGCAAGGAAGAAGCCCAAGTCCGCCATAGAGAGAAGGGTAAGTGGAATGAACAAGTGCCAAGTCCGCCCTTAGACAAGGCAAGGATAAAATGCGCCATTGACAAAGAAGTGTGAAGAAATTCGCCCAACTTAGGAAAACAAAAAATTTCTAAGGCATGAAAAATGGAGAAATGCCTAGAGAGAGAAGAGGTTAAGCAAGCACGAAAATCACTCCTCGGCGTAACGGAATGAAATTCCTCGGCAAGGAAGGAAGAGTGTAAGGCAAGGCAAACACGAAGACCATCCCTCTTAGCTTGAGTAAATTCCTAAGGTATGATAAAAAATGGCAAAGTGGTAGAGAAATCTGCAAGTCCGCCCAACCCAGAAGGAGAGAGAAAGTGAATTGTTTGGCTAGATATAAACATGCAGAGAGGCCAGAAGTCCGCCTGGAGAGTTGAAAATTGGTAGACGAGTTATTAAGCACATTTTGGCTAGGCAGACAATTGGAAAACAAAATATTTGGCCACGGACAAACGAATTTAGCCATGTATCAATTTTCAACGGGTTGGAATTTTAATATTTTAATATTTTTAATTATTTCCCAACACTTAGGGAATTTCAATTAAAAATTCGAAATCTGGAGATTACTTGGTAGATTAAATCATTTTGCCTTAGGTAAAATTAAATTTGCCATGATTCGAAGATTAAACATGTTTAATAATTAATTTAATATCTTTCGATATTTTTCCAACACTTAGGCAAATTTTTAAAGAAAGCTGAAGATTTCAAACAAAGGTGGCGCCATGGGAAAATTAGAAACTTGCCTCAATGACTGCGAGAAAAATTGGAAACTTGCTAATCGGAGAAGCGAAAACGTTTCTAAAATTGGAAGAAACTCAAGAAAAAGAAAGCAATTCCTTTATAAAAATCGCACTTCTCAGCCATAAAATGAGTTTTAGCAACTCATTTTTCACAATTTCGACTGGGAAGAATTTTGTTCTCTCAAACCTGCAAGAAGTAATCTTCGGAGAGTAAAATACTGAGGCTAGTGTTATTATTCTTCAGTGGAAGAAGTAATTTGACGCAAGGACGTGATTTTTTTTGAAAGAAATAAGTTATTTCTTTGTTGAAAGTCACACTTCTCAGCAGATTGGCGCACTTCTGCGATCATATTTTCAGAAATTTTAATTCATTTGCAGCCAGAGGACGATCTCGAAGGTTTGGAAATTCATTGGCAACACTTTCCTGCTATTTTCTATCTTCTACATTCATTCCAACACGAGATTTATTCAATGCTTGGCGAATTTATTTACTTTCAGCTTGCTTTTTCACAGAAATTTTATTTTAAACAAGCTTAAAGTGCGATTTTATCAAGTAAATACCCCGAAATAACTAGAGTTTTTAAAGGTCTAGTATTAATGTTAAGTATTTTACACTTGCAGATGGATGACCAACCAAGGAGAGCCGTCCAGACAAGCGCTCATGAAGTTCGCCACCAAAGGGTCGCAGCCGCAAAGGGTCGTAGCCGGAGTCCAAGATAAAATCAAAATGGAAAAATATTACGGACACCAACCTTGGGCACATAGACCTCAAAGAATTCAAGCAAAGGATGTACGGGCACAATGAATTCCTGCCGACACGTACTGCCCAAAGAATAATGAGAAACGGAATTGTTCAAGCTGTCGGATTCCCGCTAGCGATTGAGTGTGCTGAGCTGATGGTAGAATGCGCCCTCCACTATGACGCTAAAGAAAGACAGATTGTTGCACCTGATGGAAGAATACTGGCTCATCTAGGAGAGTTGGCCATACAGGAGGCTTTTGGCATCCCTACCTATCCCAAGACCGTCTACAAAACCAAGGAAGACGCAAGGAGACTGTATGATGAAAAGTTGGACCTTTGTGCCGCCAACATCAATAAGTCATGGCTGGACAAATCGAGAGGGTCAGCCAAAAAGATGCCAAAGAAGCTGTTGCGCACAGACTTCAAGGAAGATTATGGGGATATTATTATCCTACTAAACTGGATAGTTGGCAACCCTTTGGGAGCACCCTTCGAGACCTGGATGTATTATTTTATTGAGGATATCACAGAAGGGGTCAAAATGTTCAACTGGTTGCGTATGATAAGCAACAGCCTCCATGAGCAGTTGGTTAACCTGGAGAAGACCAAGACTTTTTATATGAGTTCCTATGTCATCTACATGTTGGCAAGGACGTACAGGTATGCAGGCTTGATCTGCAAAGGCATAGTCGGCAACGGCGAAAATGAGCTGAAGTCTTACAACTGCTACCCACAGCTGCAGTTGAGCGAGAAGTCCCACTTTAGGCGAGCTCACGATGCCTTCCTCATGTACATTACGAGGATACTTCAGGGAGGGACACACCAACGACTAACTCATGAAGCCAAAAGTTTGATAGGCAAATACGGATCATGGTTCATCCAATATCCGAGGTACACATATCAGAATCCAGGGATTCATTGGGAATCTATACCGACTGCCTATCTTTCCCACAAACAAGATGGTCTTGCTTGAAGTGTTGCGACAATTGGAGGAATACCAGAACTTCCAAAGGATGAAGCAGAAGACAGCAGTCACCTTTCCCTTCTTTATAGGGAACATGCTAGAGACATGCTCGTCGGCACAGGCAGCTGAGAGCACTCGGCTTGAAATACAGCATTACCCCTTTGCCACTTATCCGTCTAGGGACCACTTCGACCCACATCATCACATTAAGACTGTGGATGGAAGAAGATATAGGCATAGGGTCGAATTAGAAGACTTTTGGGCAGATGTCGCAGATGAGTTTGAGGTCAGACGAAGGATGTGGTCTAGGCTGCCTGTTAGCTTGATCAGGACGACCGAGCTTTGTCGAGTGCCCGATCAGCTGGAGGAAGATGGAAGGCAGTTACAACCGTGCTTCGATGAGAGCTTACCCCTGCTGGCTGTAAGGTGGTCGAAACCTAAACATGCCGACCTGAACACGCTGATGAGACCGATCGTCAAATACAAGCAATGGTGGGTTGACAAGCAGATTCAGGAACTAAGGCGGATGAAGGTGACGCTGACTTATGATATGTTGAGCAAGATGGAGTCCTATTCTTCTAATGCAGAGGCGTCTCAGGGTGTAGACATGATAGAGGCCACTACTTCCAGGAAAAGGAAGGAGATAGCTGTAGGCAAGGAGCCGGCTCAGAAGCAGACAAGGGTAGAGTCTTCACGTTCCGCCGCATCTAGAAATATTGAGGAGATCCTGGCTACCATTGATGCTTCATTGGCTGACATTAGGGATCCTTCTCCGATTCCCGAGGACGATATGGAACCTCAACCGGACGATGATGAACCACCATCTCCCACGAGCACAAAGATATTGGGATCTGATGATGACAATGTGGGCGCCCAAAATGATGACTTTCAGGAGGGAATGATTTCAGCCCTTCGAGGAATTTTGGACGCTCCCGACAAAGAAGGTATGCCGGAAGATGGCGTGGAACAGCACACAATCCCGGACTGGCTGAAGGAAAGGATGAAGATACAGGTGCCAGTGGAAGAGCCGAAAGAGGATGATACAACAGACTTCTTGGCCAGACTCACACAAACTTCAGTCAGGAAGCCAGCCAAGAAGTTCTCGACCATACAAAGAGATGAGGATGGCAACCGAACCGTGCAGATTGCAGTACCAACAGTGGACAAGCCACAGGAGGACATAGCCCCACATGAGTACGCTATCACTACCATTGATTTGGGTCCAACTACAAAGGGCCAGAAAATTGAAGATTTGGCCAATTCAATGTCCACTATTAAGTCAAGGTTGGCGAAGGAGGTGGCAAAGAGGAAAGAGTGCCAGCAGGAAATCGAGCGCTTGAAAGAGTATATCCAGCATCTGATCAAGCCACTTGATCAGGATGACACGGCAACTCCTCTTCTCCCAAACTCTTCACAAGAGGTAGCAAAAGATATAGAAGAAGATAGGATCACAGCTAGAGAGGCTAAAGAGTGGATAGCGATCAAGGGCACAGAAGCTGACACGTTCATGGAGAGGTTGACCCTGGTCTATGGTCAGGCCACTTCTTTACTCTCTAGACTGGCAGCCTTGGCAGAGATGTGGGATGGCCTTCCGGATGTAAAGGAAAGGATAATTCCTTGCCTTAGGATTTTGAAAGGGATTCCAAAGCAAGAACTGATAGATGGAGGCGTCATTGCAGCAGGTGCAGCTTACGATTTCCAGACCAGGTATTGGGCTTTGACAGCACGAGAGGAAGTCTTGGAAAGAGTAAAGGCTGATGGGCTTAAGGTAGAAGAGCAGATTAGAGCAATCCATACCAAGATCCTCAATATGATAGCCGACATCCTGGACTGGGAGGTTATTCGGGAGAACAACTTGCAACTGGAAGCTTTGAAGAAGAGGGTGCAAGAAGAATTCTTTTCCATCACTGGGCCTATCCTGAGGCAAAACTGAGCTAAAATGGCGAACTTCCTTGACATCCGGGAATCTTTTCTAAAGTTTGAGCCAGAATGGGAAGACATCTTTGTCAGGTGCGCCGAGAGTATGGATGGGCTGGAGTTCAGGATCGGAATGCTTCCGCAGGTCACCATGGAAGAAGTTGCCTCAATCGTGTCTAGATTCATTGAACACACGGCAACACGGGAGGATAGGGATGGGATCCCTTGAAAGTAGCTCTAGGTGCCAACTCACCTTGTCAACTCTGAGTTCGCTCATGTTATTTTGGGAAACCCTAATTAGGGTTTTATTTGTTTCAATCTTGACCGTCGGCTCATTTTTAATCTGGGCCATTTATTCATTTTCTGGAACTCTATATAAACTTGCATGCTCTCATTTTCAATTTGTGAAGTGAGTAGTATGAGATTGTTGCGATAAGACTATTTCTGTTTATAAAAGCTCTAATACATGATTTGTTTAGAACCACTTTTGTTTTCAAATAGTGTGCAAGGTCTACATCTTCTCCTTCAACATTTAGAGTAGAGTTAAACTAGTATTTCATTTATATGTTTGTTAGTGAATGATAGATTTGATAACAGTGGTGGATGAAATTAAGCTCATACTTTTGTTGAATGGATGATTTGTATTCAATGTGTAAAGTTAGTTTGAGCTATTAAGTTGTGGATGCTTAACTTCAGATTGGATAATTACTAATTCAAGCATGAAAATCATTATCGCCCCCGTTGAAGATTGCACCCGCTTTGCGTAAGTTGTCCTAAAGGAGGCGAAACAAAGTGCGGTTATTACAATTTTATCTAGTCATTGTCGTCTCTTGAGTTCTTAGGCATAGCTTAGACTTCTAAACCCTTATCCTTTTTGCCCCCTTTTTTTGGAAAATCTAAAATACCCATCAAAAAGAGCCTTCAATGATAAATCCGTCTAATTCCTCAACTTGCAAACAAATTTAAACGTAAGTCACCTCGTGATTACTAGCAAATCATTGGCCTTATCCACATGTCATGACCTAACCAAAGAAACATTGGAGTTATTGCACAATCTTCTTAGCTTACGCATTAACTTTTCAAGAGAGGATAAAGTGTCCTTGGGCATTTTATTTTGTGTTCGATGGGTATTCAAAACACACACCAACAAGTCCTTCGTTGAAACTTGCTCCTTGGGACAGCAAGCTCCATGTTCCTTGCCTCCCTAATAGCTACTTGGAGAGTTGGTGGGTCAAAGGCTTCTACCCACCCCCTAAGTGGCTCAGTTAGCCCTTCACTAAAAAGGACTACAAGTCTTCTTTCTCTGATGTTAGGCACCATCATGGAGTCTTTAAAACTCGGCAACATAGGCATCAATTGTTCCATGTTGCCTCAAATGTGCTAGTTCTCATAATCGCAATTTAGGGACTTTTTTGTCAAACCTCTTGATGAGCTCGTTTTTGAACTCATTGTAGGTGGTAATAAGGTTATGGCCTCGAGTCACCAAGCCATGATACCACCATTCATGGGCTGCTCCATCCAAATGCAATGTGGCAAACTTGATTGCATCCTCTTCCAACATTGGTCTTGTAGCATTGAAAACTATCACCCTTGACAATTCCACACTAGGTTTAGCTCCCCCCTATGTGCTTGGACCCAATTATGCATTTGATTTGCCCGTCTTATAATAATATTAGGAAAATCAAGTGGAAATGAAAATAAACATTTAATAATCATTTATTGTTAATTAAGGCCTTGAAATAATAGGTCTAGGCTAGGGCACCCAATGCCCCTGTCCAACCTATTTTGGCCCAATTTTGAATGTCGCATTCTTATCAACTATGCTCAGATTAATAACATGCTTTTATTATTAAGCTACCGCTACTAGCAATGATTTCATGCTGGAATAAATATGTAGGTAGAAATTCCTATTGGTATACGCAAGACAAACTAATAAAATAAAGCTATACCAACGAATCATTAAATCCGCCAAGAAAATAATGATATCCCAGCTATTATATGAATTATTACAGCTATAACTGCCAAGATAATAACTTCCTCCAAACATGGCGTACGACATAAAGAGTAGTAAAACAATAAATATCTGATCTTTGACGATTAACCAAATCAGATTGTATCTCGGTCTCCAGTAGCATTAATGATATTCTTTGATGAAAATACTCAACAAGAAGTCACTAATTGCGCTGGAAAATGAAGCATGAACTGGAGTAATAAATGGTTTATGAGTTGTCAGAGTGGAGTTAAGCGTCAAGCGTGAATACAATGGATTTTATAGGATTTAGAATCTGTTTCAAAAAAAAACAAGCAACCCTAATCAGGCTATCACATTCTTATTTCAGTTTATCCTATTCTTGCTGCTGTTGATTTTCCTGCAGGGGCGGTGATGTTGGCATTTTAACATTTGATTTAAATATCCAATTTCATTTGTCAACTATCAATAATTGATTAGCGGGAAATTAAAGAATTGCATATAAATAAAAGTCATTTTCACCATTTTGATCCTAGCAATTTTGATAGAGCAAATTGAAGATCGTAAAATCAGTCAAGGCAATTCAAGGGCAGAATTAGCAACATTATTACAGCACTTTCATCAATCAAGATCAAGCTTGCAAGACATTAGGAAGAGGAAGCAATTATGTGAAAGAAGCTATTATGATCAATCATGCCATTTTGTGAAGATGCATTGAGTTCTCTCTACATGCTAGCTACAGCAATCTATTATGTTTTGTGAACTACCCTTTTGCAGGTCTATCAAGTAATCAAGGCATCCATCAATCAACATTTGTAGCAACTTCACTTCATCAAAGATTTCTTATCAAGGTAACATTGTCATTTATCATTTATCATTTCAGCCAATTATTATTGTCTTGGCCTTTGCCCGACCTAGGGTATGCCCTCTTGATCAGCATCAATCATTGTACACAGAGGTAGAAATACCAAAACGGGGTTTGACTTAGGCAAGCCCCTATACAGCACAACCTTTCCCCCCCTCTTTTCATGCGTGCAGGTCAGATCTATAAGTTTCAACAGAAGACAGTCACATAAAACATAGAGTAGACTATAACTTACATTTTAGAGTTTGCAGATTTCAAAATACTCAAAAAGTCAAATATATTATTTGGAGGTTGAAGCCTCCTTATTGAGGAGATCGAGAGGTCGGTGCCTCTTATTAGAAGAGATTGGAGTCTCTTGTTGAGTTGGTGCTCAATGGTAGGGATTGGAATCTCCAATAGGTTGGCGCCTACAAATTTTTGTAAGAAGATTAATACAAGCAAGATTTTGCCGTGTTTCTTTCCCGCAAGGGTTTCCACGTAAAATTGTCTCTTGTGCATATTCTCAAATTGCTACATATTGCATGAATGATATTGCTAAGGATAATTAGGGCTTGAAGTAATATTGCTATGCTTGATTGAGTTAAGGAGTAAAGTTTTAATCTATACTAATTCACCCCCCCTCTCAATATAAGTGTGTGTTTTATCAATAATACACATTGCAATTAAGTATAGTCCATTTAATGTTCTCAAAGCTTTTGGCCCATAGCACACATCAAGAAATAGAGAAAGGGGCACCTTGGGAGATAGCTGCATTACTTTTTTCATAAAAAGGCAATTATATTAAAAGGGAATAGCATTTTTACAAAAAGCCATGATCTTTGTTTATAAGAATAAAGGATGGGTAAGCATGCCATAAAACAGAAGGGGGCAAACCTAGGATATCAAGAGTGGATAAAAGTAAAAAAGCTACAAATTTGGATGGCACTCTCAAACGGTTCTTGCTGCTCCACCCAAACCTTAGTTGCTTCTACTTCAGCCAAGGACATTGGAACTCACAAATTTTTGTCTTTGCGAACAATTATTTTGTCTCTATTGCCTTCTACAAGTTCAAATAAGGTATTTTCAAGCATTCCCTTGGGCTCAACCACCTCCAACGGCGACATTGATGGTGCAGGCCAATCACAAGCTCACTCTTCCAATTTTTTCGAGTTCTTCGAAGATGATGCGGTCACAAGAGTGAATGGCTCAAAATCTAGGCCCTCTTTCGATGATGCAGCACTCGGTTTGGTGCCCTTACCTTCTTTTAAGCCCTTGGCAAGTGTAGGTTTTAATGGATCAAAGGATCACACAAAATTATTTGTGACTTCCAATAAAGCTTACTCGTTGGTAGTTTCTGGTTCTAGTGGGGAGCTCTCCAAAAACCCCTTTTTGACAACTTCATAGATCGAGATTGAGCTGAGTGTGAAGGGGCCACAAGTTTCAAATGCAATCAATCACACTCAACAATCTCATGTCTTGGAACTTGGTGAAGAATTCATGGAAGGTGAGAAAGGTTTGCTGCACATGGCTTGATTGGTCACTTCAACTGCCTTTGGCCAAGTCTTCTAGATCTAAACAAGTGGTTATTGGACAACTAGCCACCATTCACAAAGGACGGTCTAGAAATTTATCCTTATGCTCAAGGTTTCTACATTGCAGTTTTTGAATCTGTTAAAAATTGAGAAGCTATTTTGTTTGATATTTTTGGTTTTGGGGTCAGCACACTCTCATGCTAAAACTGTGGCATCTGGTTTTTCAATCCCTCAACAAAATCTTGCAGTGTCTTGCCAATCGTGGTCCATCTTCCAAATCTCCCACTGCAATTTTGGCTAGACTCTTGCTTTAAAGCTATTGACAACTCATTAGGTAAATTTCTGGCTATATACAAGGATACTTCAGCATTTTCTCACAAGATTTATGCTCAGATTCTAGTAGATTTAGATATCTCAAAGGATCTTCTTGCAGACATTACTTTGAAAGTGGCAGGTAGATCTTGGCTTCAACTGTAATGTCCCCATTTTAGACTTACACTCTTCTTGAGGATTTAGCCTATTTCTAGAAATTCGTAGGCTAGGCAGAATTGAAAATTAGGGTTTCCTATTTTTTAGGAGGTTTCAAATGAAGTTTTGAGGGCTTGTATCCAAGAGTTTTTGATGCATGTTTGGTGGAGTTTTCTGGATTTTCAAAGAACTTCATAATGGTGTATCATGCATCTCCATCTGGCAACCTTTCCACGAACTTACTATTTATAGTAAGTCATGTTGGCTTCCCAGTTTGTGCTCAGAAGGCTTTTGGAAACACTTACTATTTATAGTAAGTCATATTTACTGCTCAATTGGTATCCAATTGATGTTTTTGCGAACTTACTATTTATAGTAAGTCATGTTTACTGCTCAATTGGTATCCAATTGATATTTTTGCAAACTTACTATTTATAGCAGTTTGCTATTTTTGGTAAGTCAATTTATAGCAGTATCATTCGAGCAGCAGCTCAATCATTTGCAATTCAATATGGCTGATCAGTTTGGTTTTCTGATGGATTTGAAGTTAACTTACTATTTTTGGCATTGGCTATTTTTAGTAAATCTAATTATGGCAATGGCATCATCAAAAGTTCTACTTAGGTCATCATTCTATTTCTGGCAGAATCAGTTTGAGTGTTGGTTTTGATTTTGGCTTCTATCCCTCTTTGGACTGAGTCCCAGACTGTCATTTTTCATGTCTTGAAGTTGTAATCCATGCCTAGGCTTGATGACTTCAAGTTGTTTTAAAAGAAGGGACATAAAGGGGTCGACTATTTGAGCATTTAATGGTGCAACTTAAAGTTGGATGCCAAAAAGGGAGATGAATAATATTTCATTAAATTCAAAATAAAGTGATTGTTAAGAGATGGCATCCCTTGGAGGAATTGGAACAATTTCTTGTTGGGAGTTACATTGCTTCATTTGCCAATTGAAGCTTATATATTGGTGTCTTGCTCATTGTTTCTTATGCTTGAATTTTGAAAGTAAAGTTATGCTGTTGGACTGAATCCAGAACCTGGCTAAGGGGAAGCTTAGCAAATTCAATCCATCCTTCGGGCCTGAAACTATGGCTTCCTAAGTGGTTCTATGAGACTGTACTTCACTCAAAGGTGCAGATGGAGCTTCAATTCTGATGATTTCTAATAGGTTGCTAATGTATAGCCTGTTTTTGAGTTGCTGGTTCGCCATGGCTGAACCAAATTTCTGTTCATAGCTTCGTCAACGAATTTTATTTCATTTTGGGTAATCGTTCATGTTGTTCTACTATGGAGGGCGCCCCTTTCTGGAAGTTTTCAGATTTTATTATTGAGTTTTGAATTTTTAAGAGAAGGTCGACCCTTCCTGGGGGCCGTACCATCTCTTAGAGCTTGCATTGGGAATCGTGCCTTCTATTGCTGTTGTTTTTGGCTCGATTTCTCCTTGTGGATTGGACGCCTACCTCCTAGCTGTCATTTGGCTATGGTTTGGGAGCATTCCAAGTTGTTTCAGAGAAGCTACGTCCATATTGGTGATTTCTCATCTTGCTGATCTGATTTTCTGTATCTTCTGTTTCTGATTAGATCAGTTGGATTTTGATATTATGCTGATTTGAGCTTCATTTCCATATCATTTCATGTTGTAAATGTTAGTGGTTGATTTACTCTAACCATTGACATATTTTGGAAGCTTATCTTGACATTTGCAGTTGTTTCCAATTTTTTGTAAAATTGATTAGTAGTACTAACAGCTAATTGTTTATTTGCTGCAATTAGTTTATTTTTATACTCCCACAATTGAGTGGTTGACTTCAATAAAGCATCTTTCATATTTGTTGTATTCCCCCCACGAAAATAAGTGATTGTGAGGACTGTATTCCCCCCACGTAAATAAGTGGAAGAGAGGATTTCATGGCTAGCTTGCCGCCTTTAAAATTGTATAATCTCACCCACTGAATAAGTGAAGTATCCCCACTGCATTGTGGATGCCTGCTTAGCACATGAATGTACTTTCAGTTCAGATTATTCCTAACGATCCCCAAACCATATGCTATCACCTCACCCAAACTGGGATCTTGGTGAACATTCTTGGTGAGGGTTACTTTACAAGCTGAATTGTATTTGGAGCTAACGCTAATCAGTGGTTTGATGCTGGTTTGTTGTGATAAAATCAAGAAAAAATTAAGGGGGTACATTTCATCAACTCCTAGATTACGAAGGGCTGTCATTTAGTTGTCAGAGATGTTATGATGCAAGACATGTTGCTGCTGATTTCCCTATCAGTGACACAAGCCGGTTGGTCATGCCACATGGTGGCAAAATGCTCTATCACATTATCTCTCTGTCAAAGCAACAAAATCAGGCCAGGTCCTTCTTTGGACTCATCAAAGGATCAGAAAGATAATCATAACTCAGGAGGAGGTACCCTCCCAAGACAAATCTCCGAAGCAGAAGGAAGCTCATGAAAGCTGGTCTTACCAAGTATCAGATGTTTCCGAGTTATTGATCAAGGATTCGGGGAATGATGAGGGAATTTGGACTCCAACTCAGTAGCGTAAGAAAACACAAATCAGACAAGAATCTAGTTTGCATCATATGCTTCCCTGCTCTAATGACATCACGGAAGGGCAGGATTCAGGCATAAAGTAGTTCATCGGGTCCTCATGCAAATATCTGTTCTTTTTGGCAATTATGTTTTATGTCATCTGTCTCATTTTCTGGCCTGAGTTTCAGTCATATTTCTCTGAGAAAATCATTCTCTCAGCCCATTTCAGGGGGCGTTAACCTTTATGTAATATCATAATTTTTTAATATAAAGGGAGAGGGCCCTTAACCCTCACTTTATCTGTCAAAAAAAAGAGTGGATTAAAGAAATACAAAATATTAGTAATATTTTTAGATCATAAAGCAACAAAATAAAACCAAAATTACTAAACTAAGATTGATATTATAAGATATCATAAAGAGATAATGTAGTAGTGCAGCAATATTCTCTCATAGTCCCCTCAACACATCTTTTCATTCATTACTCCTTTGAATTGACTCGAAGCCAAAAAGATGCCCTTGCAGTGGATGCAGAGAGGCTATTTGGAGAGAGATGTATAAGAGTGCTTGATTCCACAAAGGTGATAGCAATGGCTGGCTTTGGGGGCTACTTGCTATATCACCTCATGGAACTGCCTCTTTTGTTTCACAAAAGTAAGGATTGACTTAATTGCCTCCATGCAGATGAGAAGGCTACATCGTCTTAAGGAGAGATAACCCACACAATCCACACTTAGATTACTGATAGAGAAGTCTTACAATGATTTACATAATACTTTCTATGCCATCTTTGTCTTTGGTTTTGAATCATATAGCTTTAGTCAACTATACGATGACTGCATTTGTGTTAATTGAGCTGATCATTGGCCAGATCATTAGTGAGTTAAAGGCTGCCACTTTCAGGAGTGGGTAGGCAGTGCTATTTAACAGGCCAAAAATTGCAGTAGATTTTGAATCAGGATGGCGAGAAAAATTGGATTGGCCTTGAGAGAAGCATTATCTTTCAAGCCAACAGAATGAGGAATCGACACTACTCTTGCTCCAGGGATCTTAAAAAGCTCTCTTGAGTTGAGGACTTGAGTGGGTCTAACATAATCCATACAGATATGTAAGAGAGCATACTAGCAGGGACATTAGAATGAGTTTCATAGTAACCAGCATTACTTGGAGCTTGCAAGAAGGCAATGAGCTGAGGCTTTAGATAAAGAGCAGCCTCTTCCTCATCTATAATTATAAGCTGGTTCAGTTTGCTAGAGCTCGCTGGCATTCTGTTGATTGTTGCAGATTTCTTCCTTTTGTAAACTTTATGAGAAGTAAGGGAGTGCAAAACTTTCCATTTGTAGTATTGAAGATCTCTCTTCATAGATTTTTAAAAAAGTCTATTGATGCTTCTTCAGCTATCTGCTTATGGATTTATATTCCCAGCCTTCAGAATGCAAGTTGATATGGCCCGAATTTATTACACTTGATCCATATATATGGATTTGCCATTTTTCAGAATGAAATCTGTGCTGCTGAAATCATTTCCTTGATTATTCTTCATTGCCAAGGTCACTTCTCCTGAAAAGTTCAACCAACACAGGATCCAGCTTATGTGCATCCAACTGGGAGTAACAATAAATGTACAGCTTGTAACGTTTTTTATGTACTCTTTCCCATTGTACAGTCAATTTTGTTGTTCCAGTGAAAGGGACAATTAAAGTTCCATACAAGGCAATGTAACATTGCATTTGGGAATATATTCACGCATTCATCACTTAATAAGTTGATTTACTTTGATCTGAGTATTTAAAGCCCACCTTGTCCAGAACACCACATGATCATGAGGGACATTGGAATTGTGAACCTTCTTTTGGGATGCCATTTAACCTACATTACATTGATGGGTGGCCTCATAATTAATTTCTTTGTTAATCGAAGCAAAAGTACTAACTTAAAATGTGAATACAACATCTTGAGACAATCTACAAAACAATAAACAAGGGCATATGTTGACTACCGATTGCTTCACATGCTTTCATAAATTATTTTTCAATGACATCATTTGGCAGGCATAGGAAACCTAGTAATGATAAATAATGAGTAAAGTTCTTAGTTTGGCATGTATTTCCGAATCCAACAATTAACCCACTTTTGCTAGTACTTCCATCGTTCATTCAAATCAAGTGCTTGATTAACTTATCTGATTATTCTATTAGATAAAAAATAGCCCCTACAATCCATATTTCTATCTTTATCAAGTTGGAGCAAGTAGTACCACTGACAACATTAAGGTAATCTATTAAAAGTTAACAGACTTGAAAGGGTTTTGACCATTTAGATTTTGCTGACAGAGCTCAATCTGTTGGTCACATTAACTACAGTTATCAATAAGATAAAGCAAATTTTGAATATGAAACATATTATATTGAAATTTAGAAGGAAGAGGATGCTCACCACACTACCATATTCATCACAAGCAATCTTTACAGCATGTCCTTTCATTCCCTTTACAATCTTCTTTCTTTCCTGAAAAAGAAGTAGAAATTAGTTCAATGTCAAAAATATGCACACATAAAGAGCCCAAAATCAGCCAGCACAGCACTAAGCTATTACATAAATGATAAATGTAAAGAGAAAATGATGTTTTATTGTAACTACTACTTCAACTCCATATTGCATACCATGAATACAGTTTTGTTTTAGTCACCATAAAAATTCAGAAAAGAGAAGACAAGATAACAAACCTTAGCATTGCCATGTATAACACAAGTTGCCCCAACCTTTGAGCCATCTCTTGTGTGGATTATTCGTACAAGAAGTGGTCCCGAAAGCTGCTGGATCACATCTGCCACAGATGTCTTTACATCAAATTTATAAATCAGTTCTTGGAGAAATCATTGCCATTTTGTGAGTGCAAATTCAATATTTTCCATATTTACAATGAGATAAAAGAATTTTTTAGCTTTACCTTGTCTGCTATACTCATGTATTCCATCACTGCTCTATGAACAATAGAGTGATCAACAATTCCTTTCTCAAGAATAGGCTGTAATGCCAAGGTCATGTGTTCCAAAATTGCATTTTTTTTTGACGGAAGTTCACCAGATAACAAATCTACTAATCTGTAAGCAGCAAATAGAAACAATAAAGCATGGTTTTACCAATGGCAAATAAGAGACAAATAAACTCACTTAGTCAAACAATATTGTGCTCAGAAAATTTGTTGACAAAGAGTGGCATATAGTTATCACTTGTTCCCAGCCCTAAGTAATGAAAATAGAAAAAAAGCATATCATTTATGAATTTACAGTA
Organism: Sequoiadendron giganteum; assembly: GCA_007115665.2. Classification (NCBI taxonomy): domain Eukaryota; kingdom Viridiplantae; phylum Streptophyta; class Pinopsida; order Cupressales; family Cupressaceae; genus Sequoiadendron; species Sequoiadendron giganteum. Next base: position 285,652,303 of record CM021103.1, read on the forward strand.
CATAAATAAATTTAAATCCTACAGCTATGGACATGCTGTCCTGTACCGAGAATTGGAGACTATTAAAATCACATCATTCATTATTTTATTTCCTCCTGACTAGTATTAAATGACTATGGTGCAGAGAGAGCACTTAGTGAGATGGATGCCAAGATCAGCATCAAGGGAAACAACAAGACGAACATTTTAAAATCTATCAAACTAAAATTTATGTAGTTATAGACATATTCTGATATTCATATGTTATCATAATGCATGTCAGGGATGCATCTAGCTTACAGCCAAAATAAAAGATAAAATTGAAGTTCATTTTAATCCAGAGCACAAGAACTTGATGTGATTAGTATCCTTCGTACATATCATATCACTATAAATAAAAGGATAGACCTGCAAGCTATATTTCACTAGATTTTAAATAATTCAATGATCCAACAGAACCATGAACCATTCAGGTGTATTTATTCATGCAAGTGAAGTTGGGTTTTTAACTTTGACATGCTTTTAGCTGTAGCAGAAGCTCTCAATGGTCTGTTGTACATCATTGAATACCCCTTGCAGTATCCCCTTGGAAAGTGTGACATCCCATCCAAATGCTACCATTACATTTGGCATCCACTCCAAATATGTCTCAATCTCTCTTGTTTGCAAAACTTGTGAATTAAATTATTAATCTAATTCACACTTTTGAAAGAGTCCTTGTAATGCTACTTTTCTCCAAGTATAAAATTGGATAATTTTAATATATATTTGGCAGCAGATTTATTAATGTTAGTATTAAGTTTAAAGATTATAAATTATTTCTATAAATTAGATACAAATACACAAAAAATGCTAATTAATCAGTGTTATCTAGTTTAAGATTTAAACACATAAAAACATCATCAATTATACATAAATTGGCATTCAACAATATAGATATGATTAAAAGAGAAAAAATAACATCATTAAAGAATTCAATTAAATCAACTCCATCTCATTTATAAAAAATATCTTGGAATTGAGTTTAGTGCTTATTTGAATCATAGGTCTTGGAAAGGTCATTCTCACCGTAGGAAGATGTCAGTGGTATTGGATCTCGCTATGGAACACTCTAGGAGGAAACCATTCCTTTTAGAACACAACACACTATTGCGCTTTACACAAGTGCTAGTGCAATAGAACAATGCTCAACACAAGTGCACCACATGCTCCAAAGTAATTACTCATCATGTATAAAACATGCTCCGAAGTTATTACTCAACATGTATACAACATGCTCCAGAGTAATTTCTCAACATGTATACAGCATGCTTCATAATAACTAATCAACATGCACAACAGCCCTAGCCAAGACAATCTTGGGTGCACTCTATACACCGAGTTGGACACACTTTGTGTGTCCCCTTCTCCAATGCCCATAGCTCACCAAACCACTTTCTTCTTCCTTGAATTTTCTCCATCCTTAATGTTCTCCATTCTTGAATATTCTCCATTTTTGAATGTTCTCTATGCCTTTCCAAGTCTCACATAAATGCTTTATATAAGCCTTAAGGTGTGGTTTCCAAACCATCACACCCTTTCACAAAGGTTGTCTTTTAATAATTATTTAAATAAATAATTATTCTTCCCCCTTTCAAAGAGTTTTTATACATATTCTTTATTAATCTCTCTTTTAACCAAAGGATCATAATATCCTTTATTTTTTTATCTCCCTTTTAATTCTAAAAGGTTATTTCATAGTTTTCTCCTCTTGGGGAAAAAGTCACATAACACTTCTTGTATAAATTGCATGTGTGACATTATATCTTATCGTTGTGGGAGTCCATTGATAAAGATATAATGCCACAATATAGTAAATAATTAAAACTACATCAAGAGTTCACTAATAAATGGCATAAGCATTAAATGATAATTTTCCACTTGCAAGAACAAGATTGTTAGATACCAAGCTCTATAAGATTATAAAGTGGACCACCAAAGCAGCACCTTTACAATATGAGAAAGCCTAAGGGAGGGGACATATAAACTCCACATAATACTCACTACCATCAAGCAATACTCACACCGGAGAGGAAGAGAAAGGAAAGCCACATTGCAAAACCCAAGTGTAACCAAGGTGGGACCCACGCAACAGCATAAATATTACGCAAGTAATTGGTAAATTATCGATGTATTAACAATGAGCAAGGTGCTCAATAAATAGTTTACAAGATTTACAAAATAAGCAAGTTTCTAAAATAGAAACTACAGATAAGATCAAAAAAGATCTTATCACAATATTTACAATAAGATACAATATTGAGCATTAAATAAATAAATAACAAATATTATTTTAATACCCTCCCTTAATGCGCAATCTATCTACACCAAGATGCCCCCTGAATTTTACAAACTTATCTAGACTGAGCGACTTGGTGAGAATATCCGTTGTCTACTCCTCTGTCGGAACATACAGCAACTGAACTGATCTGTCTTCAACAAGCTTTTGAATTAAGTGACAATGAGTTTCCACATGCTTGGTTCTTTCATGGAAGACTGGATTCTTGGCAAGTTTGAGAACTCCCTAATTATCACAGAACAAGGGAGTCGGACCTGATTGAGATATTTGCATATCCGCAAGCATCCAACGAAGCCAAACTGCCTCACAAGCTACCTTAACTGCTCCCTGATACTCTGCTTCTATCAAGGAGAGAGCCACTACCTGTTGCTTCTTACTAGTCCATGTGACTGCACCAGATCCCAAACTGAACACATACCCAGATGTTGATTTCCTGTCAACAATCGAACCTGCCCAATCTGAGTCTGTGAAACCACTGAGTCGAGAATCTTGACTCCGAGTGTACAAGAGTCCATAATCAGAAGTGTCCTTCACATAAAGCAACACACGCTTCGCTGCTACCCAATGATCAACCTTGGGGGTTGTCATGAAGCGTGAAATGTAGCTCACTGCGAAACTTAGGTCAGGTCTAGTGGCAGTGAGATAGATGAGGCTGCCCACTAGTTGCCTGAACAATGATTCATCAACTACCGGTGAGTCTGACTTAGCTGAAATCTTAAGCCCTTTTTCCATGGGTGTGGAGGCAAGTTTGCAATCCTGTATTCGAAACTTATCCAGTAGACTTCGAGCATATTTGGACTGGGAGATGAAGATACTGCTCTCAGTCTGCCAAACCTCAACACCTAAACAATAATGTAGAAGTCCGAAATGTGTCATGTCAAATGTGCTACACAAATCCTGATTGATCTCAGCGATCAAATGTGTCGAGCTGCCAGTAATGATCAAGTCATCCACATAGACAACAAGAATAAGGATATCATTACCAGTATGTTTGACAAACAGATTAGAGTCAGATGGACTCCTCTAAAAGCCATGATTTGTAAGGTACTTGTCAATCTTGATTTACCAAGCCCGAGGAGCCTGTTTCAGGCCATAGAGTGCTTTGACCAATCTGCACACCTTGTGTTCTTTACCAGCAACCTTGAACCCTAGAGGTTGCATCATGTAGACTTCTTCCTTCAACTCACCGTTGAGGAAAGCACTCTTAACATCCATCTAATGGACTTTCCAACCAAACTGGGCTGCTAAGGCAAGGACGAGCCGAATGGTACTCATCTTGGTTGTAGGAGCAAAAGTCTCCTCATAGTCAATGCCTTCTTTCTATGAGAACCCCCTAGCAACGAGACGAGCTTTGTACTTGTCAAGGGTTTCGTCAGCTTTGTATTTCACCTTATACACCCATTTGCAACTAATGGGCTTCTTCCCTGGAGGAAGATCAGAAAGGACCCAAGTATTATTCTTCTGAAGACTCTGGTATTCAGACTCCATAGCCTTTTCCCACTCAGGAATTCCTTTAGCCTCTAAATATATCTGAGGCTCATAGACGTTGTGAATGTTGGCCATGAGAGCAAAATTAATTGTATGTTGTTGTTTGCTCTTGTTTATGGATGATCTCCTCTCAACGAGCTCATCATCATGAAGATCTCCAATAGTCTTAGCCCACCATTTAGGCTTGTGAGAAGAAGTGTCAACATCAAATGCAACAGGAGGAGCTGGAACTTGTTGTGGATCTAGAACTGGTTCAGCAGATAGAAAATCAAGATCATTTGAAGGAAAATCAAGTTGAGCATCATCCCTACCATCAGGTAGACCTAATGGAAGACTAACACCCAAATCAGAAGCCTTCAAGGGCTGATCCTTTGAATGTTGAACAGGCGAGGAAAGGTGAAACGGTCCTTGTTCTTCATCAAAGATAACATCCCGACTGAAGACAAGACAATCAATGTCTACGTCAATCAGCCGGTAAGCCTTATGGTTGTCACTGTACCCTGTGAACATAAGTTTTTGACTCTTGGAATCCAACTTAGAGCGCTTGGCATCTGGAATCCATACATATGCCAAAGAGCCAAAAAAATTCAAATGATTGATCCTCGGTTTTCGACCAGTCCAAGCTTCTTCAGGAGTCTTCCCCTTAACGGCATGGGTAGGTGACCGATTAAGTAGATAGACTGCAATGAAAAATGCTTCTGCCCAAAATTTGCTAGGAACACTCCTGTGTTGCAACATGGAGCAGACCATCTCAACAATTGTACAATTGCACCACTCTACAACACCGTTTTGCTGAGGAGTGTAGGGTGTGGTTAACTGGCGTTCAATCCCATGTGTATCACAGAAGTTGGAGAATGCAGTAGAACAAAATTCCCCCCCATTATCTGACCTAAGAGTGATTATGCAAGAACCAGACTCTTTTTCTACTAAGGCCTTAAACTTTTGAAATACATTAAACACATCTGATTTCTGTCTAAAAAAATACACCCACATTTTTCTACTGAAATCATCAACAAATAGCAAGAAATATCTACAACTAGTAACAGACGAAGTATTCATAGGCCCACAAATATCAACATGAACTAATAGCAGTACCTTAGAAGCTCGCCACAAGTCACCATCTGGAAACGGTGTCCAATGTTGTTTCCCGGCCTGACAAGCGCCACAAACGCCGTGATGCTGAGTCTGAATGTCAGGTAGACCAGCTACAAGTCTCTCCCGAGCAAGCTGAGAGAGAGTGCACATTCAAGTGCCCATAACACTAATGCCAAAGACTGGTGACAACAGAGTTTCTGGCTGCCATGGCTAACTCCGGAGAATCACCTATGTCCACAAGCCTGTAGAGGCCATGATCCTCAATACCAACGGCCACCGTTGTGCGAGTCTCTCGATCTACAATAGAATATTTGTGCGAGCTGAAAACCACATCCATCTGAGGAGAATGTCGCATGATCTGACTAACTCAGAGAAGGTTTAGTTCCATGCCAGGAACATAGTTGACATTGAGGAATATGAGATTCCTCCCGCCAGACTGAATCTGAACAGTGCCCTTACCGACAACTGTGTATTCTTCGCCTCCTCCAAAACCAACTAAGTCAATGAACAAAGATAAGTCTGTAAACCAATCATGCCGATGAGTGAAATGTCACAAAACACTTGAATCTATGTACCAGGCAGAGGACTTTACATGATCTGCAAGCCTTTTAGCCATAAAAGCATAAAAGGCAGATTCCTTCTGCTCAGTGTGCTTGGCAACATGTGCGTTCTACTGAGACCCTCCCTGCTTCTTTTGTTCAGAAGCCAAACGCTGACAGCAATCCTTCTTCATGTGAGCAAATTTGTGGCAATAATTGCACTTAATGTTCTTTTTCTTAGAGCTGTCCTAAGGTTGTCCTGAGCCTTTCTGCTGCGGAGGCTAATCTTTCCCTTTGTTTTTAGGCTGAGTTTTAGCTGCAAAGGCCTACTCTGAAGAGGATGATGAAGCACTGCTACGAAACTGTTGCTTCCAGTGGTCCTGCTGCAAGAGGATAGTACAAAGTTCCGAAAACTTTAGGTCAACATTAGCAGACGTAATGTTGAGAGTCTTAATGAAATGTTCATAAGACTTAGGTAGGCTTTTCAGAGTGATCACGACCATGTCTTCCTCCATTTTCCGACCAATAGCCTCCAATTGATCTTGGATCTCCTGGATTTTGTTCAAATGCACCTGCAATGTTGTTTTCTCATCCATCATGATAGAAAACATCATATTTTTCAAGAAGAACGCACAACTTTTGTCAGAAGTTTCATGCAAACCCATCAAATGGTCCCAAATCTCCTTTGCTGATTTTCTCATCATTATTCGCAGTGGTAGTTGATCATCTGTGACTGAAAGCTTAATGAGCATCACCACTTCACGATTTTGCTCATCAAACTTCTCCTAGGTTTTATCCGCAGTGGTGGGTCGAGTAACATTGTCGAGAATCATCTGATCAAGGCAACAATATTCAAAATTGGTCATCATCCGCTGCTTCCAAGTGTTATAATTTATGTCGTTGAAACGTTGACTGCCTTCCAACATAATGTTGGTCAAACTTGCCATCTTCACGCTTTTTGAGGCACGAAAAACGAGGAACTGAGAAGATGTTGATGCACAAAACTCGAGGCACAAGTTTCAATACACTGAGGTAGGTACAAGCACGGAAAACAATGCAAATCTATTGGCACAAAATTCGAGGCATGAAAGACGATGCACCCAAAAAAATCAGAGACCAACCCAATTGAGATCTCAAAAAACCCACAAGGAAATCTGCAATTGAAAATAAAAATCACCTTGAAACAGAGGGTCAAAACCCTAGACGAATTTTTTGGAATCCTAGACCGCCATGAAAGCTTCAGAATTTGCAGAAAAAATGAACTCGAGCCAGCCACAAATGGTGAAAAAATTTATGATAAACGTCACCAAATGCAAGGAAAATCTTTTCAGGAGGAAACCACGTCAAAACGCGGCAGAATTCGTGTCAAGAAAAGACACTAAACGCGGCTAAGAAAAGGCACCAAAACGCGTTCAAAAACTAACGCGGTTTTGCAAAAAGTTGCACCTACACAAAAATGCGACCAGAACCTTCAAAAAAATGCAGATAGAATAGGAGAATGAAGGCGTCCTCAAATATTTCGCGTCTAGGAAAAACACACAGCCACCAGAGATGTGGCCACTAAAATTGCAAGATGCAACCTAGAATAAGAGCCACGAAAATTTTTACTTGCAAAAAGCCCTCAAATTTTTTTAGAAGAGCCACGAATTTTTCAAAGAAAAAAACGGTTTTCAAAAAACTAAAACAATTTTTTTTAATTATTCTGGCTCTGATACCATATTACGCAAGTAATTGGTAAATTATCGATGTATTAACAATGAGCAAGGTGCTCAATAAATAGTTTACAAGATTTACAAAATAAGCAAGTTTCTAAAATAGAAATTGCAGATAAGATCAGAAACAATCTTATCACAATATTTACAATAAAATACAATATTGAGCATTAAATAAATAAATAAAAAATATTATTTTAATAATAAATGGCTTCCAAACACAAAAGGAGCATTGCACCACCTAAGCTATGCTCCAACATTTGCAAGGGCCTAGGTATTTGTTCTACCATATACCCCAGGAATTCACTCTCTATAAACATATGGTTTTGAAAAATGACTTATGTATTATAAAGTCCCATTTTGTTAGATGTCCAATGTCTATGTAGTTGATGGGTTAAGTAAATAATTAATGAGGTCATGTGACTTGTATGAGAAGCTAGCCATTATGTAGTTGCTTGTGCTAAAACTTCAAACCTACCCATTTTGTTACAAATCTCTCTATGTAATCAATCAATCAATTATTTCATAATAATACAACCAAATGTGACATTTCACATCATTGGGAGAAACTTTTCTTTCAACATTTTGGATTTGCAGGTGCAATCCAACCTCTTGGGTATGCAAGTGCCTCCAGCTTTACTCAATTTGTGTAGTTGTGCTTTCTAAGATTGCATAATGCTACAAGGCATCTATGGAAACTATTTCTAATGCCTCACTATTATTAGTGAATATTTTCACTACACAAGAATTTTAATAAATTCTCCATTTTATTAGAATTATGTGAATTGCATGGTATGTTGAATGAGAATGATTTTCTAATTTGTAGTGACCTCTTTAAATAAATGCAATACTTGCACCCTCAAATGAGGAGTGTGGGGCAAGTAAATTAATGTGGAGCCTGCAAATTCATGTAGAAGTTTCATGTGATTCCTTAAGTAAAAGATCATAAAAGTAGCATAAATCACACTTCTTGAATGTATGCTAAAGTGGGCATGCGTAGTAATGGTGCATCTCATCCATTGGATATCTTGCTAAATCAATGGTTGTGGATTCCCCTTTGTTTTAGGGTGAACTAAAAAAATGAGGGAACTACTTACTTGGCAGGGGGACCTTTGTGAAGAACATTATCTTCATTATTAGCATTTCTCTCCAAATGTTGGTCCTAGATCTCTTGATAGAGTTGAGCATATTTTGTGGACGTATAATACTACTATTGGAATTCCCATACTTCCTTCTTACCCTCAATTGCAAGAAAATCCTTCCCTTTCACATGATTCTTGTTGAGACTGAGTGTCTCTAGGCATCTAATGTTCACGTTGGGATCCTAAGAACTCCTTGTCACCCTTTACAATAAGAAATGAGCTTATGGTTTTGCATTATCTATGAGTTGCGTTCTTATGTATTTGATTTTCTTTGTTGAGCTTTCCTCTCTCTAATCTAGTGTCACACCTTTATTTTGTATGCACCTCTCTAAACCCTTAGCCCCTCTGTCCCTTTTCCTTGTGAATGTTAGTGTTGGCTAGCATTGGAATAGATTAGACAAAAGCCAACCTTCTCCAAAGGTTGCTCAGATGGTGAAGTTGGCCTAGGGTTCCCATCGTTGTTACCCAAGTCATTCTCAAGCCTGAACAATTTCTAGCATATCCAGTAGGAATTCATTCTCCAATCTCACAAAGTTGTTTGCTAGGACTTCATTTTCTAAGGAGCCCATCAAAACAAATCTTCATTTTCAAGATTTCTGATGGAAATCTTGAAAAACTAATTTTTGAAGCAAAGGATATGTTGACAACTGACCCAAGACTACTTTTCTAAAAACTACTTGTCCTCAACCTACAACTTTGTTGAGTTTTCATGGCAAACTAGCCTTTATTTTGTGTAAATTCATATATTTGTGCTAAAGCCTTCACTTATGTTATGTTTTGTAAGTGACTTAGTATTGGCAACTAAGTTGCCGATTTTGGTACTGATTTGGGTTCGGATTTGCGGGTTTGGCTATTTTTTGGGGGGAGTTTGGGTTTGTTTTGGGTTCGTTCGTACAAAAAACATGTAAAAATGAATTAAGATTAGAATATCACATAGCATCATATAAACAACAAAACCACCATAAACTTGAATGTGTAACACCCTAAATACAGCTATGAAAAATAGTATACAACTTTTTTTGTGTTGTTTAGGGGGCTGGTGGGCGTACGAGAGTGGTGGTAGTGGCAGAGGGGGTTAACATACATTACATACATTAACCTACTTCTTATATAAGTTGTTTTGAGCTTCTCCTAAAATCAACATGTTGGGTCCTTCAAGTCTATGAGCTTAGGAAATTCCTAGTCGAAGAATATCACAAGCTAATTGCCTATGACCAAGCTATCAATTTTAAGCTAAGATTGTTAAGATCGATAGGGTCCATTGGTTCACGCATTCTCACGGTGGTAGTTAAATTACATTAGAGATGGGGTTACATAGTTGGTCGTGAGCATACATGTCATCAAGATGGTGGGTCCCTCTCCTTCTCGATAGCACATGCTCCTAGTGTTAATAATAGCTCTAATACTAAGGTTATTTCCTACAAGTTCCATAACAATGATAAGCTCTTTACAATATGATGTCAGTAAAATTGACATGTCAAGCTCTTGCATCCCCCCAAGAGTTGCCAATCCTTTTGATCTCTAAAGATTATGCCAACTATTAGATCCCATACTCATTAGACGGATTTTGCAATCTTAGGAAAGCACTTTGTGATTGTTAGTCTTCCTGTGCAATTGGCCCAATCAAATAATAATCATCATTAGCAAGCCACCTTCATATCTTAATAAAGATCATGCGCTTGATAAATTAGAGAATTAGCAAGGTGATGTGTCAACCCCAAGCTACCTCAAGATGGCATCAAATCTCATAAGCCCTCGGATTGTGCTAACCATTGGTTTCCATGCTCATCTTGTGTTCCCACAATCCCTCATGATATCAAAAACATTTTAGCTCCTCAATTTGTGTGGACAATCTAATCTCTTATCATCTAAAGACTCACACCCTCTCAAAGCACACTCTTTGAGTCATCATGGCTTTAATGGCAATAAAATTTAACAACCTTTGGTGGACCTATACACAATAGCACAGTTTACAAGGTCTCTGCCAACTTGCAAGCAAACCTAGGGGTTCATGTCTTAGCCTTTTGATCCAAACTCACCTTTGGCAAGGATCAAGAGGTCGCCATGACTTCCATCGAGATTTAATATGATAGCTCAAAGATTCACATTTTGGCTAGTGATAACAACACGTTATCCTTAATGGATCTATACAATGTATTAGACTTAGATATCCTCTAGAGGATGCCACCATACTATAGAGAGCTCACAAATTCTAAGGACTAAAGAATAGGACCATTAGTAAGGGATTTAACCTATGTTCCACCGAGTTTCTAGGACGAGGGGATGGGGGGATGATGGGACGCGTTTCAGGGACGGGATTTTCGAGGACGGCAAAGGGGACGGCTATATATATATATTAAAAATATAGGGAAATTTCAAATTTTAGATATTCATATGAATAATGATAACAATGAATATTGTTAAAGTTACAAATGTAATCATTTTGACATATACATTATAGAATCAAAAGTACTTAGTAAAACACAACAATAGAGTTCACATGAGTGATGAGAGTCAAACAAACTAATAGTACTACAACTACTTAATTGCTTCCATAGTTCATGTCAAACAGTCAATGTGCATATGATATAAAATTTTAAAAATGAAATGCCCAAAGGCTTTTAAAAATAAAATGCCCAAAGGCTACAAGTTTGCACTACAAATGTCAAAATGACAAAGTCACAAATGTCAAAAAAACATAGTAATAAAAAGTATGATGGTTGCCTCTAATCGGCATCATCCAACATTGCATCAAAATTAGACTCAGAGTCTGAGTCACTGTCACTTGAGTATGAGTATGAGAGTCCGAGTCACTTCTCTTGCTGGTTGCTGCCTTAATGCTCTCCTTTTTTGCTATTGAATGTTGGTTTTTGTTGTCCAACAGCTCCTTCAAACCCTCATCTTTCTCTTGCTCACTTTCCTCTTAGCTGCAAATTGTTTTTGGAATGTAAAAATGAACTCAAATGGCTTTGAAAGCAAGTTTTATGTTTCATTTTAGGGCTGGGAGGGTGTGGGGTTCACTTAGAAAGATTTAAAAAATAAGCATGTAAAATTTCAGAGTTTTTTATTGTAAAAAGCTGCTGGAAAAAAGGGGACGATCGATCGTCCTCTTGATGTCCGCAGGAGGTCCTCCCCAATCGGGGATGTCAACTATTGAAAAAAAATTGGGGATGTCGGGGAAACGTCCCCAAGGTGTCCCTCGTCCCCAGAACGTCCTCGATACAAGTACAGGGGCCAAAACCCTAGGGAACGCATCCCCGTGTACCACTGGATTTAACATAAGGGAGATCTACACTCAAAGAATCAAAGTCTTAAGCATTCACCAATGAGGCTTACTATTCCAAAGGTCCCCATTTATACAACCATCGTGCTAAAGCTTTTGATTAAGGACCTTAAATCATGAGCTAAGGCTCTAAGCCATTGTCTCGACCTTTCTTTATTGCATACACTAAAACACTTATAAGAATGTGTTGTGAGTCTTACAAGAATACAATGATAACTAGCCAAGAAGCTTTCAAGACCTTAGATAAAAGAATTGATTTTGTTTATATTATTAGAATCTAAAGGAGGAACCAATAAAACGTCTTGTAAATCATTCAAGCATAGATTTCTTTATCATACACAAGAAAATAGAAATTGACTCCTAGATTTTATTTTATTTAAGTCAAGCACTTCAACACTCATTACAAACTCTACTCCATCAATTGGACTAAGAACTTTAAAACCTATAATGACCACACATCATGACAATATATATAATCATAAGACTTAATTCTTCGAGTTTGTTCTAGTTGTCTCCTTGAGATGAACAAGAGATTAAATACGGTACACTTCCTTCTAGAAAATAGCACTCTTGCACCATTTTGGGGAGTCCATGAGAGTCCATGATGGTCTAAGGTGTCATTCAGTTAAATTATCTAAAGACGAGCTACAACACATTCAATTTAGGGGAACTCCAAATTTTCAGAATGCTAGCTATTTGGCCTACTCATTCAAATTTAACCAATTACCAATATTCAATACAATCTACATGAGGAATTATGACATGAAGGCAGAGATCACCAAATTCTTTTGCCAAATCACTTAATTCACAGATCAGTAGTAAATCAAAATATCATATATAAACACAATGACCAATTTGCACAAATATTTTGAAATACACAATTTATGAGGCTGATGAATACTATAGAGGCATTAGTCAATCTGAATGGCACAACATCAAACTCATAATGGCCATATCCGATTTGTAAGGCAATCTGAAAAATATCTTCCTCCCTCACATGCACCTAGTGATATCTTGATCTCAAGTCTATTTGTGAAAACACACTAGTGCCCTTCATATGATAAAACAAAGAATCTATCCATGACAGGTGGAAGCAAACTTTTACAGTAGCTTTATTCAACCATCTACAATCTATGCACAACCACATGGTGCCATCCTTCTTTTTCAAAAAAATAACTAGTGCTCTACATGGTGACACAATCAATTTGACATATCCCTTCACCAATTCTTGCTTCTACAACTTCAATTCATTAAGTTTTGGTATAGTCATTCTTTATGGTCCTATTGACACTAGCTCAATTCTTGATTTCAAATCAATAGTAAACTCAACTTCCCTATGAGGCGGCAATCCTATCAATCCTTCTAGAAACACACATCCATGTATTATTGCAAGAGGGGATGATCAGTCAAGGTTGACTCTCAATTTTGTATTCCTATTGTGAGTACATATAAGTCACACCCATGCCTAACTTCCCTTTGGGCATGAGCTACGGACATGAATCTTATGGAATTGGCCAATGTACGCTTGAATTTCCATGGAAGTTCCCTAGTCATCTAGACATCTTGCTAAGAAGGGTAATTCATGTCTCTGAAATGTGCTACCACAATTTGGACACAATTTTTTTCTAATTTCACCAATTGGGTTGCTCTAGCATTTTGTCAAACATATATCTAGCATGCTATTCTATGATTGTTTTCACTGATTGATAAATGTTTTTGAATAATAATTCAACCCATCCATTCTACAACTATCCAACTCAAAAGTATGTATCCCAAGATCCAATTTAATGACAATATTCATAATCAGACATAGAACATTGTTTAAAGCAAGCCCACGTGTAGTTGAATTGCAGACACAACTACAAATGATTCTACAAAAATATTCATATGCTATTAACAAGAATACACAATGATAAAGTTTAATCCCTGACCTGCTATATCACTCAGCTTTCTATACCTTGTTGGAATGTATAGCCAGACAGGCACAAAGGCAAGGAATGTGACCACTCTGATATTTTTAGAAGTTGGTGTCTCAACTTCAATACATTATTGTTCTATTAGTTTCTTATTCCAAGCCAGTGAATTCTCTTTAGGATGAGAATACGAAGAATTAGAGGCTTATGAGTTTCTCAACAGCTAATAATATTTCCTTGACGGGAGTCATCATAGAAGTAACGGCTTCCCAAGAAATTAATTCCTATTTTATAACTTGAAGCTGCAGCAACTTCCCATGTCATGTTTCCAGTGATCATTCATTGAATTATATTCATGGTTCTTTCCTCTTGAAAGCTCTATCGAATCATTTGCTTGTAAATATACCACGACTTCAATCTTTCGTTCCTTGTAATTGCACATCTATTAATGGATACGCCAATCTATAGAGATAATACCGCAATTAAACAGTGGCAGCTGGAATGTAAGGATGGCCCGATACTCAGCAGACAAAAAGGCAACACTAAAACAACCCATGATATGCTCTCAAGACCCCCTATGCCCTCGTGAATGCTTATTAGGATATTTGATCCCTTACTATGGGGGTTGCTTCAAACTGACTTCTTAACAAAGACTCGATATGCTTCACAACTCTTCACAAAAAACTCCACGTGACTCCATTTTGAATAACACGATACCTTCAAATATAGGCAGCTACTTTAGGTTAAGTTGCCTCCTCAAAGTTGCGGCAGGAATATTAAAATTTCTGAAGCGCACTATACAAAGGATAATTTATTTGTTCTTGAAGTTTGGCTCAACTCCCTCTTGAAATTATCTCAACTCCTTTGCTTAGTCCATGTCATATAGAATATAGACTATTTTCAACTATTCATTTGAACCTCCATCTATTGAAGTCCCGTTCAATTTGGGATATCAAGTTTATCAAGAATAGAAATTAAACTTCCCTATATTTCGTCCCCTTAAATTCAGACAATGAATAATTCAAGCTCCCAATATGAATTGAAGCTCTCTTGTAACCATAGCCATCTCTTCTTATTAACATTTTTTTCTTGTTTATAATCCCTTCGACTTCCTATACCTAAATCGGCAGTGATAATTAATTTCCTTTATCCTGCAGCTTCCACAAATAAGTTATTGATTCCCTCCTTGATAATGAACACACATATCTTTGATTTAATTTGATCCCCAGTCTGTTGTATGCTTCAATGAATACAACTCCAATGAAGGACTATTGAGAAATCGAATTTAATACTTGTTTCTGCCAACTCACCTTAGCAAACTGTTGATTAATTCATTTATTCACCAAATATACCACCGTACGGCTGCCTGAAATATTCGATAAGAAATGTTGGAATACATGGCCAAGGAAAACATACGACAATTCCCAGAAATTCAAATGTACATCTTTGATCCTATTCTAATATATAAACTTAACCACCCAGCCAAGAGAAATATATTGGTGCAATAACCAAAAAACAATTCTATTTTAATTCCTCCAAATATTCAATTCAGGGATACACCCTGTAGCCTCCCATGATATGACCATAAACCACTTCTGACATTCAATTCAGCCCCTCTGATTTAAATTGTATAAACTGGCAACTTCAAGAGAAAATTCATTAATCAGAACTATTTTTGCACTATATCAACTTGAAATTTGACTTAGAATAAGACTCTCAAAATTTCACAATCTTCAATCGTTAAAACCAACTATGAAATTTGAATGACTTTGCCCATATGAGAATTGGGTTTTCGTCCAATTCTTGAGAACTTGAGGGTTTTCGTCCCCAAGCTCCTAGAAACCAAGCTTCCCAAAACCCAATCCAAAATCCTGCATACCTGCAATAAGCCTCTTGAAGGCTTTTATTCTTTTCTCTATAACTCCTCATGTGACTTCTTGAATTATCGTCTCTCCTTTTCACTTTTAATTTGAATTCTTTTTTTGAAAATTCACTTTGAAAAGTAACTTAATTTATTTAACTTTCCCCTTTTGGCACTATTAATTTAAGTTGTCCTTTTTAATTTAACTAATTTCGACAACTTAAATTAATAATTTAACTTTAGCTGACTCCTAAAATCTGGGGACATTACAGTCTCTAGAGACCCTATTTTAAGGAGACAATTTTCAATTTGATTATCATTTGGTTGTCTAACACTTGAGGCTAATTCTATCATTCTAAAGTCGAAGATTAGTACTTATATCAAAGTGACCTAGTGCTCAATTGATCATCACTCCACAACCACATGAATCCGGTAATTCAATCAAGTACTCACTTCTAAGGATCTTGGTCCCTTTCTTGGGGCTACGTCCCTTTGAGGACAATACATGTATAATATGGTCCTCTACAATTAAAATAGGAGACTATTGCAAAGTCCCTATGGTCACTTGGTCTTGCCACATTATCTATTCAAAATGGAGGTTCATAAGATTAGCTTGCTTGGGTTGATGTTCTCCTAGAGCCTTGAACATTTGTTTGTTGAAACCTACTAGGCCTTCGCCTAAATTCTCGACCTCTTCTTCACCCATATTAATGGGACCCATTTTAAATTTGTTTTGTCCTAATTATAACTATTGCCCCCATGCTCCCCAAGGGGAGTATGGTCATTCTTTTAGGATCTTCATGTAACTTCTTCTTCCACCAACTATGCCTTTTGGATTGTATCAAATAGCATTGTCAATTGCATAGTACACACTTTTCCTTTAATCTCCTAAAAAAATCTACTAATATATTTATCCACCTTGTTCTGCTCATCTTGAATTTATCCCACGTATTTTAACAAGATTAAGAATTTTGAATTATACTTTGTTGCAAGAATGGAAAGATTGAAGGTGTTGTCATTGATGTCAACTAATCAACTGGTTATCAACTGGTTATCAACTGGTTGTTGTTGGTTGTATATGTCGAGGATGTTGAGAAAATTGTAGTAAAGATATGTTGTAGGTGTTCAGTGGTTGCTCCGGGTTTTTCTCCAGATTTGCTCCTATGTTTGTGTGGTTCAGATATGTCGATCATGGTTGTTAGAAGATGCTATATCCAAATTTTTAGTTGTTGATTCTTTGTACACTGCAAGTTATGTTCACTTGTTGTGAACTGTGGTTTTATGTGTTTTTGGTTGAGGTCCAAGAGAAATGTTGCTGGTCCGGATTTCTCTTTAATGAAGTCTTATGACTTGTGGTTCTAGAGTTGAGCTGCTTGGATTCTATTGAAGATAATTTCGACACTTGGAAGGTTTGTGCTTAATGGTTCTATGTGTTTTACACTGGTTTGGCCGACCTTGTGTTAAACACTACTTTTGAAGTTGATGAAGTGTGTTGGATCTATTTGGGTCCCTATGAAGCATGTGTTTGGGTCGCCCTCATTCTAATTCCACCTTAGGATGTTTTGGCGCCGACCTAATTTGAATTTGAATTTGGATAGCTAACTTTGGATATGTTTCAAAGATGAAGATAGTATAAATACAGGATGAGTTAGTGGTGAAAAATATACAAGAGCGAAGAAGAGAAATAAGTGAAAGAAAAAGGAGCGGATAGATGTGAGATTGATGCTATCCAATGAGTGTTTGTGATGCGAGCATGGCAGATCAGTGCAAAGCCTAAATGTTGAGTTTCCGGATGCAGTGAGCAGAAGGTGAACTCTATCATCCATGCATGTCTACGAGTGATTGTGGTGGAATCCTTTGTTGCATTGAGATTGTCTTCTCTCTGCAACAAGTCTTTTGTGTCTTTTTTGTATCTCTGTGGCAGTGAGCCCTCCGGGTTGATAGCCCTATTAGACAATTGAGTCCTTGTTTTGGCAGTGAGCCTTGCTTCTCAGGTAGTGAGCCTCTTGTAATCGGTTTTGATATTCTCTATAGTGTGAGTTAATCCTCACCGTGGTTTTTCCCTTATTGGGTTTTCCACGTAAATCTGGTGTTATTGTGTTTATGTGTTGGATTTAAGTTTTTGCATTGGCATTTGATGATTAATCAATTAAGCAGTGTTAAGAATTAGTTCTGATGATTGAATTAAAAGGTTAAATCTGTGACAACTGATTCAACACCCCCCTCCCCCTCTCAGTTGTCCTGTTCAGCATACTTAACACTATCATGTGTGTTTTAAGGAATGGAATTCATTCATCCAAGCAATGTAATAAGCATCAATCAATTATTATTTTTAAAAAATGTTCCTAAAAAATTGCCAAAGTCACATTATCACTACTAATGCCAACACATTTTTTTAACGGTCCCACCACAATGTGGTATCATCAATGATATGGTAGATGGTAAGTCAAGGATTCTCATTGTTTGTTCTTCTTCAAAGGTTGAAGCACCTACACATTCCCACTAGCCATGTGCTAGTCATACCAAAACTACAACCATTAAATTCGGGCAATGCCATTTTCTTGAGTTCTTGTGCAAAATATTCAAATTTCTTCAAGATTTCTCTAGCTTCGGACAGAGATTGTTGGGGGCTATGAGTACATTCCCATCCACTTTTCCTTTTTGTCTCATCTTTTCTCTAGTCTTGTGTAGGTTACATTTAATCTCTTAGTTTTTGCAAAGCATGAAGTATTTTCTCTACAATCCTCCTTGGCAACTCTACCTCTATTTGGCCTTCTTCTTCTAAATATAATAGTAATTCTTCTATCAGAAGATCTCATAATCTATGGTGAATTAGCCAAATTTCTCTACAACCATTGCACTCCCCAAACTTCACACCCTCGATGTTTGCATCTATTCACACATTTATTCCTTAAATCAATTTCCAAATTTTGAGTTTGAAAATTCATTCTAGGTGGCCCATTATGCCCTTAGTTTTTGAGCCACACTCTAAAACCACATGTTAACAATCCAAATAGGACTACCAAAAAAGGAAACCCTTTTTTGGGGTATTAACATTAAGCTACTTCCTATATTATTGGTGGTTATTGGATGTGTCTTTAATAGTAAATAATCTCCTTGGATAAGTCATTATGAGCTTCCCCAAAACTCCATGCACTGGATTCTTCAAGTCTATTGGTAGTAATGCGCTTAGGCAATGATGTCCAAGTCTAAAAAATTCCTAGTCGAAGAATTTCACAAGTTAACTAACTGTGAGCAAGTTGTCAATTTTAGGTGAGGTCATGTGAAACACATCAACATTTATAAGATCCATAGGATTTATCAATAATGTGGAAGATCCAATGGTCCGCACAATCTAAAGTTGGCAACTCAATTATGTCAAAGACATGGTTGCACAATTGGTCGTGAGCATACAGGTCATCAAGATGGTGGCTCCCTTTGCTTCTTGATAGAATGTGCTCCTTGTATAATACTACCTTTGATGTTAAGCTTATTTCCCACAAGTTTCATAAAGATAATGATCTCTTCATGGTATAATGTTAATAGATGTGAGGTGTAAAGCTCTTGCATCCCCCAAGGAGTTGATAATCCTTTCAAACTCTAAAGATTGTACCAACCATTAGATCCCTTCTTGATCAATTAGCTTTCGCAATCTTAGAAGAGCACTCTAGGATTTTCATTCTTGTTGTTGTGCCACAGGCCAAATCAAATCCCTCTTCATTTAACTAGCTATTTTCACAATAGTGCATATAGGTTGAGGCTTTTGTGCCTTTCCAAACATACAATATTCTATTGTTCCCCTAGCTAATTTACTCCAATGCACTATTCTTGATTTTCTTCGATTTCCATAATTATGCAATTCGGATCCTTTGGTTGGCAATTTCAGTAGACATATGGCATTACCTAAGTACCTCTTGCAACACCTAGCCTTCCTCTTTACATCTAGCATGCTTGCCTATGCACCATCAATAGACACCAATAAGCTCCCATGAAACAATGCACCACCCCCCTCAATTTTGACTTGCTTTGACCCATCCAGATCATCAAGCACTTAGTTTGTAGTTAATTTCTCCTAATCCTTGTTAGGACATCCTACAAGCTTAAACAATGTTGTTACATCACCAATTTATTACGATTAAATCAAGGCGACCTCCTTTTGGAAAAGCATTAGTCCTGAATTTAAAAATCATAAATTCAAGAGCCTTAGTCCAAGTGCCTTTATTAAGCAAAAACATGTTATCCATGCCCACCTCATGGTAATATGAAATCAAGGCTACAACTCTCACTAATGATTCATAGGCTAGTTTAGTATTTATAAAACGTTACATTAACAGCATGTTCAAAAAGAAAACCAGGATTATTTGAAATTTCATTGGTTCACAAGACAACTTATATGTAGTTCATGTGATTCAATCGTAAGATCCTTGAGATTTATCTAATTACTAAGTTTTACAACATCTAGGGAATGACAGGGTGTTACACAGTGGCAAAATTCAATGGAAGAAAATCATATTTCTCTCTTGGCAAAATTATAGACTTCAGTTGTCCTTACGCAATTTTTAGCAAGACTGCATGGCATCCTAAAATCTTGCTTTGTTCTTCCTTAACAGGATAAGAAACTCTTAGCATATGGGCAACTAAGACCTAACTAATCCTACAGTCTAACAAAATACAAAGGACTAGGTTTCCAAATTTGTTTGCACTTTAGAAACTGTTGCCTAAGTGATTTTCAAGCACATAGATCTAATGAAAAGCAACGACAACAGGAAGTAAACTTCATAAACGCATCCAGAGTTGTTGCTCAACTAGAGCCTAGCCCTGAAAGTCTATAAGATGTGAAGAGGCAAACTTTCAAACTTCTCCAACAGTTGTGTACTCACAACCCAATTGCTCCCCACCCCAGGAGCTTTGAGTTTTCCTTTATTGGCAAAGATGACATGTAATGTCCCTAATTGGGAATGTCCTAAATTTTCCCTAAATACTTAATTTCCAACAAATAAATGAGTTAGAGAGTACCTTTCACCTGATTGAAGCCCTGCACACAAATTAGAAACCATTTACCACAATCACACTGATTAGCAAATTACAACCATTTACCACAATAATACTAATTAGTTGATTATCATAATTAAATATTAGTAAACTCAAGACCAGATTACTAATCCGATCACAAAGCATTTAATATCCTTGGAGGGCTCAACCATAGGAGAGCATGGGAGAACGTGACTCGTGGGGTGCCTAGGACCCTTTTTACCCTAGGCCCAAGAGCGAGTGACATGGCCTCTACCTAGGAGGTGTCCCCTTTCTATTATCCCCCATCTTGTCAATCATTTCCCTCTCTCTACGATTTGACCTCTTGTGCTAATTCACCATGATGGAGGAGTGAGATTACAAGTGCCTCGTAAAATGCCATCTCTCCTAGGCCCAAAGGCAATACCCTTTGAGACAAAGGCAGGTACCTCTTTGGCCTCCTTGGAACTACTTGGTCCCCCATTATAGAACACACTGGTTCTCCCTTATAGGACACATTGGTCCTCCATTAAAGGACACTAGGTCCTCCATTATAGAACACATAGGTTCTCCATTATAGGACATCGGGTCCTCCATTATAGGACACTGGGTCCTCCATTATAGAACAGATAGGTTCTCCATTATAGGACACTTGGTCCTCCATTATAGAGGTGGCGTACCTAGGAGAGTGCCCCATTGCTATTCCCGTTTGTAATCTTCCTTCTTCTATCATGGTGCAAATACATATGCATAATAATTGATTAAATTCATGTTCAAATAATCACATCAGCAATCCATGATGCTGCCATAAGATAGAAATGATAACATGCATGAATCATACACTTACACAATACACTACAATCCTATATAAATATCCTATCACATTAATCATAAAATAGTTCTGAACTTATAAAGTAACTCATAAATAATTTTGAACTCGTAATTCTGAAATCATAAATTAAATTATAATGACTGCAAGAATATGCTGTTTGCTGCTCTTTTTCCTTCCCCCTAATCCATCCATATTATATTTCTGTTCTTCTATATCCCTCTCTTCAATATCCCACCCCTTATATATTTTCATATCATATTGATGAGGCACACCTCTTTAGAAGAGATGTCCTTTTAAATGGGACATGTCCTTTTGTGAAGGAAGAACTAATCGCTGCTTATTTAATATTGATGCCTAAAGTCTTTACTAAGTTGCTGCATGATGTAATGGCTACCTTGATTAATTGATCGCTGCTTTTCATGTGCTACGAATCTAAGGAATATGTGCTCCTTAATAATAATATAGTTGCTGCCTTTTATTACTGTTTTCTAATATGAACTTGCTACCATATTAATCACACTTTTAGCTTACTGTTTTTAATATATTAATTTTTATTTATAGTTGCTTTTAGACTTATTTCCAATAGTTTTTATATATATATATCAGTATTATATTATAATGATTATAATAATATTTAATTTATTAATATTTATATTTGTATTTTCAATATTTATATTGTTATTTATTTTATTTACTTATTTGTATTTCAATGTGTTACAATTTTGAGGAAATGACATGACACCCCTCACATGCAGTTATTGCCTAACTACTTGCAGACTCCACAACTCCACTGACAAAACCATAAAGAAAGTTATTAATTACTACATGTGCAAGGAGAAGATTATAACTTGGCTGCCCATTTCATTTGAACAATTGTTTTGCATCTCCTCTTTGCCAAAACATTTTTTCAGCCCACCACTTCGTTGTCTCCCTAGCTACACCACCCACACACTTGCAAGCTCATTCCTAACTAGATTTTTTGCACATGCCCGCTCTTTGAAAGTCATTTCAATAGAGGTTGATGATACCATACAGTGAGGATTTTTCAAGTTGCTCAAACTCCATGGAGTTCTCTGTCAACCTTGTGGCCATACTTTCAAGTACTCTACAACTGACATCTCAACCTTTCTGTTTTTCCCACTTCACTAGTAGTGCTAATAAGAACTAGGGTTTTCGTAATTTGTGTAAAATTGTTACATTTTCTAATTATGAACCTTAGAAATCCCTTTTTTTCTTTCAAAAAATAGCAGAAGGGCAAAGCTTTGTGTTATTCTTGCAAGTTGCATAGGTCTCATCTCATCTCCACCCTAATGTCTTTGTTGAGATTTGGATTTTCAAGCAATGGTACAAAACTAACAAGTTGCATTCCATCCCTGGATCCCCACCAAACCTACTGCCGTGAATTTGTGGACTTTCCTGGCAGCTATGCAGTAGCATCTCAAATACTACTCAAACCGGCATCCCAACTTTGTATACTTTGTAAACATCTGTTGAAGAAGCAAATTTTGTAAGCACATTTGCAGCCACTACTCACCTACTCCCAAACCTTGCAACTCTGTGGTATTCAAATCAAGTTTGTATACTTTCTAAGCATCTTTGCAAGTGACTTCCAACTACCAAACTGCCTGTCAACCTACAACTCAATTAAATGCATTTTGAAAAGCTCTCTACTTGCACTGCTCATTTGAAAGTCTGCCACACAGTCTCTCCCTTTCCCAAGCACTTTCAAACCCTCCAAACTAATCTGCAAACTAGAAGTGTATGTGACCCATTGGAGTTCACTTCATGACATCTTTTGAGTCCAAAGAGATAAAATACAAATTTAAGGAGGTCAAACCCCTTTTAAGATTACCTGTGAGCTTGCAGAAATCTCTTATACAGATTTGGGAAATGTGTACATGGAAGAACTCCTTAACAAAATGAATGATGGAGAAATGAGAATTCCTGTAGCTAGGCGTATTGCTGCCACTGGTATAATAGAGGTTGTTGTTTTCCTTATTTTGTTGCAGTCTCCAGAATTAGTAGTTGCATGTGCCCAACGCTGACTTTGGAACCAGGCAGATTGTAAGTTCAAAGAATGACGTGATGTTGAACATTATGCCTGATTGTATAGAGGAGATGTTGGAAATATCAACACACGAAAACTATGCTACACAAACAGTTGATTCTTCAAGGGAGCATTTTGATAAAGACCCTGACAAATATATGACGATTCTGAATAAGAACTGACCGAAGAAGTCAAGAGTAGCTGTAACAAGATTGCTCAAGATGCCCCACAGAAATGATTTCAAGAAGAGATAAGTGACATAATTACTTTGCTGAACAGAGTTCTAGGGAATCCACATGCAAAAGAGCTTCATCCTTGGATGTTCCACTTCATAATGATCATCCTAGAGAGTAAACATCAGATCGATTGGGGCAGCTTGATTAGTAAACACCTGAACAATCAATTATGGCGAAGTCTTGCCAACAAATCATTTCTATGACTTCCTCTCTTGCACATTCACCTGCCAAAAGGGCAGTTTTTCCAAGGCTGCAAAGGATTGGAGTCATGGCCCCTAAAAAACAGAAGGTTTATGAGCATTACCCACAACTAGAGTTGAATGCAAGCAATAAACATTTGAAGAGGGTAAATGATGCCTTCGTATTCTACATCATTGGGACACTAGAGAATGATTCAACTAAGCACTTCTGAATGGAGGCAATTGTGGCCATTGCTCAATGGGGTAATTGGTTTATTTACTTGTAAACTCTGCAAAATTCAATTTCCAGCAACAGAGCTGAGGATGTCATATAGTTATTTTTAATTTTCAAATAAACATTCATAGTTAGCTGGTGCATAGCAACAGCATCAACCCCTGAATCTCAGGCTCTCTAACATCATGCAAGCCCCAAAAGACTGCAAGCTCGTCAGGTCATACTAGAAAATTTTCAATCTTCCAAGTTGGAGGTAATACAAGAAAAAAGGGATGTGAGAATAGAATTGAATTATTATGGGTCACAAAAATTGCTGAAAAGGTGTAATAAATTATGACTTATTTGACATTTTATGGTTATATTCGTTGAAGGCATTCAACCACAATTGAATATTGTTTTTTTATGGAGATCATGCCAAAGGGCAAACTCATTTCCTCAAAGCTAAAAGCTTAGCTTCACACATAATCTAGGTATGGCTAGCCTTGTACATATTAAATACCTAGGTGTATCGGGGCAAAAGATTCTTAGCTTCTCCACATGCACTTATTGCAGGGTAGCTATGTTTTTATGATCTTCTGTCTGACTTTAGAAATCAGTAGTAGGAAATCAAGAATACCTCAGTCAATATATTTTAACAGTTACATTCAGTTAATCAGTTTTCCTCTAAATTGAAACAAGGAAAGTTTAGCACACAACAATATATTACTTGTAATTCAAATAAAATCACTGTATAAATGCTATTTCAAAAACATGTTCCAGTTTCAAATCATACCTGCCCTTGCCCTTCGGGATTATACCCTTGAATAGCCGGAATTCTGCAGAGTAAATTTCTGAGAGGATGTCTTGTTTTTGAGTCGCATTTCCCAACTTATATGCATGTTCTACAACTGAACACAAAACATTTTCATTAAAAGCTCCATAGGACGAAAAGGTTGTGAAGAATCAACCTGATACCTGTAATCAACTCATTTTTTTTGGATCATCGGTAACCTGTTTGCATCTATGGTAATTAAGAAGAATGATTGCTGAGACTCGAGATAGAAATAGACAATTCAACTAAAAGAATAATGTCCTTTGCATGCAGACTTCCTTTATGTATTTTAATTCATTTCAAAATTAAAGCCAATAAGAAGAAAATAAAGACAACAAAAGGCGATGGATAAACTTGATAATGAAAGATGAGAGAATATAATTAACCAAAGGAGGAATAAAGATGATAGTGATATTACAGATAAACAAAGAAAAACAACTTATACTGGAAATATAAGTACAAAAAAGAATAAAAAAAGAGAAGATATCAAATGAGTATTCCCTTGTTGACATAAAATATGAATTGAAATAAATCTAAGACAAGACAAATATATGGCTATTTACAGTTAAATGAGAACTCTTTTTCTATGTCAATTAGATGAAAGCATACCAGCAGATCCAACTGGATGGCGAAGAAAAGACGCAACATGCCCATGAAGAGAAGATATCATTCCTTGCAGTTGTTCCTTATTCGCTGTTTATAGAAGCATAAACATCAGATAAATTCCACAGAACAAATGGTACCTTCTCAAGGGGTGAACAGCCATACTCCACTTAATTCCTACTGATCAGACCAGTAACCAAGAAAAATCCAAATAAATCAAGTATACCATGATCTAACATTTTTGTCACAAGATGGACAGCATATGTATTGCACGCCAGTTTCAGAAAATGTGGACGCAGTTCCTCATACACAGTGTCCCTTTCTGCAGGCTGACAATACTTGATGCATGTCTGGTTCAAAGACACAATCAAACCGAGAAACAATAAAACTTAAGTTAGAAAAAGAAAAACAGGCTGACAATACTTGATGCATGTCTGGTTCAAAGACACAATCAAACTGAGAAACAATAAAACTTAAGTTAGAAAAAGAAAAATGGATGTTCTTATTTTGAAGATTAACAACTGCAACCTACTCATTTATGTGAATGTTTTACCTGTAAGACACGGGAAGAAATGTGAGATCCTGCAATATCTGGAATTTTTCCTTTCATTTTGCTCAGAATCTCTGATATCAACCTTATGCAAAGAAGAAAAAGAAATTAACTTGAAATAGATTAACTATATTTTAAGACAGATATTTCAAAAAACAGGCAGAGAAATTTACTTGGAACGTTCTTCAAGTTCAATGTTCCTCTGCCTCATCTTCTCCCATGATGCAACAAGTTCCTGCAAAAACAGGTATAGACTTTATGAGAAATCACATTACAAGGCTAGAATGGCAATTTCTTAGTCAGAATTTCATCCTAAGTCACACGGTTCATGTTTGAGTTTGGCAGAGAAAAAATTCAAAACAAGTTTGTTGATTGATAAAATGCAGAAAAAAATATTGTGATTAAATTCGAATAATATGAATTTTATATTTTATATTTATTCAAATATATTATACTAAAAAAAACTTAAAATTATAATTATATTTATTAAAATTTGAATATCTTATATAAAATTTAAAATATTAAATATGAAAATTAAAATTTAAGCTAAATATATCGATATTAATAATAGTTAATAAAATTATAAGTATTAAAAAATATTATATATTTAAAAATTTAAACCTAAGGCTAGATGTAAAACTAATTCATTATTAATACTAGTATAGATATCTTAAATACATCCATCTAAAAATACTCCATGAGATATGAATCTTGAGTTATTTTATTTACTTAAAAAGTTATTTTACTTCAAAACTATTTAAGAAATACAGTATGTTGTTTCTGGATTCAACTGTGTATTTATTTAAGAATTATTTTATTTTATTTATATTGTTTACTTTATTTTTATTTGAAGCACTATTTTTATTTACTAAGAGTTATTTTATTTTACTTTATTACTTTAAAAAGTTATTTTATAGTTTTAGTTTTATTTTCAAAATGTGTCATTTGTGGTTTAGTTTTTGTTAACATGTTCACACCACTATACTCTACCCTTGTTGCCACTATAGTTATGCCTCTCAACATAATTAATTTATAAATGAACCCTCCTAAACACAATGCATTAATGCTAGCCAGCAACCTTCAGACAGCCAACAAAATGTCAATGAAGCTACACTGCACCAATATACATAGAGCAAAACACTAGTTAGAAAAGCATTTTGTAAATGCCATGCACAACAATATGTCATTGTAGCCAATGAATATGCAGAAATACAATGCATCCACCACCAAATAAGTCACAATACCCTTGAATTCATCCACCCACCACATGTAAACTCTCACACTAATACATGAATATATCAGCAACATTATGAGGGCCTGCTTGATAGCATTAAAGGCCAACCGCAACTCATACATAGTCATGTTAGTGTAGGCTTTTATTTTCCTAGTGGGTATCTATTTTTCTATTAACTAAGTTTTTCCTACACTTGTTAATTAAGCTTGCTCAAGTTAATAAAGTGAGTATTAGTGTGGGTGTTGTGAGGTGTCAGCATCTTCCATGGGAGTTAAATTTACTATTCTTGGATAATTTTGCTGTACTCTCTATATATACTCACTCTCCTAGCTTGTATTTGCATCTTGTAGCTTCGTGTTGTTATGCTTTCTTAATGTTATTTTGCTTCTCAAGCATTTGCATTACTCTCTTTGAGACTAACTCTATAAATGCTATTTTGGTTTTATTGATCATCTATATTTGCAATTTTAATAGTTACTATTTCTCACACGGGATCTTGGGTTATCATCTGTTTTGCAGATTCTAACATGGTATCAAAGCATTTGGTGCTAAAATAGATCTTCAGTTACAGGGAGTTAATCAACTTGCTTGCACAATTTCTTAAAACCCAATATACTCTTCTCTTACATCTTTGAATGATCTAGAGAATCAAAAATGTTTCACAACAAGATTCTTTAAGCTCTACTATTTGCACTTGAATTTTCTGAAATCTTGGTAATTGCAACTTTTTGATAATCCTTGCAGCATTTTCAATTATTCCATAGTGTCTAGAAGGCTCGCAAAAGTTATAGTTGACATTTGTTTCATAAAAATCAAAGATTGGGAAGCCAAATTGCAAATGGGGGTTTGAATGGTGAATCAAGCATGCTACTAATTTCCAAGGTATTTTCAGCCCGAACAAACCCTACCATTGCATCCAAAAGGCCTCAAAGCCCCTATTTCCATATAAAATTTGTCAATTTTGGTGTAAGGTAAATTTGCGGCAAAAGGTTTTTGCCCAACAAAGTTGTATGGCCTTATGCAGGTTATACCATACAGTCACAATTTTAAATCAAAAAAAAATTTAAGGTTTCAGGCTAGCCACTAGTGATGGTCCACAACCCCACCACCACCTCTAGCCCTACCACTGCTGGTGGTTCCTGGCTGCACCACCTCTCAAAAATCAACCAAGCAAACAAAATCACGTTTTTTGCCCAAGGCAATTTCCCACTAATCCAGAGGTAGGTTTGAGTTTGAATTGGGTGGTTTTCAAGAACAGAGTGAAGAGCACATAGAAAATACTTGGCGAGGGGAGGGCCGGGGGCAGGCAGGCACGGGGGGGCAGGGGTGGTGAATCAGTATTTTAAAACTTTTAAACTTAAATCATCAGAATTAACAATGGAAACAGTAAAAGCAACCATCAACATGAAGAACACCAAATTTCATGTGGAAAACCCTTTCGAATAAAATACCACAACAAAACTATGCTTTCATTAGCAACAAATGGGCACCAACCCAAATTACAAAAGTGTGTACCAACTCACTGAGAGCACCAACTCTCCTAAAGCACCAACTCACAAAAAATATACTCAACACTGAAACTTATGATTTTGATTTGCAAAACCCCTTCCAAACATATAAACTTCTCAAACAAAGGATAATCAATACTTCAAATCAGAACACTAACCACACCTTTTCTATGCACCCTAGCTTTATCAAAATAATCTGAGCAAGACAACAAAACCATCCTCAGTCATTTCAGATCATCTTCAAAATCAGGAACTCTGTAATCTTGTCACCGGTATACAATACACTTGAACAGCACGTCTCCATACAAAGTCAACTCAGGAAAACTCTGATATATTCTGCCAATCACCGTCCATGGCTGTGTACTCCATAACCAAAAAGCCTATGCTCAGAAATATAATCAGAACCAAGAGTAAACATGTTCTAAAGGATCAAATGCCTTGAAAAACGTTTTTAAGAATAACTTTTAGACTCCATATTAAAAAATTTAAACTTTTAAACTTAAATCATCAGAATTAACAATAGAAACAGTAAAAGCAACCATCAACATGAAGAACACCAAATTTCATGTGGAAAACCCTTTCGGGTAGAAAACCACGACAAAACTATGCTTTCATTAGCAACAAATGGGCACCAACCCAGATTACAAAAGTGAGTACCAACTCACTTGGAGAACCAACTCTCCTGAAGCACCAACTCACAAAAAATATACTCAACACTGAAACTTCTGATTTTGATTTGCAAAACCCCTTCCAAACATATAAACTTCTCAAACAAAGGATAACCAATACTTCAAATCAGAACACTAACCACACCTTCTCTATGCACCCTAACTTTATCAAAATAATCTGAGCAAGACAACAAAAGCATTCTCAGTCATTTCAGATCATCTTCAAAATCAGGGACTCTGTAATCTTGTCACCAATATACAATACACTTGAACAGCACGTCTCCATACAAAGTCAGCTCAGGAAAACTCTGATATACTCTGCCAATCACCGTCCATGGCTGTGTACTGCGTAACCAAAAAGTCTATGCTCAGAAATATAATCAGAACCAAGAGTAAACATGTTCTAAAGGATCAAATGCCTTGAAAAATGTTTTTAAGAATAACTTTTAGACTCCATATAAGGTCCAATTAAGCTCTCACAGCTAGCACATACAACAGGCCTTCTCTAATTGTAACAACAACAACTATCTGAATGAACACATCTGCTCTTATCACACTACAAAACACTGCCCCTCCGCTAACTTAATAACAGCACAAATTGCTCATAAACCAAACATACTTCCTCACACCATCGCGGCTTCCTGTAGATGCATAATAAATCAATTCAAAAACATCTCCATACAAGCTGTATATGCTTTCACAGCAAAAACAATCGCTTTTTAATGACCACGACATTCAGACTTCACCATGTCAATGATAGCAATTACCGGAGAAAAAAAACAATTGTGCCCTTCTCAACTCAGTCTGACTCTAAAAGAAACGCAAACTTCATAAAAGAATTAATGCAGCAGACGAACATCATATCGATATGATAGTCCACCTTTCCTGTGATATGGTTCAAAATAAATTTATGCCAGACAACATTACACCGTCCGCCAAGGAAAAATGATGGCAATACATTTTTAAGTGAATACTACTTTGGTTGAACAAAGACTAATTTTCTTTAACGCATTGTTCAGCACACACCATAGAAAAATGGACAACGATATCATGAATCTCCACATCCTATGAAAAGAAACCCCACGATTTGACCATTATTTATGCACAAGGCCAATGGAATCTGACTATATTCAAAGCTGAGGCGGTTACACATGAAAAAACAAATAATCACATCGTTGCCAGAAACCACGCTGGACATATGCAGATAAATTTACCATTATATTTAAACGCCACAAAGGCCTTCATAGGACACACAACGACTTCACATGTAACCGTCGACCACCATACTGAACCTGCACATTTGAATTTATGAGCCACCTCATTAAAACATAAGGCTTTGTGATCCTGAGAATCATATTCATGAGCCGTCGATATTAAAGACAAAGGCATTATAAAACAGATTCTCATAAATTATCCAACCTTCAGTCTGGAATAATTTTGCATAAAAACAATATAAGCCACCTTAACATGAAGTCGTCAGAATTAGACTGGAGCCACCTCACAACTATAGCGGTTGACCTTATTGACAATTCAACGCAGTCAAAGCAAATCTGACATGGCACATAGACAACGAATTTGCTGACTCAAAACTATAGACATGGCACAAAGAAGTAGACTAGCTGACTCACGATGTAAGCAAGCAAGTAGCTGAAGGAAGCCAGCAAAGCAAACACCCAAGTACCTTGACATCAATGACAAAATATTCAACACAGAGGCAATTTTCCAACATTCCGATGGTGGTTTTGAAAACACGATAGCATCAAAAAATGTTCTCATGAATCTTCATTTTTTTGATCAATGCATTTCTTGCCCCAGCTCTACCCCCTCTCCAATGCAGTTTTGATTTTGGTAGTCCAACTTTGGGGGGCTCGTTTTCAACCATGTGAGGCCCCTTTCAATGTTTTATCAATTTGGGATAGAATTTCGTACTCTTTGCAGTGGTCATTAGTTTTCTGATTTGTTACTCTAGGTATCCAAAAATTAAGGTTTCTTTCAGATTTTGTTGCATAGTTCTCATTTTAAGAGTTCCAAAAGACATATTTTGTGAGTTAGAACTCCTTTTTAGATCTTATTTTTTTAGAGTGCATATTTTTCTGCATAATCTACACAGGAGCTCTCAAATTGTACTCGAATTGTAGTTTCAATACTTTGGCCATTTTTGGGCCTTGTAAAAGTCTGAAAATCTAATACTTGCATTGTAAATCACACTAATCATAAAGTGCCACACATTGTACTTGTTGGGGGAAGTCATTTCAGCAACTAGTAACAAGGGGTGTGCTTGTGTTGTCTTCTTTTCAACACACTTCTTTTATACATTTCTTGTTTTATTACATCATGGATTGAAGTCCAATTCCTCTACTCACACCATACAATTATTTTGAGTGGAAATCAAAAATGACAATCTACTTAAGAAAGGTTGCTTTGCATAGAATAACAATGGGATTAGAACTAGTACCCACTTTGCTTGCAGAAAAATCTTAGTGGTTTAACAAATGTGATGATGCCTATGGAACATTATCTATATCTCCCAATCTCCTCTTTCATGTTGAATCTTTGAATTCACCAAATAAAATCTGGACTAAATTGGAAAGTTTGGTTGGGACTCGATTCTGTGAGAGGCCATCAATTGGAAAATGGGCTCATTACATCACAACCTCTTACATATGTGTTTGTGTCCCTAAACAAAGTAGGCCACCATAATCCTCCTAGCATTACTTTCCTAGTTGTTCCATCTCTAGAGTTATGCTCTTCAAAAATTCCTTCATGTGCCTCCCTTAGAATATCATTTCTTTCATGTTCTAGCACTACCCTTCTTATTATTTCATCTTTTCCAATAATGTATAATTCTCCTTCGGTTGAAGTATATGAAAAGGACATTCACATCAATCTATTCTTCTCCTCTTTGAACTTCCTTCAAGAAATTCCCCTATCGATAGTAATTCAGTTACATCACTTGGTTCCTAGGGTACCACATTTACCCTAAACAAATTCGCACCAAGCATTTCAACTTCAATTAGGCCTAAGTTCTCCCCACTTTCAATTCTAGATGAGTAGTCTCATCGTTGATTAGCATAGCCAAGTTTTACCATGGTTTTAAACTCAAACTCTTGGAATAGTAACAACCAATGGCACATTCTCCCTTGAATCACTAGTCAATTCATTAGACACTTAAGGGGTCCATGATCTATGGAAAATACAAATGGAGTAAACAATAGGTAGTGTTTGAACTTATGTAAGGTGTACACCATTGCCAATAATTTTGTTCAAATTATGATAGTTTCTCGCTAGCAAATGCTAGGGTGGTCTTTGTTTTCTCTTGGTTGTGCCAATATTGCAAATTCGCACCTATTATAGTACTAGCGGCCTCTACATATCTATGGAAAGATAGTTTCCAATCAAGTAATATACGGATTGGTGCTTCTACAATCTTGGCCTCCAATGTAAATCCAAAGAATGTTTTGACCTCTAGTATAGCCTTTGTTGATGGGAAGTTTACTATTATCACAACTTTCAAAGGGTCCACCATCATGCCTTCTTTGCATATAATATGCCCTAGTAAGGTATCGCAAATGTACATTTCTTCAAATTTAGGGTTATTTGCTATGCTCCACGGGGACGCGTCCCCTATGCTTTTTGCCTGTTTCCCATACCGGGTACGAAACGGGGACGCAGGTACGGCTAGGAAACGTACCCTGGCCGTCCCTTTTTGCCCTCCAAGTACCCAAAACTTCCAGGGGACTTTTAGCCAGATTTTAGGGGACTTGGGTACTACTATCAATACCTGGTACTGCCCAACCGTACCCCAACCGTACCGGGTACGGCTAGCAAGTACCCTATGGCCCAACAAAGAAAAAAATGTTTTTTTTTTTAAATCAAAGTTTTTTTATAAAATAAAAGCTATGGGCGGGCCCACAAGGGATGCCCCATCACACTTGACCTAATGGAAGTGTCATATAAGCTCTGATGACGAGAGCAATGCTGATTTAGACCTACCTTTTGCTGATTAGGGACACTAGACAACGATATATTTTCTTAGTTTTATGTTTATCATGTCATTTCATAGTTGAGACTTTGAGCCTTTGGGCATTTTGGTTATAATTATCAGACTCTTATATGATATGTATGCACATTGATAATGAAAAGCATTTGAATTCTGTTAATTTGTTTGTCACTTCTCATGTGAAATCTCAATTCAAGTCTAATGATATGTAATAAGCTTATACAATGTCTAGAATGAATGCTTTATCAATGTTATGCTATGAACATTTGAAATTTCTCTATATTTTTTAAAATTTCCCTATTTTTTATCAGCCGTCCCCTGTCGTCCCCTAAAAAATGACCCAAAAGTACCCCTGTACCAAAAACTCGTCCCGACATACTGAGTACTCGCCGTCCCCAAAACCCCGTGGAGCATAGGTTATTTGGAGGCTTTTACACCTTTTCAACATTAGTCTTAGCAATTGTACTTGATCTTTTAATAATCCATAGATTGTCTAGTCATCAAGGTTAAGTTCCAAAAAGTCTTGTCCATTCCAAAATCTTTTTAAGGCATTCACCATGATTCTACTAAATATTGCAAGAGCATTCTTCAAACCAAAAGGCATCACAATGTACATGAACGAACCCCATTATGTGGCAAATATTGTTTTTGGCTGGTCTTTCTCTTAAATTTTTACTTGGTGATTGCCTAAAAAGCCATTTGTGAAAGAGTAAACCACTCTTCCGACCACTAATTTAAAAACCTCTTCTATGAATGGTGTAGAAAAAGGATCATGCATACAAGTTTTATTCAATTCCCTGCAGTTAATGCAAATTCTGATTTCTCCTATCTTTTTATGTTGGATGATCATTGGACTTAGCTACTCTAAACCTTCTACTAGTTTTACGATTCCACCAGCCAACATGTTGTCCAACTCATGTTTTACTTTCGCCTTTACATTGGAATTAAGGTGGTAAGGTCTTTTTCTCAATAGGTTTTGTTCCCTCTTTCAATTGTATCCTCATTACTTTGATCTCCTTTTTTATGCCTTTACAGTTTTAGGAAAGAGGTCCTCATAATCTTTTAATACCTCTGCTTCTTGCAAGACCTATTTCTCTCCCTAATAATTACCAATTCTTGTCATCTTAGATGTTCCCTCTCTTGCCATGTTTTCTTCTCTTATTTTCAGTGGTTGGTAGAAATATTGCGACTTATCTGGATTACGTGTTATTAATTATTTTTCTCCTTACTCAACCTGCACCTCCAACTTTTTAGGGTCCTCTTCATTTTCAAGGATTTCCATCTTCTTCATTTTATAACATTTCTTGTGGAGTACCACATCCACCTCATTCATCCATCCCACTACTTTCCAAATCCCCTATTCTTTTTATGGTACTTCCATCTCTTTCTTTTTTCCAGATTTTCCCTTTACTCCTATAGAAAGGTAATAACTCATTTCATCCTCTATAAAACATTATGTAAGTGTTTTTTCGGGTCAGCAATTTGGAAACTTCTATAGAAATCCTCTTTTATCATCCCAATTCCTTGTTTTTGCCCTTTTTTCCTAGTCTATATACCAGATTTAACAATTAGTGCCTACCCAATAAAATAGTTGTACTTGAAGTCTTGTCAAATTCTCTTTCATCATCCCATATTTCAACACAATGTTGAATATGTTCCTCTTAAGTTAATTGTACCATCATATTCTCTAATAGCATCCCACTCCCCTTCTTCCTCCAAATATCTAATTTTTATCAATATAGTTAGTGCTTTCCAAGTAGGAATGTTAGAATTGTGGTTTTACCACCATCTTGCCACACTACACACAAGGGTGTCATCTAATGCTTCCCTTTTAAGGTCCTCTATGTCAAATATTCTCTCCATGTTATGTAGGTAGCCCAACAAATTTCCTACCCAAAAGTAGTGAGGTAGCTTATTATGAGATATTCCCCTTGTAATGCAATGTATTCTAAGGATGTGGTGTAGCTATGTTCCTTTTCCTAGTGTTTTCAGTCATTTGCAGTTGCAATATAATTCTATCATTTGCAATGCTTTCATGTATTGTTTTATTGACTCTCTCGAGACTATAGACCTTTCTAGCTCCTAAGACTCTTCTACTTTCACCTCTAGTTCATTGAGAATCCATACTTCTATCACATCCTCATTGTCAGTAGACTCAGTACTATAGTGGCTACTATCTATTCAAATTTCCCCTTTTGAGTTTAGGTTTTCATATATTTCTTTCTTAGGGATTCTTCCTTGGGAGTACAAACCCTTGTATTCTTCATCATCATCTACATACTTTTCTTGTGATATCTCTTCAACATATTCACCACACATATCTAAATATAAAGGAATATGTGCTACCCTATCCTCTCCATGAAATATCAATTCATCCTTTCGGGAGTCAATACTCCATCAAAATTAACAAACCATTCCAAGTTTAACATGACACTAAACGCATCAAAAGGTTCTTTCATCTCTATAACATCAAAGTCTACCTTTGTTTTTCACCCCAACAAATTTACCTCAATGTTCCTACAGGTTCCTACAACACTCACAGATGTCTCATTTGCTAATGCAATATTGTTGAGTGTCTCATGTAATACCAATCTTCCTAAAGCCTCCCAAACTCGCCTAGGCATTATACTTATGTCTACACACAAATCTACCAATACCTTACTTATCCATCCATCATAGATTCCTTATTCTATCAAGATGGGATGTTTGCGCCATTTTCTAGATGTTCTAGCCGCTTTTCTAACTTGTTGCATTGTATCAACCTCTCTGCACTTGTTCCAATGTTTGGTAAACTATCTTAATTTTTCCTTAGTGCTCTCTTCCTCTACAAGGTAGTTAACTCCTTCAACACCAAGACTTCTTTTTTGGAAAAGTATGTCTTGCAATGGTCTTATTTCTCCTTTTCTTCTATAATAACCCTTAAAATTTTCTCCAATACAAGGCCATAGCCCCTTTTTGTAGGAAAATTTTATGCATCCTCTTCCTCTAAATCCTCTATGACCAATTTATTTTTTGTGGTGTCTATTCCATTGCTTGTGATTACAACCACCTTGTTCTTCTTTTTATATCCTATTGTGGATTTCCTTAGCAATAACTTTCCTCTCCAAATTATCCTTCTCCAATTATTCTTCTTTTGTTAAGAGATTTCCTCCTTCCTCCTTTTTTGTCTTATAGCTCTTTTCTCTAGCATTGTCATGTATTTAAGGGGGTTTCTTTAGGTACTCTTATAATTACATTTGCCCCTTTTAGCGCATTTGGTCCGAATAGTTCTTCACTCTTAGAAGTTGTTTGGCCATTCTTATAAAATTGCACTACCCTTAGGTAACTAAAGGAATCATGGGTAGAATGCCCACAAAATCTACAAACTTTCTTCTTTTCTTCCCTACACTCATTGTTGTAATGCCCTATCTCACCGCATTTATTACATTTAATTTCCTCTCTTCTCCTATCACCTCAACCTCTACCTTTATTATGTCCTCTAAAGTGATTGCAATAGTTTCCACTTTATGTTATCATTAAAATAGTCCCTATATCTTGTAGATGATCTATCATCTAGGCTTTTGGGTGCCACGTTTTGAATTGTATTGATGTTGCGATGATCTCTCCATTTTGGTTGGCAATATACACAATTCTATCTATAGAAAGCTCCTTCTGCCAAACCTTTGGCTCTTACCATTCCCCTACGGAAGGGCTCATTATCTTTGTATCTATGATTGTACTAAGGCTCATGTCCTTCATCTCTTAACTAGAATAATAATGAAGCGTAGTCATCTAATTGGTGGTCATCCCATTCTCTACAAATGCCACAAATGAACTATTTATACTCCTTGCACATTCCACAATATCCATTCTTCAGTTTGCGGCTCTATTCTCCACCTCCATGACTAGGCATTCATTTCTTAGATGTCCTTCATTCGAGCAATATGTGCACTGAATCTTCTTTCTTCTATTGGATATAAAGTCGTGAATGCTCTCTCCACTTGCTAAAATCTCTTGTTTAATCTTCAGTTGCTCCAATTCTAGTTTTAACTTCTCTATCTCAGCATTTTCTTCTTTTTCATTCTCCCTCCTCCTAGGTTGTGCATCAATTCTTGATACTAATTCTACCACTTCTACATGTCTCAAAAACTCTCCAATCTAATGAAGCTCTAATCGTAGGTATTCCACATTCCATTTATCTAATAGAGGTTCCTCAAGTTTTCTTACAATGCCTTTGAACCTTTGATCAAATTCTTTTATCGTATGTCCTCTCTTTTGCACCATGTCTGTCATTTTATTTACGCTTTCAAGGGGACTTTTGGTGATTGAAAATTACTTAAGATCCTTCCTTCAATTCTAGCCATTCCCTATCATGATCTAAGCATACTTACATATACCATTTTAGGGCTTCATCTCTAAGAGACCGCACAAAATCATATGGCTTTGTCCAATTCTCTCTTACTCCATTTCTCCTCCAAGTAAATAATAGGATAAAGATATATTTGATGGCTTCTTTTGTATCCTTATAGAATATTAGCAATTTGATGTGTTGTTGGTCCATTGTTTTGGTGATAGGCACCTTTGATTTGTCATTGTTGGTTGAGGTTGCTTATTCACTTTGTTTCCTACCTTTATTTTTTGTCCCTGGTTCCTTGGGCTCTCTCCTTAAAACACTCAGCCCTTTTGCTACACTTAGTAGTTTCCCTCTGTTCTACTAATTTTCTTATCTTGACTTTATCCCTAGGCAATTATGTCTCAAAGAACTCTTCCCCTAATAATTCTTCACATAAGATTATAAACTCTTTTCTTTTTACTTCTTCCTTTGTTTGAAATGATTCACTAAATATATCCTCACTTGAAACCCTTCTTGTCTTAAACGGCATGAGGGATGACTCCTAATCTAAGGGGTTCACCTCTTCATGCTGTCACGATAGTGTTTTGAATAACTTTTTGTTAGTTAATGACATTTCATTAAATAATATAGGATTCTCCCATCCTTCTCCAAATGTCTCAATTGTGTCAGCAGCTAGGTTATTGAAAATATCCTTTAATTCCTCTTTCTATACACCCTTCTCTTTGTTAGTGTTTTGTAGCAAAGGGAGGTATTTCCCTAAGAATAATTATTCAAGGCAAGTCGGCCTTTCAATTATATAACAAATATTACATTTCCTAGGTCGGCTCAAGAGGAGAGCTCACCCAGTCTTGTATATAATGGAGATAGAGTCTCCACATAATTGAAGTCATTCATTCCATTCTCAATTCGATTTCCTTCAGAAGCAGATTTGCATTCAAGAGGAGCAGATTTGCTTTAAGAAGAAGAGTTGATATTCTTTGTAACTAAGGAACTCGCACTATCTTCAAGTGCTGGTCTATTGTATGATATTCAGCCTTTCTAGGGCCTGATTATGAGTGCTACTTCTGCACTATTATTTCTGATTTATAAAAGAATAATTGCTGCTGGGTTTTTCCCTCGAGTAGGAGGGTTTTCCCAGGATAAAATCTTTGTGTTCATTGTTTTGTGTTTACTTTTCTGTTTTCTGTTAAATCTGATCCAAAACTAACATGGTACCAAAGCCAAGTTCAAGAAATCTGATCAGATTTAATGCAGAAATATATGTGAAGGATTACCAAGAAACACAATGAAAAATCAGTCCAATTAAGAGCAAACCTTGAGCAGAATAATGAAGAGCAATTCACATAGAGGGTTTAGAGCATCATTCATATCAGCTAGGAGCATTCACCATGGACGAACATCATAAGGCTAAGGCGAACCTCTCTTGAGGTAATTTTGAGCATCATTGTTAGGCGAACTTGGTGAGATATCTTTGTAGCCCTAGAGCGACTCCCCTGGATGAGTGGTGAACTGCCTTAGGGCAGAGTTACATTTGCTTTTGCTGCTATGCCTAGGGTTTCTAGGTCAGCATTGTGCTACAACAGATTATATTCTTCATATTTGTGTCATGTTATCATTGGTTTTGTATAAAGGAGATGTTGAATATTGTCTTCACACCTGGACATAATGAAGAAGTTAATTCATGGAGGCATGAACAAGCTATGTGTGGGCCACATCTCTTGGAGGAGAAAATGAATATCAAAGGAAAGGATGAGCACTTGAAAGAAGTCCTCTACCAATTTCAAGAGTTTCAAGGACCGTGCCTATGATGGAGGATGTCTACTTGCAGCCCCTTAATAAGGATATGACCAACGACCTATCAAGGAACAAAGAAAATGGAATGACAAGAGGAAAAGCTCGAGAATCCTGGGAGCATATGATTCTATGTAAAATTTGCCATTCTATAACAAAGTCACAGGGTACATCATCGGGCAAAGATGATGGTTGTTGGGAGGAGAAAAATGGCTGCAACTGAACCAGCAAAGATAAGTTCTATTATGTATCATTCCTTTAATTGTTCTATCTAATAATATTTGTTAGATGACTACATGCTTCATTTGTATCGGGGTAGTTTGTTTTTTATCAACTATTGTTAATCTCTTTAAAATGTGGGATGGATTGAGGAGCAAAAGGATGATGGATTAATTATCAAAGATTGCATAAGGAATTCAAGGGGCGGAAAGGACGGTAGATTGGTGTTCAGATGCTGATAATGATTTAAGCATTTGAGGAAGAGTAGAAAGGGGAAGGAAGGGATCTCAGGAATCCTTTGTTCGGGGAATTCACGAAATAAAGTTATGTTCACGCATTCTTGATCCCCTATCTTGCGAGGCTTGAAGGGAAAGACATTGTGTTTGTCTGCACTTGAATGTTTGTCCGGACTAGTTGAGAACATGTCCAGGAAGAGGATTAAGGTTCTAAGATCAGACAATGGAGGGGAGTTCACTTCCAGAGGATTTTTGTAATCACTGTATTGAGGCAGTGATCAAGAGGGAGTTCTATGTTCAGCAAGATGGAGTCCTATGTCATGAGGAATTAGAGTGACTCACTGAGAAGAAGTGAAGGTGTCAACTAAGTGGGTTGTTGTGTGGCAAGGCCAGGGCTAAGTCTTTGGAAGGCCTCTTCAGTTGCAGAGAACGGAATTGCACAAGGCAATCAACCTTATTTTGACATTGGTAGCACCGCAAACCTATTCAGAATAGGGTGATCTGGGATGAGGTCAAGGAGGACTAAGTCCTGGACTCTCGCAAGTCAGTTAATGGTGATGCTAGGAGTAGTGCCGGAAGTGTGTGTTGAAAACCGTTCCTCTAAGCAAAGCATTGCAGGCAATCTTGGACAAAGAGGTCAGGAGGTTAATGCAGGAACTTGGAGGTCCAGAGGGAGTCACAGCATCATTAAGATTTGTTGTAATGTATATTTCTCTGAGACAAAGAAATATGAGGTGAAAGCCCTTGTTATGTATATTTCTCTAAGACGGAGAAATATGAGGTGAAAGCCCTTGTAGCGTATATTTCTCTGAGACTGAGAAATATGAGGTGAAAGCCCTTGTAGCGTATATTTCTCTGAGACGGAGAAATATGAGGTGAAAGCACTTGTAGTGTATATTTCTTTGAGACAAAGAAATATGAGGTGAAAGCCCTTGTACAAAATCACATCTCTGAGACTGAGTTGTGTTTTCCACAATTGGGTGTAGCCATTGTGGACATCATGTTGAGAGACTCCATGACGAAGATATTTGAGAATACCTCCCTAGCTAAGAGGGAGTGTTAGTGTTTTGTAGCAGCGGGAGGTATTTCCCTAAGAATAATTATTCAAGGCAAGACAGCCTTTCAATTATATAACAAATATTACATTTCCTAGCTCGGCTCAAGAGGAGAGCTCACCCAGTCTTGTATATAATGGATATAGAGTCTCCACATAATTGAAGTCATTCATTCCATTCTCAATTCGATTTCCTTCAGAAGCAGATTCGCAATCAAGAGGAGCAGATTCGCTTCAAAAAAGAAGCGTTGATATTCTTTGTAACTAAAAAATTCGCACTATCTTCAAGTGCTGGTCTATTGTATGATATTCGGCCTTTCTAGGGCCTAATTATGAGTGCTACTTCTGCACTATTATTTCTGATTTATAAAAGAATAATTGCTGCTAGCTTTTCCCCTCGAGTAGGAGGGTTTTCCCAGGATAAAATCTTTGTGTTAATTGTTTTGTGTTTACTTTTTTGTTTTCTGTTAAAGCTGATCCAAAACTAACACTCTCTTCCTCTCAATTCTCAATTTTCCATCATCTTTTCTTTTTTGCAATCCCACACTTTTACTTACCACTGTTTCTAAGTGTAACATACTGAATTCCACAGGTTTTAGTTTTTTAATTGAAGTTAATAAATCATCAAACCCATTATTAATGGAAACCTTGATGTTTGAGAGATTTAGAACCAAAGTACAATTGTCGAGTCAAAATCTCAAATGGCAAAGCACCCTGCTTCCACACGCTAGCTTAACACTACAACTCCCAAGCCCTCTTTTCAATGACTTTATGCATTCATTTCATCCAGCTTATTAATCCGATTAGATATTTGATTACTTTATTCATATGAGTATTTAATTTCTCAGGTGTATTGTTGTTAATGAATGGTGCAATAATTTATATATCCCTTTGATGGTGGAATCTCAACATTCTCCAATTCTTACACTTCTCAAAATTCTCAATATCAACAACAACCCTCCTGTTGCACTCAACTGTAACTAACTATCCTCGTGGTGGTGGGTTCTCACAACTCTCAACATCCTCAACACTATCAATAGAAACCCTCTTTGTGCACTCAAATCGACTTCCCTAGCCTTCTCCATTCTCTTGTGGCATCTTTCCTATCTCTCTTGGACCTATTTCAATCTGTTTTCTTCCACATGCATTTCAATTGCCATCTCATTTTCTTCCATAGTCTCTTTCAACTTATTATTGTCTCCTTTCGCCATAGGTGTTTTTGTTTTGGCATTTCATTAATCCTTTTATTCATCCTTAATGGCTCAATCAAGAGCTGCTTTTAGTGGTCACATCTCTTTGGAATCTCTTTTAGGATCCCCTCCCTTTCCATTCATCATCCCCTAGGTGCCTAACCCCTCTCACAAGATAGGACCTAGTGTATCTTACTATAAAACATCCAAGATATTTTCTATCTTGAATCTTTGGTTGTTAAAAACTTAAAGCCTTCCTAGCTGCAATTCCTTTCCTTTATGTTTTGACCTTCCCTTACCTCTTACCATGGCTCAGGCAATGGAACCAAAATGTTAGTAGAAGAGAGTGTAGACCAAAGATCTAGGCGTATGCTCTTCAAATTTTATTAAAATATTAAATGTAATATTAATGGTCATCTTAGCTCTAGTTAGTTTTTAGTAACTTTAGTTACGCTTTAGTTGATTTAACATCTTTTTTATTTTTGTTTTAGTTTGCTTTAGTTGACGATGGTTTATTTAGAAACATTGTCTTGTAATTTTCTATATAAGGAGCTTTCGTCTCCTCTTGAAATCACGCAATCATGAATATCAATTATCTTTTCATGGTATCAGAGCTCAAGCTCGAACCTGATTAGCCAAAGAAATTTTTTTGAAATTTTTTCGAGGGTTTGAAAAAAAAAAATCGAAATATTTTGAAGGAATTTTTAGTAAGATTTTCATGAAGAACTTTTTGAGGGTTTGTTGAAGCAAAGTTTTTTGAAAAAAAAATCATGGGTCTGTAAAAAGAGAAAAAAAATCGAAATTTTCATATAGATTTCTTGAAGGTTTTTTGAGGGTTTATTTGTCCTCTTTTCAGCAAAGAAATTTCAAGGATTTTTGAGGGTTTTTGTATGCAAAAATCGCGGAGGTTTTTTTATAAGCAAATCACAGTTTTATGTCTTCAAATCGCATGAATATTTCTCTCGAAAACTCGCGGGTTTATTTTTTCTAGGCGTCTCTTCTTCTTGTGATCTTCCTACATGCATTCAACCTCAGATTGCGCCCTTTTCGACAGTTTTTTTATAGTGGGTTTTTTGCGTGCATCCCTGGAAGTCTTTTTGGAGATACAACGGGTGTCTTTCATGGCGCGTGACTCTCTGTTATTGCTACTGTTCTTTTTCATGGGCATTTGAAGGGTTTTTCTGGCGTCTTTTTCATTCCCGCGACTGTGCACAAGTTTGTGATGGGTTTTGCTGATTTTTTGGAGTTTTTTGACAAGCTGTTTGACGGGTTTTTGGCTGAAGTTTTTGATCGCGGATTTCTACTAATAAAAGCTGTAACCTAGGGTTTTTCTAAAACTCGTGGGTATCATTTTTTTCTGATCTTCATGGACAGGATTTTCAAAAGTTCGTGGGCTTTTCTACTGCAGACATTTGTTGACAGGGTTTGTGCAAAATTCGTGGTTTCATTTTTCTGAAGAGTGTGGCATTTACCAGGGTTTTTTCTGTTCAAAAATCTTGGAGTTTTTGTGCCAAGAATTTTGAAGAGTTTGTGAGTCTTTTTGGATAGATGTTACCAGATTTTCTAAAGTAGTGACTTTTTAGATTTAATGGCAGCCTAAAGGGTCGATTCTTTTTTGAGCCAGTTTTGACAGAATTTTCTGGGAAAAATAAAAATTTTGCAAAGAGTTTTTCAAAAAAAAAATTGAAAAAATTTATTAAGTGTTGTTTTATGAAGAGTTTTTTGACAATTTTTTTCTATCTAAAAAATTGTGGGTTGCTGCTAGGGTTTGCAAACCAGTTTTTTGGGCGATATTTTTCTCAACAAAAAATCGTGCACCTGACGATTTTAAAGAGTTTTTGAAAAGAATTCTATAAAAATTTTGCAGTTCAGAAAAAATCTTACAGTTCGTGAGTTGTGTCAGCTGATTGTCTAGTGTTTTGCCAGCTGATCACAGTGTTACCTCGTTTTTTGTGCTTTGGAAAATGGGAGGGATGGCGTCTTTGTCCAATGTCATGTTGGAAAATACGCAAAGGTTCAACGAAAAGTTCTACTACCTAGAAGCAAAAGATACTCATTTTTAGAGTGTCAGTGTCTAGATTTGTTTGTTCTGCGGGAAAGGACCAGTAATCGCAAGGCAATTATGCTTCTCCAAATAACAGTCATCGATGATATGTTTCCAAAAGACTTTGGGTAGACTTAGTTTTTTGTTTGTACGATGACCATTAAGGGAGGGTATTAAAATATTAAATGTAATATTAATGGTCATCTTAGCTCTAGTTAGTTTTTAGTAACTTTAGTTACACTTTAGTTGATTTAGCATCTTTCTGATTTCTGTTTTAGTTTGCTTTAGTTTACGATGGTTTCTTTTTAGAAACATCGTCTTGTAATTTTCTATATAAGGAGCTTTCATCTCCTCTTGTAATCACACAATCATGAATATCAATTATCTTTTCAAATTTGTAGTTTATACTTTGGTGTAAAGAAATAAGAAGAGGACTAAAACTACTGTGATGGATTACAAAACAATCAAATCAAATTATATATATGTGCATTCATCCCATTGATATCTTATATAGTATAAACCATTATATCT
Source organism: Sequoiadendron giganteum (assembly GCA_007115665.2). Classification (NCBI taxonomy): domain Eukaryota; kingdom Viridiplantae; phylum Streptophyta; class Pinopsida; order Cupressales; family Cupressaceae; genus Sequoiadendron; species Sequoiadendron giganteum. Next base: position 285,696,964 of record CM021103.1, read on the forward strand.
TCATTATATATCTTGGTAGTACATAGTTATCAGTCTCTTAGTGTATATTCATCTCTCATCCAATATCTCTCTCTCTCCTCTAGTCTATCTTTCCTATCTCTTCTTCTATATCTCTTATCCTTCAAATATGCTACTCCTCTATATCACACACATATGATATGTATATATATAAGTTATTACATATAAGGACATGTCCTTTGTTATGACTCTTTAGCTTTGTCACAAGTCAGTTGTATGTGTCGCACTTGGTTGGTGGTGTCTATCTATGTCAATCATGCTTGGGATGTGTTCCTTTGTGCTACCATCCTTTCGCACCCTTACGGGTTTTCACCATAGACCTCCATTAGGCTGCCCTTTCAAGTTTTCAACCTAATAGGAGTGGCATGGCTCTATCTTGCCAATAATTACCTCAAGAGCCTTAATTCCTAGTGATGTTTGTTTAATTGGCACTAGAACCAAGTGTGGATATACCCTCTTGGGCAATGCATTCTAATAAGTTTGCTCTCCATAGTTGATAGGATGATAGACACTTCATAGTAATACCAATTTAGATGTTAACCTTAACCATAACTATAATGCACTATCTATAAGCATTTCTTGCAATAGCATTTCAACACTTAGGCGACATTGGTTCTTGGGGTTGTTCCACACTACTTTCTTATTGCATCATTTCAATATTTTTGAACTTTTTGTGCGCACTCCTCTCAAATTCAACATCTTTTTCTTTTTGTCTCCTACCACTTTTGTATGGCTTGTAGTCTAAACTTCCAACACTCTTTGATCCAAAGCAATTAAGTTGGTTCAAATGCATTTTCCTTGGCCAATACCATGCTTACTTTTTGCATCAGCATCAAGTCTCTTATCCTTCATCTTTTTGTGGGATTAAAAAAGTAGTTCTTACAACGGGGTGATATATAATTATTCCTTCATCTCCCTCATTCTCCAAGTAAACCTTATAGGGGGATCTTGGTGTATTTTTAATGCACCTTAGTTTTTTGTAATAGTCTAATTACAAAATAAATTAGAATATCCTTAAATATTATAGTTGGTTGGGAAATTAGTTACTATTAAAGATTTGAGGTAGTTATTAATCTTAGTCTCATTTGGGTTGACTGGTTGTTAGTGTTGAAGTGAGCAACCAAGATCTTCAACCCGCAATACCAAATTGAAGAGCAAACAAAAAATACTGAGGGGGGGTGAATCAGTATTTTAAAACTTTAAAACTTAAAACCATATGAATCAGGAATCAAAACAGTAAGAGCAAACATCAGACAACATGAACACCAATATCATGTGGAAAACCCTTTCGGGTAAAAAACCACAACAGAACTATGCTTATATTAACTTCAAATGGGCACCAACCCAGGAAACTACAATCTCCAAATTACAAAAGTGAGCACCAACTCACTGAGATAGCATTCTTGATTCCAAACACATGTTTGCATAATCATTGTCCAATCTCAAAAAACCTTTTTATTCAAAATCTCAACTTCATCATGAAGAGGCTACACGACACCACCCAATTCATTCATAAACAAGTCTTCAACACAAACAGACCAAATTTATGAGCATACTGAAATAAGTGGGCGCTACCACGACTTCCACGCACCCCATCCTCAGTGATTCGTTGAAGACAAAAACTGTCTCTAATATCCTTCACGCACCCACAAAACTCAGATGCAGCACGTCTCCACTTTTCATCAATAATGAGTGGTCTACAATATATGTGAATGTCACAAAGGCATTACTCAAAAGCACGACTCCCCTCAGTTCAACCAGACCAAAAACATTTAGCAAAACAAATCGAAGGTCTCATTCAAATTTCTATCCATAGTTAAGAATGCATACAAAGCACGAATATGCTCACACAGCTAATACCATACATAGTCCGCACCAAAAGAATAATGGCGATGGCGTTTTTAATACCCACGACTTCACACGATGCGTATATCACAAAAGCACATCTTCATAATACTCTACACACACACAGGTGATTCATGTCCCTTTTGAAATTGACTTAGAATCAATGCTATAAAGAACACAGCCCCAGATGAGCATATGGAATGATGGCCACATTTCACGACTTCAAACTTCAAGACTTTTTCATTCTACAACCCATGCCATAGAAAATGATAGTGATACCTTGAATACACACAACTTCCACACATAGATCGATTCTGAATAAAATGATGGTGCAGAAGTTATAGAACATAAATAGATGAAGCTAGACTTAGCAAAATAATCTATTTAGAGCTTCCTAAAAAGTCTGCCATATTCGAAATGACACATAATAACTCCAAAAACACTTGCACTATTTATAGCCTGTGCCTTCACGCAAGAAAATTATAGAAAAGGCTTCTAAAAAGATCACGTCCTCCATAAAACAACTCATAATTATAAGCTGCCCTATACACGATGTCTGAAGATAATAAACAAGCCATTACCAAGTCGTCGCCTATAAATAGTCATTGGAGGAAACAAATTCAACGTCTAGATATAGGTAAGTCATCGCTCATGAAGGAGTCGTCGAGAATCACCGTGCAAGGCATTACACACACTTGACCCGACCTCTTTGACAATTCAACTCAAACACGACACAAGGAAACTTCATTTGACATCAAAGCTGACTAATATGATGTCACAACAGATGTGGCATAACTACCACGTTGTAAGACAGGTCGAACTCCCTGAAGGTGACCACGTCTAGATATGGAGACTTTGGAAACCATGAACAACGAATTCCAAACTCCCTTAAAAGTCATGCCGAAATAATTCAAACAAAGGCTCTATCAAATACAAAGATAAGCCATCACCACATTGATCGAAGTCTGAGGAGCATGAACAACGTAGGAAATATGATCGGACAACCTTCGAAAATATGCAACAAAGACAAAATATGTGCCAAACCTTTAACATCAATGATAAAATAATCAACACAAATAACCTTCCACACACACAAGAGAGAAGCAACAACAAACGATACTATTCCATCAATCAAGAATACAATATTCACAAGATGCTCAAGATACAAGAGAAGTCTTGCTTATATAGGCAAAAGGTGAGACCTAGGAAAGCATAAGATTAAGACAAGTGTCATAATCATATGCAATGTGACAAAAAGAGATAAGATCACATGACAACTAAGACTTCTAGAAAGATTCCTAAAGACCTAAGTAAACTTAATAGGTGAATAGGACCTACTAGGTGAGCTAGTTAGGTAAAATACCTTATTCACTCCAACAGTTAGACTATGATTGACTTGCAGTGGAATGTTGGTTACTCCAATTTATCATCAACATAGAGTCTTTTTATGACACCTTAGCTAGTTTTTCACCTGAAATGTATTTCTATTTGAGTGGACCTGAATTGCACATTTTGGTAGGTAGGAATAATGTGGAAATACATGCTAATTAGCATTTGATCCATGTCAGCTGTCATTTAAATAAATAAAATAGCCTTCATACATTTTCCCTATTGAAGTGTATCGTGTATTGGTTCAATGTCTATCTCACAATCCAATGGCATGTTGTAGGGTTAAAAACCTTGAAATGAAAGATGAATGGAGTTGGATATTTCAAATTTCCCTCCAGATTACTCAATTGAAATTTACCGGTACAATTTTGTAACAAATCTACTATCTATATGAGCTAGTTTATTGTTTGAATCATGCGCATTTGAATGGATTTCCAACTCCTATAGAGAAGCTGTCATTAGACATAAAATATTCAGCAAACACCAAAATTAGATTCAGAGAATAGCTTCAAGGGTAACATCAATTGAAGTTGTATGTGATTCAGAGAATAGCTTCAAGGGTACCATCAATTGCAGTTGTATGTAATTTTAAGAGTTCCATAAATTGTTGAAATTCTTAGGTGATTCTTGTACATGGACTGAAAACCTTACGCAGACTTGTGTGGACAGCAAAATTAGATTCAGAGAGTAACTGCAATGGTACCACTGATTGTTGTTGATATTTTAACAGTTCCAACTTCTCTGCTTGTATTCTGTGTTGTTAAATGCTAAGGTGGTTCTTGTACATTTATGGTTATACGAACACAACTACATATGAACCCAGGTCCATTTTGTACTGATGTGCACTGGAATGCACAGCATTGAGACTTGGACTCAACAGATCCATTTTGGGCTCAGAATTAATCTAAGGGGGAAAAATGACAAAGTTTGGGTAGATTTTACGAATTAAAACAAGAAAAACTCAATCAAAGTTGCCAAAAAAATGTTGCAAATCATATTTTTCTTGTGAATTTAAAAATGAGGGAGGTAGAGAAGAATTGCAGCTCAAAATTATTTTCAACTTTATTATTGCATGTCTTTTTGTTGAGTGATAAGTCCACTGAGGCAAGTCCACCGGATTAACCAGAGCTCACCGGGCTTGGGACTCAGTAAGTTTAGCTGAGACTCGTGAGTCTCAAATTTTAGAACCAAAGTTCTTCTGTTGGTGATAGCCCTCATTGGTTCCTTTCAGCTCTCCCTTCTTTATATGGAACCTTGGAGCCATTCATGAATAACGAAATATGAGGGAGGGAGATAAGTATAAAATTATTTTCTTCTTTGTTGTTGCATGTCTTTTTGTTGAGTGATAAGTCCACTGAAGCAAGCCCACCCGATTGACCAGAGCTCACTGGGCCTAGGACTCAGCAAGTTTAGTTGAGGCCTACTGAGTCTCAGAATAATGTTAGAACCAAAGTTCTTATGTTGGTGATAGCCTTCATCAGTTTCTTTGGGCTCTCCCTTCTTTCTATGGAAGCTTCGAGCCCTTTCATGAATAAGCAGAAAATGAGGGAGGGAGAGAAGTATTGCAGCTTTAAATTATTTTCTTCTTTATTATTGCATGTCTTTTGTTGAGTGATAAATCCACTAAGGCAAGTCCCCTAGATTGACCAAAGCTCACTAGGCTTGGGACTCACTGACTCTCAAAATAATGTTAAAACCAAAGTTCTTATGCTGGTGATAACCTTCATTGGTTCCTTTTGGCTCTCCCTTCTTTCTATGGAACCTTTCACACCCTTTCATGAATAAGCGTCAAGGAAGAACATGTAATTACATTGAGTTGATATTAAAAGGAAGGGAACCTCCTTAGAACCGTATTTGTCTGTATTGGAAAGAAATAGCAAAAAGGGTGAGCGATACAATTGAAATGTTACCCCAACCCATCTTCTTTATAATTAACAGTGTGTTCAATTGTTTCTCTAAAAACTATAAAGTATAAACAAAAAAACATAATGAATGTCAAATTTTGTCATCATCTTTTCTAATTAAATAAATTGGGGATCCATTTCTTTATTTCTTATGGGCTAAGGGGATAAAGTTAGGGAAAAATGTAATAACAATATTTGAAGTTTGTCCCAGTAACTTTATTTTAAAACATTGTAAAAAGACAACTTAATTATTATTATTATTTTAATAACAGGACCATCTAGCTAGGACATTATAAGATCTTATGTAATATTTTATTAAAAGTATTTTCGAACACTTCTGGAGGGGATTTTTGGAGGGAAAAGGAAATTCAAATTAAAGGGGCTCAAAAGGAGCCTATAAAAGGGAGAGAATAGCTCAAAGAAAATCACCCATTGTTTATGAAATCAAAACCCTCATTTTATCTGATAGTTTGAGCATTTGTGTTCCATTTATTTCTTCTAAGGATGCAAACCCTTGGAGTGCAGAGATTCGGAGGATGAAAACCCTCTTAGTTTCCAAGCAAGAGCAAAGAACAAAAACCCTTTTGTTCTTTGAGACGGTTTCATCCAAGAATTGCAGTTAAGCTAAGAAAAATGTAGTGTTTTCCAGTTTCCAGTTGGTGTGTAAATTCCATGTGTTTGCATTTCAGTGTGATGGGTTTATTACAGCATTTCAATTTGCTATGGTGCAGCTACAATACTCTGTCATAATAATAAATATTTATAACAGCTGTTCTTACCAGCATATGACTTCTTGCATTTTTATCAAATAAAATGCTGCTGTTCCAATATTTTTATATTCTCTGAGTTTGTTGTTCCAAAATATCAATGTGATTGCTGATGCATAATATTGATTATTCAGCAGTTTATGGTAACAATCATATATATCAGATTTCAATATTTACATATGCATTGGTTAGGTTTTGATCATTTATATTCTTGAATCTATATTTGGAGCTGTCATCTGACAGTGTTTTATATTCAGTTAGTTGAAGTTTGATCAGTGGCGGATTTGTGTGTGAGGCGTTCATCATTATTTGTAAGGGTTTCAATAATAAACATTGGTATTAGATGCTGCTGCTCGGATAGGAATCTCAAAAATTGCAGAGTTTATAAAAATATTAAAAAAGGGACATTACAAATTTAAAGGCTATACATCCCAAAAAAAACAATAAATCTTACTTTCTGAAGATCATAGTAAGGTTTTCGCTGTCTCTTGCGGTTCTCTGTGAGCTCCTGCACCCAGCAACAAAATGTATGAGTCTATAAAACCCAGCTATTGCTTTAAACTAGAAATTCCCAGGTGGCTGATGTGTTTAAGACAAATTCTGGTGAAACTTAAAGAAAAATTTGATCAAACGTGCCCAGATATAGCTAATATTTTTTATTATCTGCTGATTTTTACCTTTAGTTAACAGATAATTTAAGCAGATTTTACAGAAACACAATGCAGGTAATACTTTAACCCAAACAGTCATAACTTATATTTTAAAGTAGATTCTCCTTATATTTAACCATGAAAGCAAATTTGACTGAATTTAACATTTAATATCAAACCAAATGTCGCTGAAACTTAACCCAGAATGGTTATATTGAACTGTTTCAAGCAGATTCTATACCAAGAGTAGCAGATATTTCAAAATGAACATAACTGAAATTTAACAATTTGTATCAAAGAATGTTTTAACAAAATTGAACAAGGCACCTGTAAAACAATACTATACTAAATTTTACTAAAGCTCACCTTTTCGTATCAGAGTATACCCTACAAAACTTTATTTCAAGGTAAATTTGAACGGATTCATCTCATGCCGCTAAAATCTGACCTCGTTAAGCAAACAATTTTACTGAAATTAGCAAGTTCCAGTAAATTTAAATCAGAGTAAACGCTGACATTTTAAAGTGGACTTTACCGATTTCAAATCTTCATATCAAACAAAATGCTAACGAAGTTTAACCAGGTAAAAGTCAATACAATATTGTCGTAAATTTTACTGAAACTCGAAGCAAAATTCAGAGGAACATAAACAAATTACTGAAACATGAAACAAAGTTAGGTGATTTATAGTTAAACATGACCGGGTGTAGTTAATATTTTAAATTAATATTTTCTGGCATTGTACCCTTTCTATAAAAGTGGATAATACCTAAGTATAACCCATAGTAAAGTTCACTTTTTTCGGAAAATTCGCCCTAAAATATCAGGAGAAACCTCGCAGAACTTTAGCCTGTGGTATACTTTACCGCAATTAAAATTAAAACATGACGTAAAGTCAGAACAAATAAGGCATAAAATGCCCGCCCCTACCTTCCATTTTTTACGATCCTGCTTAGTAGCATTAGCGTCTGGTTCCATGGCCGCCTTGTCGCTGGGGATTTTAGGACCCTTGGCATGGGTAAGGTATTTACTTTTAGACTTGTCAAACTTTGGCTTCAAAGGTTTGGTGCTGCCATTCTTAACAGTCTTATTATAATCCTTTCCTTCTGTTTTTGAATGCTTCATCTTTTTGGTGCTGCCATTCGTAACAGGCTTATTATAATCCTTTCCTTCTGTTTTTGAATGCTTCATCTTCTTCGCAGGCGATGTGTTGGTCTTCCTGTCGTTTCTGAACGTTTTGCCTGCATTGGAATTGTCATCAGAAACGCTCTTGCGCTTCTTAGATTTGTGTGGAGCGTCAGCCGCCATGTTTGGTCTGCGCCTCTGCTACTGATTTTGCTGAAACCCTAAACCCTTCGATATCAATCAAACAACTTGGACCAGAAAGCTAGGGAAAAGGTTGGACTAAAATCAGAAAATGCACTCTCCTTGCGTATAGTTGTTACAAAACATTGGCAATATCTTAGTTCAGCGACCCTCTCGTCAAAGGGCACGATGATAAAATTTTGCACTACAGAAAATTAGTATAAATATTTGTGGGTAAAGCACTATTTTTTTGTGTACTGATTTTTATTTAATGCAAGATAAAATATTAATTCATTTTATTTTAGTATTTTATTATTGTTTTGTTTTTTTCTTTCAAAAATAGTTTTCCTTTTCTATGGTTTGGTTAAATTTTGGTGGGTTGATTTATAATTTTTATTGATTAAAAGAAAAGAAATATTCAATAGTATTACTAGTGGCTTATTAATATATACTAATTGTTCAATTTAAGAAATTACTGTTTGTGCGGTCAATTCCAATTTATTCTCAATCTTTACAAAAATGAATGTAAATGTAAAATGTAGAAGCATATATTAAGCATGAAAAAGTATTGATTGTCAATTTTGAAAACTTGTACAAAACCGTCTTCTAATTTCATGTTTAATTTTATATTTTTTTGAGTGAAGTTTGTGGTGTGTAGTTCTATAGTTTATTAGGGTTTTGATGCTTGTATTGTTTTGTTTGGTAACTAACATGCCTATCTTTAGAAAAATCTATGTAGAAAATGTTGAGGAATATCTTTCTCAAGGTGTCTATTTGCTTGAATAAAAATCTAAGAAAAATAGAGATAGTCAAATAAAAATATACACTTAGAGAATGATATTTATCGACCTTTTACATAGATTTCTCTAAAAATATAAATGATAGTTTTTTTTTTTTTTTTTGTTTTTTTTAATATAATTCCTAGAAATTTTAACCGGCGTGCATTGGAAATCAAGTGAATAAAGGCCAACTACTAAATCTTTATAAAATGTTGCAGTCAGTGCTTAAGTGGGAATGTATTCCTAACAATACTTTTCTCTAAATGTATTCTTTAAATAATTATTCTCTAGGAATGCATTTCATACACCCTTTTTCTTTGGGATGCATGCATTGCACCATTAGTCTTTCATACTTACATCTTTAATTGTTCTCTTGTTCTTGATTAAGGCACTAGAAAATAGTAATCCTTTTTTGGATAGAACATATGTATTTGGCAACTTACACTTCGCATGGTTACTCTTTGAATCATAGGTATTTTCTTTTTATTTTTATTTTTAAAATTAAGTTGAGTTGAATCAGGTGAAGAGGAAGCCATGAAATGGAATAATTTCCAACAAACAAAAGAAAATCCTTTTCAATCTAATGAACGAAATCTACATCATTTCTCGGGGTGACAACTTTGTTAAACTCATCAATGCTTCCTCTCAAACAAAATTTAATTAAAACACACACACTCTATGCATAAAAACTATTGGCCCGAATTAAAAACACAAACAAAAAAGAAAAGAAAATCCCCTTCATTCTTCTTTTATCTATCTTTACATCTTTTCCACCATGGTTAACTCTAATTTGCATCAGGGCATGGAGGTCATGAATATGTGAGTTATAGGAGATGCTCTTTATGTCCTCTTACATAGTGTGGATAGAATCAAATTAAATTCAATGAGGGTTTTGAAACAAAAGATTAAAAAAATAGCACCAAACTTACAACCCAACCTACTCCACATCAATGATTGCGATGAAACTCTTAAATGGCATAAAACAAATCTATTTAACTAATTTTTGTTCCATTTTATCTTCCATATAAAAACCTTGTGATAAATGAACTCTACAAATTGGCAAATTATACAGTGGAGAAAAAATAGAGGTTGAGAGAGATAGTTCTCAAATTTCAAGCATTCAAAACCTATATAGATTGATCACAAATAGTATGACTCTATATATCCATTTTCAACGAGAGATAATAAATATGTTCCTTTCAATCACACTCTTCGTGACCATAATATACATTGAAAAATGCATTTTTTTTGTTCTTCGGTAAGTTGAAATGTCACCTTGTATGGCTCCAAACAATGGACATCCTAGTGGGGTTTGTCTTGGTCAAATCTTCATTTTTAGGCCAAACATGCAAATCTTTACATGTTCTTCTACTAGTACCAATTGCTTTTGTATAACACTTCTTTTGCTCGAAATCCATTATTGGTTAGATTTCAATGGGATTCGTTTTATACCAAAGAAGAGGATGAAATTTGTTGTCCTTGGAGATTTCTATGTGGGTTAGAGAAATTTTTCCATGTTCTTGCAATCTTAAATCCTCCACTCTCAAATCATTGTCCCAAACTGATGAGTCATCCTCAAAATAGAAAGATACTTTCCTTTTCTAACTTCTAACTCGAAGGTTCTCCTTAAACATCTTCCCAAGATCGTTGGTTGATGTCAAGGAGTTAATTCCAAGTTGCTAATGTATCTAAATCCAAACCAAATAATCAAATCCATGACATTATAATTGGTATATTTAGAAAATTTGTTGATGTTTGTCTCATTTAGTAGTGATGGATGCATGCCTATTAATTAGAATGAGATATACTCAATAAAATTGTATATGCTTCAAGTCTTCACCTCAAGTTGCTCATGAAGTCTTCTTTCTACTTCCATTTGCATTCTCAATGCCTCGGTTATTTGAAATCTCTTGGAAATTTCATAAATGATAAGTTGTCAATATGGATTTATTTTATGCCACAACTTATCTCTCCCTCTCTCTATCACTCGCCTTAAAAAATATAAAACCTATTTTCTATTAAAATAGAAAGTTGTTGATTCATCTACAAAAGTGAGAAGGATATATTGATTACAAAATATTCCTCTTTTTCATTTTGTTTACATGGCTCTTTAAAACCCTATATATGATAGTAGAATGCCTCTAAACGTAACAATGGGAGGTGTGCTTGGTTAGTAGATTTATGTTTCCTAGCATAAAAATGTTGGTTTTGCAATGCTTGGTGGAAATAGGAGGTGTGTTTGGTTTGGAGCATATTTTGGGGCTTTCCATGATAAGGTCTTCATAAAATTGCTAGATATTTGCATTTAGAAGGGGAATTTCTTTATAAAATTTTCTTAATAAAATGTTTTTTTTTCAAAATAGTGTCTTCTAGTGTTAGATTTATACATTTTTTAATGAAAAACATTTTTTTTATTTGCGTTAGGTTTGGTACAGGTGACTTGTTTGGTCCATAAAATTAATTTTTATGATTTATGTAGTGGGTTCTATGGTATGAAGGTAATGGATTGGTTTATCAGCTATGTGCTTGGTTTTGAATGTAAATTTAGGAATTTTTAAGGTAGGGTTTAGATTAAATTGTTATATATCTATATTTAGTAGCAAAGTTATAGTTTTTCTAAAGTTACTTGTGTTGTACTTGATGGAAGTTTGACTACAAATGAACATATGTTAATATTCAAACTTCATAATAAATGTAAATCTTGTTCACCCTAATTTGTAGTTCTTGTCAATAGGCAGGTTTACTATTGCATCTGTTGCATTTGCTTTTCAAATAGTCGCTTGGCCAATGAAATTGTAGTGTTTAAAATATTTTTGTCTTTTTCCTATAGTCGGGATTTAAGCACATATTTTTTGTGCTTGAAAATTACGATTTATCTCTTTTTCTATTAGTTGGAGTAGGTTGATTTTTCATTTTCGTTTAAGTAAATTAGGAAAATAGGGAGACATTATACATTGTGGCAAATATTTAATCGAGGGAGGCAAATCGCATGAGTTTTGGCGGCGGGCTGGTGGGTACTGAAGCAGTGAATGCATGTTTAATGCATTAAATGCAAGCTTTATGAAATGCATTGGACAATCGGCGGGCACACAAGCAATGAATGCATAGTTAATTCATGAAATTTTAGGCGAGTGTTGGGTTTTATTTGTGCTTATTATTGTTTGTTTATTGTTTGTTGAGAAGCTTTGTGTTTTTAGCTCTGGTTTGTCATTTTTTATGTTTGTTATTCTATATAGCGCTTGAATGGGGGAGGAGCCATTGGAATGGTGTAGTACTCATGAGTGGCTCGTATGTTATTCGTGATAATTGAAAATTAGAAGTATTGGTCGTTGTTATAGTGAAAATTGAATGGTTTGAGCAAGGTCTTGTCGATTGTGGAGGCTTTGAATGCATTAACTATGTGTTAATTGCTTAAGTGGCCAGTATTCTATTAGCAAAGCTTGCAAAAATTATATTTAATGTCTGAATGTGTGCAGAAATTTATCACGCTGCTTTATTTTTTTACAAATTTTATCATATGCTTTTGCATTTCATGTTTACGAAGAATGTATTGTATGTGATGGAGTGTGCTCATTTGTCTAATTTGTTTGTGAAATAGGAACCGATCCTTACAATTGGAGATGGAGGCAAAGGTCTATACAGTTGCAAACATACTTGGTTGTTGAACAAGGAACTGGAAGGTCAGATTCTTGTATCATTCCTCCCCTTTGTTTGCAATGAATCTAGTGAACAATAAAGGAGAAGCCTGGTTCAAGAATCTGACTTATCGAATAGAAAAATGAGAATAGTGAATGATATGCCATGTAATTCATAAACATGAAACTATTTTTTTCCCAAAAGCAAGTTGTTATTGCAATTGTTGAATTTGCTTTTGAAATAGTTGCTTGGCCAGTCAAATTGTATTGTTTAAAAAATATATATCTTTTTTCTATAGTTGGTTTTTAAGGACATATTTCTGGTGTTTGAAAATTGTTTTATATCTTTTTCTATTGGTTGGAGTAGGTCTTTTATTCACTACTGTTTAACTAAATTAGGAAAATAGGGGGACAATATGTATCCTAGAAAATATTTAATCAATGGATGCAAATTTTGGGAGCTTTGGCGATGGCCTGATGGGCATTGAATCAGTGAATGCATGTTTCGTCCATTAAATGCAATTTTTGTGAGATTTGTTGGAGAGCTGGTGGGTATGGAAGCAGTGAATGCATAGTTAATTCATGAAATCCTAGTCGAGTGTTGGGTTTTATTTGTGCTAATAGATGGTGGGTACAGAAGCAATGAATGCACAGTTAATTCATGAAATGTTAGGCGAGTGTTAGGTTTTATTTGTGCTTATTCTCATTTGTTTATTGTTTTTTGAGAAGCTTATGTATTTTAAGCTTTATGGTGTTGTCTTTGATGTTTGTTATTCTTGATAGCTTTGAGAAACTGAATGCTTTGAGCAAGGTCTTGTCAACTGTGGAGGCATTCAATGCATTGACTATGTATCCATTGCTCGAGTGGCTACTAGTCTATCAACAAACCTTGCAAAATTTGTATTTAATGTCTGAGTGTTTGCAAAAAATTATCATGTTGGTCTATTTTTTCCTAAATTATGTCATGTGCCCCTAGTATTGATTTGCTTGTAAGCAAACTAGTAAAGTAGAAGTGCATGATAAATTTTGCAGATATATGTAATGCATCGTAAAGCAGTGAATGCATAGTTAATGCATTAAATACTATGTCAATACTAACACAATTGTTGTATCTGTCTTTGATATGATGACCTGGCGAGACAAATTCAATAATCTAAATATATGTAATTTTATTTCTAGAGTGAGTTTTATTTGGGTAATTTTCTCAGTAAAGCAATGTTTTCAAAGCTAAGGGTTAGATTGCTAAATAGGTGTAAATGGGAAGGCTTGTGTATGCTTGGGCGTTCTGTATACCTGGTGCATGTGAAATAATTACATAAATGATAAGAATGGTGGGGTTGTTAGGTGTAGACGTGTGAGAACATTCACTTGAAACAAATTTGTGGCTAGGTTGATGCATTGGGCTATGATCTGCAAACTATGTGAATAACACTTTGTAAATTGATTGGTATGGCTCAGTAGACTTTTTAGTCTACAAGTGCTTCTAATTTAAGCAAGACGCAGACAACTGTATCAATGCAACTGTATTCATTATACAAAGTCACTTAAGTGGTTGCCCTTGTTCTCATATCGGTGCTTGTGTCTTGTTGCAACTAGAAGTATTGTTTGTTGTAATATGGCCTAATTGTACAAATGTATATAGTAGATGGCATATGCTATGTAACCAAGTCACATGAAATAGTTGAAGCTAAGGATCAGGTTACTATTGCAATGGTTTCATTTGCAATTCGGAGATAATAAACATTTTATCTTTTTTTTCTATTGGTTGGAGCAAGTCTATTATTCATTTTTGTTAAAGTAAATGAGGAAAATAGGAGAACATTATATATTTTACAAATATTTAATCATTGGATGCAAATTATGTTAGCTTTAGCGGTAGGGTGGTAGATATTGAAGCAGTTAATACATGCTTAATGCATTAAATGGTATGACTGGCGGGTCAGAAACAATAATCTATTAGATGTGAATTGTGCAAGATTTGTAGGTGGGCCTGTGGGTACATAAGTTGTGAATGCATAGCGAATGCATGGAATCCGAGGGAAGTGATTAGTTTTATTTGTGCTAATTTTGGTTTGTTTCTTGTTTGTTGAGAAACTTGTGTGCTTTTAGCTCTGAATTCCCCTGTGTCATGTTTGTTAAGTCTATGAGGCCCTTGAATGGTGGAGGAGCTATGGAGTTTTGTTTAAGCAATTTTCCCAATAGCTTAGTTTTTTGTGGCTAAATCAGTAAGCATTAGCATTCACTTTGTGACAAAAGATAGGAAATGCATTAAACATTCTGAGCAAAGGAATGGCATTGATAAATGCGTTAAGAAACATGATCTTCCAATGTGTCTAAGAATTATGTATTAGAAGAATTGTGAACAATAAAGGAGAACATTGGTTGAAGAATCTGATTTTCCAAATAAACAGATGGGCATAGTGGATGACCATGCCATGTAATTCATAAACATGAAACTATTTTTTTCCCAAAAATATGTTACTTTTGCAATCAAGAATATGCATAATTGCAATCATGGGATATGCAATTCATTGGTTAAATATTTGCCAAAATTTTCAATGCCTTGAGTGTTGGTTTGTGCTTATTCTCGTTTTTTATTGTTTGTTGAGAAGCTTGTGTGGTTTTAGCTCTGGGTTGTTGTCTTTAATGTTTGTTATTCTTTGCAGTGCTTGAATGGGGGAGGAGCCATAAGAGCAGTGTACTACTGGTGAGTGGTTGATATGTTTGTTTATGATACTTGATAACTAAAAGTATTGCTCGTTGTTAAAGGGAAAAATAAATGGTTCATTGCTTTTGTGCTAATGAGCTCTTTGTCAAAGGTTGTACAATTTGTATTCGACAATTAAATATTTTCTAAAATATATAATGTCCTATTTTGCTAATTTACTTAAACAAAAATGAATAGTAGACCTACTGGTATTTAATGCAATAGTTGTAGATTGATTGATGGGAGTGCCATTTCCAATGCACATCATACAATTGCAATAGTGGTGTGCTTTGATCGTAACAATAACTTTCCTCTAAGAAAAATGCCATGCACATGAAGTGCATGATGGGAGTAAAGCTCACACAATTTGCATTCAATTCTTAATTTTAGTATTTTCATTTGTAGTAGTTGCTTGGTCAATGATATATGATTGTCTTGCAGAAGGTCTACTATTCATTTTAGTTTCAATAAATTAGGAAAATATGGGAACATTATATACTTGGGATTTATGGACATATTTTTCATTTTTGAAAACCATTATTTATCTCTTTTGCTATTGGTATAGCTAGACTGGAGGTTTAAATATTAATTAATTTCTTTTCAAGTATTTATCCACTTACATCATTGAAAATTCCCACCAAAAACAAGCTTCTCAACAAACAATAAACAAACAGGAATAAGCAAAAACCAACACTCACCTTATATTTCATGAATTAACTATGTTGTTTGCATGTAATGCATTAAACATGCATTCGTTGCTTCAGTACCCACCAGCCTAATGCCAAAACTCACACAATTTGCATCCCCCGATTAAATATTTGCCACAATGTATAATGCCCCCTATTTTCCTAATTTACTTAAACTAAAATGAAAAATCGACCTAGTCCGACCAATAGAAAAAGAGATAAACCATAATTTTCAAGCACAAAAAATGTGTGCTTAACTTCTCAACAAATAATAAACAAATGAGAATAATCAGAAACCAACACTCACCTAATATTTTATGAATAAAATATGTGAATTTTACATTTAATGCATTGAACATGCATTCACTACTTCAATACCCACTAACCCGTCACCAAAACTGGCACAATTTGCATACACGGATTAAATATTTGCCACAATGTATAATGCCCCCTATTTTCGTAATTTATTTAAATGAAAATGAAAAATCAACCTACTCCAACCAATAGAAAAAGTTCCTTGAGAAACACAATATGCTGAGACTAGTGGTATGGAGCAATCCCAATACCTTGTAGTGTGTCAATGGTGAACAAGTGTAAATGGGAATGCTTGTCTATGATTTTTTGTGTTGCATACCTTCTAGATGTCAAGTGAGTGCATGGATAGTGAGAATGGCAAGGGTGTTACATGTGAACGTGTGAGAATATAGACTTGGAACAAATTTGTCCCTTGATTGATGCATTATAATACTAGTCTATTGTTGCTACATAAAGCAATACTATTTTAGATCTTGTTCATTGTGGAGGCTTACAATGCATTAGTTGTGGCTTGATTGCTTTGATAGACACTAGCCTAGCAGCAAAGCTTGTAAAATTTGGATTTAATGACTAGATGTTTGCAAAAATCCATTGTGTTGTTATGTTTGGCTTATTTTCTTAAAGGAAAATGAATGATAGACCTACTTGAAAGAAAAGAGAAAGATATAAATGATAACTTTCAAACAAGAAAAATATGTTCTCAAGTGTTGTCTACAGAAATAAAAGCAAAAAAATTTAGATTATAGAATTTGATTCATTAGCAAGGGTTGTGTATCAAGTGTAATGAGCAAATTTCCAGTGACAAAGCTCATATAGTTTGGATTTAATTTTTAAACATTTGGAATTAAACTATTTTTTGTTGATAAGAATGTTACTTTTGCAAACATAAATATGCATAATTGTAATCATGAGATATGCAGTTCATTGGTTAAATATTTTTGAAAATCTATAATGTCTTCCTAGTGTCCTAATTTTGTTAAACAAAAATAAAAAATAGACCAAGTGCACTGATGATGCAGTCGTTGTTATAGTGCCAAGGAGTCCACTAGCAAAGCTTGTGCAATTTGCATCGATGATTAAATATTTGCCAAGATATATAATGTCCTATTTTCCTAATTTACTTAAACAAAAATAAATAGTAGACCTGCTTCAACCAATAGCAAAAGAGATAGATCGTGGTTTTCAAACATGAAAAATATGTCCATGGATCCCAAGTATATAATGTTCCTGTATTTTGCTAATTTTCTAAAACTATAATTATTAATAGACCTACTGCAAAACAATCAAATTTGATTGGCCAAGTGAGTATTATAATTACAAATGAGAAAATTAAAATGCATTGAGCCAATTTTCAATGACAAAGCTCACACAATTTGGATTTAATTATTTAATATTTGGAAAAAATTATTGTGCGTTGTTGTGTTTCATGTTTATGAATAGCATATTCTATGTCATGGACTATGCTCATTTGTCTGAATTGTAGTTGTAATAGGAACCATTGCTTGCAATTGAAGTGTAGGACAAATATCTATATCGGTGCAATTAGACTTGGTTCTTCAATAATAAGTTGCAAGGTTAGATTTTTGTATCGTTCTCTTGCTTTGTTTACAATGAAATTTAATTCTTCCAATGTGTCTGAAAATTATGTATTGGAAGAGTTGTGAACAATAAATGAGAACAATGGTTCAATAATATGACTTTCCAAAGAGACAAATGGGCATAGTCTATGACATGCCATATAATTCATAAACATGAAACTTTTTTTTGTTCTATAACAAGTTGCTTTTACAATAAGAGATATGCATAATTGCAATCGTGGGGTTTGCAATTCATTTGTTAAATATTTCATAGAATTTCTAATGTCTTCTTACTCTCCTATTTTTATTAAATGAATATCAATACTAGACCTATTGCATTCCTTGTGCAATTTGCATCCAACGATTAAATATTTGCGAAAATATATAGTGTCATATTCTCCTAAATTACTTAAACAAAAATGAATAGTAGACCTAATGCAAGGCAATCAATTTGATTGGGCAAGTAAGTATTACAATTGCAAATGAAAAAATTAAGAATTGAATGCACATTGTGTTAGGTTTACTATTGTCATGCACTTGATGAGCTTGTCATTTAGGTCAAAGGTAAGTTACTATTGCAATTAGGGTAGGCCGCTATCGCAATTGTAAAACGTACATTAGATATGCTATGATTGTTGATCAATCTATAGATCTTGCATTAAATGCCTCCATGGTTGGCAAGACGTTGTCCAAAGTATACAATTTTCCCCTTTGTAACTCTCATTTGTTTACTATGCCTGGATTCCAAAGGAAACAATTGCATATGTAACTTGCTTCTTAGTTTCACAAATAAACAAGAATAAGCACATAAAAAAACCAAACACATGCCTGGTATTTCATGAATTAACTATGCATTCACTGCTTGTGTACCTAGTAGGCCTCCAACACATCTTGCACAATTTGAATTTAGTGCATTAAACATGCATTGAACATAACATTTATAAAATATACAAGACATAAAATATAATTATTATTAGAAATATGGGCAGAGTCAAATAAAACCTTGAGAATTTTCTTACACAAATAATATCGTGCTTCCTCTCATTCTCACACTTAATACATGGCTAATATATAGCCACTTACATAGCCAAACAACCTCCTATTTAATAGGGAGGTGTTATAACAAATATCTCGGAATACCATTCATGGGTATAACACACTAACCACTAACTATTCATGATATATTGCTATTTCAACAACATATACAACTACCCATCCAAAGCTATATTAGTGAGTTGTTTATTTACAACCTCACTATTACAATAGTAATTACCTTTATATATTTACATAATTACTAACACCTATGTGAACACTAATTCCCAACACCCCCCCTTAGTGTGAACATGGGGTGAAAGTACATCACAATACTTGATGATCACACACATTAGCTCACCAAAAAATATAAGATAAGAGTAGGGACATACACATCTACTCATGTCAAGCAATAGTGGAACTAGCCTCACTACGCTTAGTGTACTTTCATCCAAGGATAGGGACAAACACTTCTACCCATGGAATTGAAGATAGGGACTAACACATCTACCCAAGGTATTACATCAAGTTTGGATATGGACAAACACATCTATCCAATATGAAGGTTATAAACAAGGACAAACACATCTGCTCACAACAGTTATGATTGGGGACACACGCATCCAATCATAATCACCAACTCCTGTGACTGGGGATAAACACTTCCAATCACTTACATCATCTTGATGAATGGGGACAAACACATCCATTCACTAACAACCAAGAAATGTGATTGGGGACATACACATCCAACCATAACTTACAAAGTTTGAGAACACAAAGCCCTCATTGTTGCGTATGTAGCCACCATTATAGATCATTTCCATGCTAATCACAAATGATATGAGACGATTGTCGCTGCCACTTATAAACCAATCTTGGCTTTAGTCATTTTGGCACAAATAATTTTATCACTAATACAATTTTGTGGCCTCATCGCTAGTGACTGACGATAGGTCGCTAAGTATCCGCCAACCTCCGGTGCCTCCATCCTCTAGTTGGTTTGCTACTTACTTAGAAAATTTGGATTTTGAGACTCATTTCATCAATTGTGAGGAAAGAATATATCCTCCCCCCTTGATGCGAACTTCTTACAAAGATTGTCAGGTACCACCAATCATGCATTCCAATTACAATTGAAGCAATTTTTATAATTTATTACTTTTTGACACTATTTTGATATGACAATAGACCTTATTCTAAATAAGGAAACTTGACTATGATACAAATTTTAATTAATTAAAAAACAACTTGACTCAACAAGACTTTGAGACACTCAAGAGATAACAATTTAACTTCAATCTTCAAAAACCACCTATAAACATAACTATAAAAACTAAACTAAATACTATGAAATTACTACTTCAATGACTCAACTCCTTTGTAAAGTGACGTGAATTTGAATACCTCACCATTGTTCAGCTTCACAAGTGAGAGAAACTCTTTATCTATGTTGCTAGCACCTGTCGCATATGATCCTTCAAACCTGCCATGATGTTGATGGGGGTAGACTTGTTACAAGAATGCGATATTTAGATCATTTAAAGACTCCCCCACTGCACCCACTAGCACTATTGTAATTACCAACAAATGAAGATTGACCTCGACCTATCAAGTCGATGATCTCCTACGACACCAGCAAGAAAAGACAAACAAATCTTCAAGCATAAATTATATCAGTTCAAACTTCCACATCATAGATCAGATCCACGTGACAGATCAAAACCGTAACAGTTGTGTTCAAGTCCACAATGCCCAATATCGATCTGCAATGCTTTCAAATATCTGAACTTGGAACACATCATAGAGCTAAGAGGGTATTCTCATGTGTTGGAAAGATCTACTATAACCCACCCAAACATGTAGACAAATCATACAAACCAAAATGTATCCCTACACCCAATCCATGGTTAAAGTTTGCAGGTAAGATGAGACACGAATGTGTTGTGATAGATCAGTGAGCAAGTCTGTCAAGATTGAGGCAATTAACATCCCTCAAAGCATGGGGCTCCCTCAACAATGAAGGGACACTTTGTACCATTACCCATTGCAAACTCCAGAGCTTGTTTGATGCCAATTAGAATGAATGAAGACTTTTCAACTTGCAACGACCACGAGTCCACAAGCAAGATCTTCCACCTCCACGCCCGGGTTGTGAATAATAAATTCAATGATCACAAAAGCCTTGGAAAATGAGTCGCGATCTCTCAAATGCTGCTCCATGTTGCAAACCACGACACCCTCATGAATAAATCTCAAAGATAACAGTTAGATTAGTCTTCGTACTGCAGTAAATAAACTAGCCATGTCTACAGAGGTTGTCAATTGTGTGGCGCACAATAGCATACAAGAGTCTTTTTTTCTTTCACAACAATTCACTCTAATCGATTTGGAACTTCAACTCACAATTCCATTATTATTCTTCAACAACCTTAACCTCAAACCATGAAATAAAATAGTGACAACCAGATCACAATCTCATACTTCAAGTGATATTTATTTGAGGTAATACAAACCAAACCACATTTCACATTCCTTACTTGATTTAACGCCTATAGTCGACGTGTTTGAATCATGCCTTGAATAAAGCACTAGGTAATACAGAGACACAAAGAGATGGATTGGGCTTAGATCGACCCCACAAAGGAATTTATCAAGATCTTCAATGGAAAATTCTCTTCTGTACAATGCTACAGAAACTCATGGCCTTCCACACAACCATCTATGTAGTCCTTTTAACAATATTGATAAGGTTGCACTAATCCGCTAATTTGGCTCTCATAGCAGCAAGCAAGGAATTGAAAAATTGCTCCTTCATAGATTAACAAACCATTATTATTACCTGCTCTGATACCATATTAGAAATATGGGCAGAGTCAAGTAGAAGCTTGAGAATTTTCTTACACAAATAATACCGTGCTTCATCTCATTCTCACACTTGATACATGGCTAATATATAGCCACTTACATAGCCAAACAACCTCCTATTTAATAGGGAGGTGTTATAACAAATATCTCATAATACCATTCATGGGTATAACACACTAACCACTAACTATTCATGATATATTGCTATTTCAACAACATATACGACTACCCATCCAAAGCTATATTAGTGAGTTGTTTATTTACAATCTCACTATTACAATAGTAATTACCTTTCTATATTTACATAATTACTAACACCTAAGTGAACACTAATTCCCAACAAATATTAGTAACAAGTTAAAAATTGAAAAGTATTTTATCTTTTTTAATACCATATTATTATGTACAATTAATAGTAATATTTTTGAATGTTTTAATCATGTCTATTTTTTTATATCTCTAAATTAAATTCATTTAGTTAAATAAACTAATTATAAATAATCTTATTTATCGTGAATTTAGAAAAGAACATATGCCAATGGAAAATGAGCCATAAAAAGTGAAGTTCATAAGAATAACAACTTTATAGCTAAAGTGGAGGTTTAAATATTAATTAATTGTTTTGCAAATATTAATCCACTTTAATCATTGAGAAGCCTCACCAAAAACAATACGTTGAGGCTAGTGGTATGAAGCAATCCCAATACCTCGTAATCTGTAAATGGTGAACAGGTGTAAATGGGAATGCTTATTTATGCCTCAGTGCATTGCATAGCTTCCAAACATCGATTGAGTGCATAGATAGTGAGAATGGCAAGGGTGTTACATGTAAACATGTGAGAATATAGACTGAAAAAAAAATTATCCTTTGATTAATGCATAAGGATATGGTTTGCAAATTCTGTGAGAAACATTAAGGCAAAGAGAAATGTTTTATTGTTTAGAAGGCAAAGGACATTTGTAGAAGAGCAACTAAATTTTGGAGAATGTCATGGAGGTGAGTTGTTATTGCTTTGTAAAGTATCAGAGATTGAACGTAGAAGAACTTTCACTATTTGGTAAAACCTAATTTACAAATCCTACCAAAGTAACGACAATAACAATTGAGATGCATATGGTATGTATCTCATAAACATGAAATAATAAAATCCAATAATTGCAACCATGTGATACACAATTCATATGCAATATTTCACATAGCACATTAATCAGATTTTCTTACAAGCAAATGAAGGGAAATAAATTTTTTAGAGAATACTCTCTCATTTTCTTTTGGCAATATAACATCCAATTTGCTCAATTTCTGATTGTTAATTGGATTGATGAACTTTTCACATTTGTACTAAACCAATGTTTAGAATTTGATAAATGCCATGAATGGAAATATGACAATAAACAATGCAAACATGATAGCTTGTAGAAATTCAAGGCCTCTTCTATGATTTGTTGTCAATAAGCATTTCATGTCCCTGGACTTTTGCCAACAGGAAAGTTACTGTTGCAGTCATACCAGGTTGCTATTGCAATTGTTTGATGTCTAGCGCTAATATCAAATACACATCCAACGATTTGCTAAAATTTGGAATAAAATAGACTAGTGTGAATTTTTTTTGTAAACATTTAGACATTAAATTCAAATTTTGTGAGCTTTGCTAATAAGCTATTGGCCACTCAAGAAATGAATACATAGTTAATGCATTGAATGCCTTTGCAATATACAATACGTTTCTCAAACCATTCAGTTTTCCCTGAGCTAATTCTCGTTTGTTCATTGTTTGTTAATTGCAAATGAAACCATTACAATACTGACCACATCCTTGGCTTCAACTGTTTCTTGTTAATATGCTAGATAACATATGTCATCTACTGTGGCCGTTTGTGTGAGTATGCCTTTTGGCAATAAGCAATACTTGTAGTTGCAATAACATAGAGGTGCTTGTATCAAGACAAGGGCAAGCAACATTTATTGCTATTAAAAGGTCCCATTAGAAAATTGTGAAGAATTTTCCCTAGTTCTTAGAAAGAAGGCAACAAAAGTAACAAAAAAGCCTTCACTGGTTAATAAGAACTTTGTTCAAAGGGATTGTAGCTTATTTAATAATAGACCACCAAGTTTACTCAACTATAACAATTGATTTAAAAAATGTCTTCTCTGGGATTTGCATATTGTACTGTAATGCATGAATTGGTGGAAAAAATTGTATGAAGTCAACATTATTACATGATGGAGCATACACAAGCCTTTTCATTTACACCTGTTTAGCATTGTAACCTTAGTTTAACAAAATATTGCTTTATTAGCTATTGTGATTGGTTTCGTCCACTAGCATGAGCATGTCATGTTTGGTAAGGAACTTTTTGGATGTTCTTGTGGTTTAAGATGTCGAGTTAACTTTTTATACAATAAATGCACACGTTTATTCAATGGACAGATGCCCTAAAAACTAAACCTAACCTAGAAACCCTACGAAGGTAGGTTACTGTTGCAATCTTCCTATTTGCAATTGAAACATAGTAAATAAAGAAAAATTATCACATAAATAACTAAATGCTACATAGATTATAGCAATCGATTGATGCACATATCAAATGCACATCCAATGATTTGCTCAAATTTCCAACAAAGTGGACCAGTGATATGTTTTTGCAAACATTCAGGCATTAAATACAAATTTTGTGAGCTTTGCTAATAGAGAAGTGGCCACTCAAGCAAATTCTATGAACTTTGGTGGCAGAGTGGTAGGTACTAAGTCAGTCAATGCATGTTTAATGGATTAAATGGTCTAACTATTATATTAGAAACAATAGTCTATTAATTGTAAATTGTGCAAGATAAAATTTTACAAACATCTGGATATTAGATACAAATTATGTGAGCTTTGTCAATAGGCTGGTGGCTACACAAGTAATGAATACATAGGCAATACATTGAATGTCTCCATAGTTAGCAAGATCTTGCTCAAAGCTTTCAGTTTTCCCTATTTCAATTCTCGTTTGTTGCAATTCTTCTATTGGTTGGAGAATGCCTATTATTCATTTTTGTTAAAGTAAATTAGCAAAATAAAAGGACACTATATATTTTGCAAATATTTAATTGTTGAATGCAAATTATTTCATCTTTTACAATGGGGTGGTCGATAATCAATCAGTCAATGCATGTTTAATGCATTAAATGGTATAATGGGTGGATTAGAAACAATGGTGTGTAAAATGCAAATAGCATAGGAAATACATTAAACATTTTTAGCAAAGAAACAACATCGACAAGCATGTAAAAAACCATGATATGCTGGTATTAGTGATAGGAACCAATCCCAATATTTCTTAGTCTATTGTTGCTAGCCAAAGCAATACTCTTTCAAATCTTTGAGCAAGGTCTTGTTCCTTGTGCATGCATAAAATGCATTGAATCTCAATTCATTGCTTTGATAGGCATTAGCCTACCAACAAAATATTTTAAGCGATACAATTTCATTGTACACGCAACTATTTCAAAAATGAATTCAACGATTGCAATAGTACATTGTTACAACTGTAGTCATTTTAAAAAGTCATGTAAGTGGTGTTGATGTGTTTTTTATGCACTTATCAACATAGGTAATGCATAGGTGCATCACCTCTCTTGAAAGACAATCTTCCACAATCAAATTCCAAAACACTATCCCAAGGTCTCTAATGTCAGGTCTTGATAGTGCTCAGATAATCTCAGTTGATTTATGTGATTTGCTGGAATCACAAGGCGAACTTACAGATGAGTCACAAAGTGGGGAAGTTGGATCTTCAAATGGAGTTCTTAATATGGGAGAGTTGTTGTGCGTTTGCTGTAGGTTCAAACAACAGTCTTGAACACCATTTCAATATCAAATTTAGCTTTATAATGTGCAATTCTTACTTATTAAAAAAAAGGAAAAAAGCGCAGGGAAGAGAGTAAGTTCCTGGACCTGAAACTATGAATGAATAGTGATCATGGAGGCTGCTACAATAGAAAAACTCCCTAAATTGGGTTTTGCTTGGCCAAGAGGATCCTACAGTTACACAAAACCAGTGCAATCTTTTAAGGACTACAAATTTTTAGATTACACACACAAATCATGCACATGCAATTGAACTAAGTTGCAAATATAGAGTAAAGAAGCTCAGACTAGCTTTACAAAGTGACTCATCATCAATAAACCACAAAAAAGCATGAGCTGGAAATTCATCAAATATTGTAACAACAAACACCATCATCACTTCCCTTCAAGAAACTAACTACTAAACTAATAGGGAAGTAGAACCATGCACACATAATGAGAAAACTCAAAAGGAAACACCCATAAATCATGCAATGTTGCTTTCTATTGCTCCAAAATTCTTTTACACTAGCTCTCCAACCTTTTACAAATGAGGGGGAGACCCCTATTTATAGTTTTCCAAAGCCCAAATGAATGGCTAGGATTGAATAACATTGTGTGGCCCAGATTTGATTACACTAGGGCTTCACCTACCCCACAATATTCAACAATTTAAAATACATCTTTTATCTTTTTCTCTATTTTTTCTTTTAGTGCCCAAGTGTTGTAGCAGTTTTGTCTTCTAGTTGATTTCCCTTTTACTTTGAAACTACCTGAAAGCTTCCCCTTTGCTTGATGGACTTGCAACATTCCTCATTGGACCAAATCAACCTATCGATGACTGGCATTAATGGATTGGTTGCCCCTAATTCGGGCGGACAACCCCTTAAAGATCATCATCATTTGGTGAAAAGTAGGACAACTCCCCTTATGCTTTCTTCAAGGCCACCCCATTGCATTTTTGTCATTGGATTTTTTGGCACATGCCTTCTTCTAATGCTAGCTCTGTTGATGGGTGCTATGAGGAGAGGTGGGCATAAAATGAATGGTGACAGGAGCTATGTATTTTTCCTTGTTCAACTTTCTCAATGGGTCCCTGACGGACCCGCGGTAGGCTTCTTGAAACCTGCATACATGAAGTGTCATAAATTCTTTCATACAAAAATCAAGGCAAACGTTAGTCAAATCTTGCAAACTCCTTGTTAGATCCATTCATGCATCATCAAAAGATCATAATATTCATATTTGGAGCTCATTCAGACCATAAACATTAATGTGTGCCCAAGGGGGGTGGGTGCTAAGGCAGACGATAGACGGAAGACGAAAGAAAGGCGGATAGCGAACGGGGGACAACAATTCCAAAAATGGCCATGAAGGGGTGGAGTTCTGGAAATGGCCACAGAGGGGCCGGAACGCTGGGGGCGGATGAAAGGAAAAACGAAAAAGGAGGGACGGAGTTCCAGAAACGGCCACATAAGGGTGGAGTTTCGAAAACAGTCAGGGATAGATGGAGTTCCTGGAACAGCCGCAGAGAGACGGAGTTCCAGAAACAGCCAGGGAGGGACGGAGTTCCCGAAATAGCCGCGGAGGGACGAAGTTCTGGAAACGGCCACAAAGGGGCTGAGTTCTAGGAGCCAAAATGCCAGGGGCATACGAAAGGAAAAATGGCAAAGGAGGGACCGAGTTCCGGAAACAACGATGAAGGGGTGGAGTTTCAGAAATAGCCAAGGATAGACGAAGTTCCTGGAACAGCCGTGGAAAGACGGAGTTCCAAAAATAGCTAGGGAGGGACGGAGTTCCCGGAACAGCCGCAGAGGGACGAAGTTCCAAAAATGGCCACGGAGGGGCCGAGATCTGGGAGCTGGAATGCGGAGGGCGGACAAAAGGAAAAACGGAAAAGGAGGGACATAATTCTAGAAACGACCACAAAGGGGTGGAGTTCTGAAAATGGCCAAGAAGGGGCTGGGTTCCGGGAGCTGAAATGCTAGGGGTGAATGAAAGGAAAAATGATAAAAGAGGGACGAAGTTTCGAAAACGGCCACAGAGGTTTGGAGTTCCGGAAACGGCCATGGACGAGCCAGGTTTCGGAAGCTGGAATGTTGGGGGCAGACAAAAGGAAAAACAACAAAGGAGGGATGGAGTTCTAGAAATGGCCATGGAGGGGTGGAGTTCTGAAAACAGCTAGGGAGGGACGAAGTTCTCGAAATAGTCGCGAAGGGACGGAGTTCTGGAAACGACCACGAAGGGGCCAGGTTCCAGGAGTCGGAACGCCGGGGGCGAATGGAAGGAAAAACGTCAAAAGAGGGACGAAGTTCCAGAAATGGCCACGGAGGGGTGGAGTTCCGAAAATAGCCAGGGATAGATGGAGTTCCCAAAATAGTCATGGAGAGATGAAGTTTCAGAAATATCCAAGGAGGGATGGAGTTCCCAAAAAAACCGCGGAGGGATGAAGTTCCAGAAATGACCACGTAGGGGCCAGGTTCTGGGAGCCAGAACGTCGGGGCAAACGAAAGGAAAAATGACAGAGGGACGAAGTTTCAGAAATGGCCACGAAGGGGTGGAGTTTTGAAAATGACCACGGAGGGGTTGGGTTCCGGGAGCCGGAATGTCGGGGGAAAACGGAAGGAAAAACAACAAAGGAGGGACAAAGTTTTGGAAACGACCATGGAGGGGTGGAGTTTCGGAAACGACCATGAAGGGGTCGGGTTCTGGGAGTTGGAACGTCGAGGGAAGACAAAAGGAAAAATCACAAAGGAGGGATGGAGTTTCGAAAATGACCATGGAAGGGGTGGAGTTCCAGAAACAACCAGAAACAGATGGAGTTCCCGGAACAGCCGTAGAGAGACAAAGTTCCAAAAATAGCCAGGGAGGGACAAAGTTCCCGGAACAGTTACGGAGGGACGAAGTTCTGGAAACGGCCACGGAGGGGCCAGGTTCAAGGAGCCAGAACATCGGGGGCGGATGAAAGGAAAAATGACAAAGGAGGGACAAAGTTCTAGAAACGACCACAAAGGGGTGGAGTTCCAAAAATAGCTAGGGACAGACGAAGTTCCTAGAACAGCTACAAAGAGACAATGTTCCAGAATGAAATTTCCGCAACCCTCCCAAAACCTAATGAAACCTTGGCAGTTCACTTAGGCACCATAAAAATATCCCAAATCTATAGGAAAATTGTTCCCAAAGTAAAAAATGAAGGAAAAAGTGAATCGAGCGAGCAAGGATGAGGCTTGGAGAACGTCGATGCAACAAGCGAAGGGAAACCTATAGGGGCACTTCCACGAAAGCAAAAGACTTAGCGAAACTGAAGTAGGTGAATTTGGTCAAGGGAATTTGATCATTTGACGTCACATGACCAATTTAGGCCCTAGGAAAGGGGCACACAAAATGAGACGAGAGTAAAGCAGCCCGTCGGGAATGAAAAGAGGGGGTCCCTGCCCATGGTGGGGCGTGTGTGAAAAATATGCATAACAAATGGTGACTCATTGGGGAAATCCTCCAGAGCATTTTGATTACAAACTGGAATCACGAACCCATAATCTCTGGTTCCGACCTTCAGGCTAGGGAAAACAAATCAGACGCTCAACCAAAGGATCAAAACCACTGGCCAACCCAACCCTTTAGTCTGTTGGAAATCCAAGTGTGTGCAATTGTGTTAGTTCCCATCCTTTAGTTGCTGCAAGAACCTAAGCTCCATCAAGTTAAGCTATGTAGTTTGTTCTAACTCCAAAAGCATCCGGGACATTATCTCGTTGCCAGTCAGGCGTGCATAGCCTCGATGAGGTTTTCGCTGTGATTCTCTCGAACATTGCTCTCTTTTGATTTTCAATATTTTGCTTTCTTTCTTTTGTTTCTTTTCTCTTTTCAGTTCTTTTATTTCAACCTACAAGCAATGAGGCTCGCGCTTAGGGCTGAGAATCACAATGGCGTTGGAGCATAATTTTAGATTTTTCACTTAACTAGACTTCACAAAGGACCTACAACGACCATTAGATTCTTAAAATATGTGAGAGATATAAGATTTTAGAATATGTCGGGAACGATATCAACCAACGACTTATCCCCTTCGAATCAAGCACCTAGATTACTTGACACTAATAAAAGATCCTCACCATCCACTTTGAAAACTTGATTAGAGTTTGACAAAGAAATACATAGAACAACCCCATGCAATAAGAATGGTTGTTGTGCGCACAAATGTGCCCAGCCAAAATCAGAGGGACCCGAGCAAAGCAACAACAAAACGGAAGTAGAGCGAACGACAAGCGAACACCAAAACTAACCAAAATGGGACATCGAAAGAAAACAACGAAGAAACTACTCTAAAGCAAGCAACCAACAACAAACCAACTAACCTAAGGAAAACATGAAAGCGAAGTATTTACAAGAAACCTACACTACTCAAAAACAACCTATGTACAAAGAGATATTTACAAAGCATTATGTTCAGGCAAGGCAAACTGACATGAACGCTCATTGGATTTTGTAGTGCGTGCACAAGCAAACGGGAAATCGTTATCATTCTTAACCATGCAAATTTATCTTTATACTCAAAAAAAAGAAGTTCAACATTGCAGCACTCAAGTTCAGTCACCTGGTCAGGGAAAATCAACAATTGAGGAGGTTCGCTAAACTCATGGTTAATCCTTAAACACGTTTGTCCCCCCTCATTCCCATAATAAAAATGATAAGTGCATCTATGACAATTAATAGGAGCAAGGAAGGATAAAATCTATATTTTGTTGTGCAACTGTGGTAGTGTTTGACATTCGAGAGCGAGCACTACATCGTTAGTCTTTGCATCAACAACCTCAGGCGGGCATGGTGGAGGATGCAGCATTTCAGGCATCAAACCTGCATAAGGTAGGGAGACTGGGGCAACAATCACTTCTTCCACGTCTTGCATGGGATCGACAATCCCTATCAACTGTTCTTCGAGAAGATAGACTTCATCTCATTGATCTTCTATAAACTAAGTGTTTGCTTGATTGTTGTCCTCAAAAGGCAACATGTTGTCCCACTTCCTTTCCCAAGTGTTGTCCTTATTTATGTGGTGTTCAATGTCATGGGACAATGACATGCACAAATCTGTCCTATTGTAACCATATAAATATGAAGGAGGATCAACAACGATCATGGCAGAAGGACTCCAAGTTGCATCTTGTAGTCGACAAGGTGCTTCATATCTATTGGCAGCTATCTCAACACCACCGCCTTTGTCTTCTTCTCTTTGTTATTCATGTATCTCATCATGACGTTCACTCGTTTCCCCTTGTTCACTATCGCTATAGATAGAGAAGGAACCCCTTTCCCAATCCAGAAACTCTAGTGCATCACCATTCAAAGGCTCAAGGAGTATGTCTTCATCGCTACCGTCTTCTGGGATGTGCTCTTCCTCGGCATGAGCGTACCTCTATAGTACAACTCCCAATAGAAAAAAGTCATCAATTGATGGCACCTCATCAAGGGGGCCAAAATTTACTATGAAATGTCCCTCCAAGGACCCGCCATGAAGCCTATCATGCATGGTGCATAAATGCTCTTCAAGAGGAAGAAATTCTTGATGACTGGTGGACAACATTCCTGTTTGATCTACTTCATCTCTTGGAAGCTCGAGACTGTATTGATGTCCTTCTTCTATTGTTGTCCCAACATCCTCTTGAGGACTACCTTTAGCTGAGTTGTCACTTGGCTCAAGCTCTTGGTCCTCACATTTCGTCCTTCAAGCAGCTGCAGGAAGTGGTGTGCTTGGCTGCCTTACTTGTTCTTTAACTTGCTTGATGGCTTCTTGGCACTGTCTGCATGTGAACTCTGAGTGCGATAAATCATGAAGTTTGCACCAATTTGGTAGCAGTAATACCTCCATATCCACTTGGAATTTTAGCTCAGACCAATCCTTTGCTAGCCTTGACACTAGCTCATTATATCTATCCATGATTAGTTTCTCATCGTCGCTTGAAACATAAGTCTGGTAGTGAACAACTGCGACCTGTAGTTGTTCCCACTCCTTCAAATCTGCATTTTCAGATGCTTGGTCACTATACTTTATGAAGGAGAGGTCTTCCAATCTGATTTCACTTATGAATTCATCATCATTTTATGTTTTAGCAAGGTTGTCATCCCTTTCCCCTTGCTGATTTTCAACATTTTCATTGGCTTCTCCAACATACACTGTTGTAGACTTTGCTGATCCATCCTCAACTTCCACTGGCTCCTCTTCTACATTGGAGGATTTCTCTTTGCTGATAGAGGAAAGGCTTTCCAACCTCTTTTTGACTGAACTTTCATCAAAGCTTTTTGTTGTCCTACAAAACTCAACTCCTTCCTTTTCGTTTTTAGCTTCAATGTTCATTGTCCCCGCACTAGTTTACATCAGATTTCTTGGTTCATCTTGAAGGTGTTGTCCTCCAAATGCTGACAGCTCTACCGCCTCAGTGGATGAATTGTCCTCATTGAAAGTTGGTTGCTCCAACTTGTTCAAATTGCCCCTAACTTGGGTGATAATATTTTCACATGATGAACAAGTAAATTCTAAATGTGGTACATTGTGAAATCTGCACCAACTTGTCATTAATACTTCCTTCAATCTTGGTCCATCTTTGCTGCCCAAACATTCTTGGATCAACTCTTCAAATGAATTGGCTACCATGGTTGTCAATTCTTCCTTCGGGTCTGCAAGGGCTAAAGGCTAATAGATTTCCCAAAAGGGAATTTCTCCCTGCACGACTCTTTCAATTCTACTCAAAAAGGTTAGGCACTCTAATTCATTGTGCCTATGGGTGCCATGAATTCTACATTTATTTGCCAATGCAAACTACTACAATGGCCTTCTCAATCTCCTATTTAAATCCGCATGTAGCTGAGTGATGTTGATTTGCACGTGTTGCTCCATTTCAACTCAGCTTTTGTTTGCCTTCAATTTTTTTTTATTCTATGCTTCAGCATTAAAAGAGATCTCCTTATCTTAGATTTCTTCTTTGAAAGTTCTCTTTTCAACTTGGACCAGCTTTCAGCTTTGTAGCCTCAACATGTCATACCCTCCTTCTAGCGCCAGTTCTATTGATGTGTTTTTTATGCACTTCTCAACATAGGTAATGCATAGGTGCATCACCTCTCTTGAAAGACAGTCTTCCACAATGAAATTCCAGAACACTATCCCAAGGTCTCTAATGTCAAGTCTTGACAATGCTTGGAATATTTTAGTTGATTTATGTGATTTGCTGGAATCACAAGGTGGTCTTACGGATGAGTCACAAAGTGGGGAAGTTGGATCTACAAATGGATTTCTTAAGATGGGAGAGTTGTTGTGCATTTGCTGTAGGTTCAAACAATAGTATTGAACTCTATTTCAACATCAGATTTAGCTTTATAATGTGCAATGAACCTTTCCTAAGGTTACTCATTAAAAAAAAGGAAAAAAGAGCAAGGAAAAGAGTAAGTTCTTAGACCTGAAACTACAAATGAATAGTGATTATGGAGGTTGCTACAGTAGACAAACTCCCTAAACTGGGTTTTGCTTGGCCAAGAGGATCCTACAGTTACACAAAACTAGTGCAATCTTTTAAGGACTGTAGATTTTCAGATTACACACACACATCATGCACATGCAATCAAACTAAGTTGCAGCTATAGAGTAAAGAAGCTCAGACTAGCTTTACAAAGTGATTCATCATCAACAAACCACAAAAAGCATGAGATGGAAATTCATCAAATACTGTAACCAAAAACACCATCATCACTTCCCTTCAATAAACTAACTACTAAACTAATAGGGAAGTAGAACCATGCACACATAATGAGAAAACTCAAAAGGAAACACCCATAAATCATGCAATGTTGCTTTCTATTGCTGCAGAATGCTTTTACACTAGCTCTCCAACCTTTTACAGATGAGGGGGAGACCCCTATTTATAGTTTTCCAAAGCCTAAATGAATGGCTAGGATTGAATTACATTGTGTGGCCCAAAGTTTATTACACTAGGGCTTCACCTACCCCACAATATTCAACAATTTAAAATACATCTTTTGTCTTTTTCTCTATTTTTTCTTTTAGTGCCCACGTGTTGTAGTAGTTTTGTCTTCTTGTTGATTTCCCTTTTACTGTAGCTGAAACTGCTTGAAATTTTCTTCTTTGCTTGATGGACTTGCAATATTCCTCATTGGGTCAAATGAGCTCATCGATGATTGGAATCAATGGATTGGTTGCCCCTGATTCGAGCGGACAACCCCTTAAAGATCATCATCATCTGGAAAAAATTAGGACAACTCCCCTTATGCTTTCTTCAAGGCTAGCCCCTTGCATTTTTGTCATTGGGTTCCTTGGCACAGGCCTTCTTCTAATGCCAACTCTGTTGATGGGCGCTACAAAGAGAGGTGGGCATAAAATGAATGGTGACATGAGCTATGTGCTTTTGCTTGTTCAACTTTCTCAATGGGTCCCCGACAGACTCATGGTAGGCTTCTTGAAACCTGCATACATGAAGTGTCGTAAGTTCTTTCATACACAAATCAAGGCAAAAATTAGTCAAATCTTGCAAACTCTTTGTTAGATCCATTCATGCATCATCAAAAGATCACAAAATTTATATTTGGAGCTCATTTGGACCTTAAACATTAATGCGTGCCCAAGGGGGGTGGGCACCAAGGTGGACAATGGACTGAAGACGGAAGGAAGGCAGATAGCGAACGAGGGATAGTAGTTCCAGAAACAGCCATGGAGGGGTGGAGTTTCAAAAACGGTCACAGAGGGGCCAGGTTCCGAGAGTCGTAATGCCGGGGGCAGACGAAAGGAAAAACGACAAAGGAGGGATGAAGTTCTAGAAACGACCACAGAGGGGTGGAGTTCCAGAAATAGCCAGGGACGAACAGAGTTCCCGGAACAACCACAAAGAGATGAAGTTCTAGAAATAGCCAGGGAGGGATGAAGTTCCCAAAACAACCACAGAGGGATGAAGTTCTAGAAATGGCCATAGAGGGGCCGAGTTTCGGGAGCCGGAATGCCGGGGGCAGACAAAAGGAAAAATGGCAAAGGAGGGATGAAGTTCCAAAAATGGCCACAGAGGGGTGGACTTCTGGAAACAGCCAGGGATGAACGAAGTTCTCAGAATAGCCGCGAAGAGATGGAGTTCCGAAAATAGCTAAGGACGGACGAAGTTCCTAGAACAACCGCAGAGGGACGAAGTTCCAGAAATGGCCACGGAGGGG
The DNA here is from genome assembly GCA_007115665.2 of Sequoiadendron giganteum. Lineage (NCBI taxonomy): Eukaryota > Viridiplantae > Streptophyta > Pinopsida > Cupressales > Cupressaceae > Sequoiadendron > Sequoiadendron giganteum. The sequence goes on from CM021103.1 coordinate 285,731,475, forward strand.
CCAGGTTTCGGGAGCTGGAATGCCGGGGGAAAATGAAAGGAAAAATGACAAAGGAGGGATGGAGTTCCAAAAATGACCACGAAGGGATGGAGTTTCAAAAATGGCCACGGAGGGGTCGGGTTCCGAGGGTGGACGAAAGGAAAAACAACAAAGGAGGGACGAAGTTTCGAAAACAACCATAGAGTGGTGGAGTTACGGAAACGACCACAGAGGGGCCGAGTTCTAGGAACTGAAACGTTGGGGGCAAATGAAAGGAAAAACATAAAAGGAGGGACAAAGTTCCAAAAATGGCCATGGAGGGGTGGAGTTCCGGAAACAGCAAGGGACGGACAAAGTTCCTGGAATAGCCACGAAGAGATGAAGTTCCAAAAACAACTAGGGAAGGATGGAGTTCCCGAAACAGCCATGGAGGGATGAAGTTCTAGAAATAGCCACGGAGGGGTGGAGTTCCGGAAACAGCCAGGGACAGACGAAGTTCCTAGAACAAATGCAGAGAGACGAAGTTTCAGAATGAAATTTTCGTAACCTCTCAAAACCTAACAAAACCTTGGCAGTTCACTTAGGCACCACAAAAATATCCCAAATCCATACGAAACCTATCCCCAAAGTCAAAAATGAAGGAAAAAGCGAATCGAGCGAGTAGGGATGAGGCCTGGAGAACGTCGGTGCAACCGGCAAAGGGAAACTCATAGAGGCACTTCCTGGAAAGCAAAAGACTTAGTGAAACTTAGGTAGGTGAATTTGGTCAAGGGAATTTGATCGTTTAACGTCACATGACCAATTTAGGCTCCAAGAAAGGGGCATGCAAAATGAGACGGGAGCAAAGCAACCCGTTGGGAATGAAAAGAGAGGGTCCCTGCCCATGGTGGGGCGTATGTGCAAAACATGCACAACAAGTGGTTGTGCTTGTCCTGATATCAGTAATTTTGTCCTTTTGCGACTAGAAGTATTATTCACTATTATAAGGCCCAATTGTATAAATAGTTATAGTAAATGATAAATGACATGAAACAGTTGTAGCCAACAAGTACGTTACTATTGCAATGGTTCCATTTGTAATTGAGAAGTAATAAACAATTTATCTTCTTCTCCATTGGTTGGAGTAGGCCTATTATTCATTTTTGTTAAAGTTGATTATGAAAATAGGATGACATTATATATTTTACAAATATTTAATCACCCTCATTTGTTGCAGTAGTCACCTACTACTTCGCTTCAACTGTTCCATGTTCATGCGCTGCATAGTATATGTCATTCACTGTACTCACTTGTGATGTTCTCTTTCGTAATAACAAGCAATGTTTCTAGCCATCAAGTATCGCAAAGACACAAGTGAGCCACTCACTACTAGTACATTGTGCCTATGGCTTATCCCATGTTCGAGCACTAACAAACTAACAAACATCAAAAGGGGATGCGCAAAGCTAAAAAATAGAGAAGGTTTCCAACAAACAATGAACAAAGGAGAATAAGCATAGATAAAACCTAGCATTCCTCTAGAATTTCATGAATTGACTATGCATTCACTGCTTTTGTACCCTCTAGCCCTCCTACACTTTTTACAAAATTTGTATTTAATGCATTAATTGCTTGATGGTAAAATTTACAAAAAAAGGGCCATTGTGATGATTTTTTGTAAACATTTAGACATTAAATAAGAACTTAGGGAGCTTTGTTGGTAGACTAATGGCCACTCAAGCAATGAACGCATAGTTGATGCATTCAATGCCTCCATAGTTGCCAGGACCTTGGTCAAACCATTCAGTTTCCCTTGTAGCAACAAGTGATACTTCTAGTTACCAACTATCAGAAACACATTTATGAGCCACTCAGCAGTAGAGTATTCTACCTACCACTCTCACCGCATTCAATCATTGCACAAAATAGAAAATATCAGAGAGAAGAACTGAGAGCTAAAACATACAAGGTTTTGAGCAAGCAATAAACAAACTGAATAAGCACAAATAAAACCTAGCTCTTGCCTTAGATTTCATGAATTAACTATGCATTCATTGCTTCTGTACCCACCAGCCCTCCAACACATCTCACAAAATTTTCTTTACAAGATTTATTGGTACACTGGTAGCTACTCAAGCAATAAACACATAGTTAATGCATTCAATGCCCCCACAGTCCACAAGACCTTGCTCAAACTATTCAGCTTTCCCTGTAACACCGAGCAATACTTCTAGCTATCAAGTATCACAAAAAGACAAAACAATCTATGACATATAATACATTTTTCATAAACATGAACCACATAAACAATGATAAAATTTGTAAAAAATTAGATCAACATTATAATTTTTTATAAATATTTATACATTAAATAAAAAATTTCAGTGCCTCCACAATTGATATTTAATCACTAGATGCAAATTGCACAAGCTTTGGCAGTGGGTTGGTTAGCATTACAATAGTGAATGCATGATTTCATGAATTAACTATGCATTGAGTGTTTAAGCACCTATGAGCTCTTCAACACATCTGTAAAAGTTTTCATTTAATGCATTTAACATGCATCCATTGTTTCAGTATCCATCATCTCACTGGAAAAGCTTGTACAATTTGCATTGACTTTCAGAATATATAATGTCTCCCTATTTTCCTAATTTATAAAACTCAATCAAGTATCAACTGAATCTTTGGACAGTTTGCATTTAATGCTTAAATATTTGTCAAACTTTATCATTTTTTCAATTGTTCTGACTTTATTTTATCTATTCTCTTATTCAAACCATAGTAATATATTTTGATCAACCAACTAAGTTTATGAAATGCAAACCAAGTGATTGCAATAGTATTGGTCTAGTGCTTACTGCATTGATTCAACATTAATTGCTTTATGTTTATGAATTAAATATAACATGCCACCGACTATGCTCATTTGTCTAATATACCCCTGTAATAGGAACCATTGCTTATAATTTAAGTGGGAGACAAAAAACTACATTGTTGCAAATACAGTCGATTGTTGAACAAGAAAATATAGGTTAGATTCTTAGATCATTGTTCCTTTTTTTGTTTGTAATGAAAAAATTAATGTTTATGCAAAAGTTGAACTTTGTTGCCTTGCATTTATGTACATAGTGCATAGAATTTATCATATATACATATTAATTCCAATTAGCATTTATAACAATCTAATACTGTATGCATTCTGAATAGAATCAAGATATCAAAATATGGAAATGATAGACGTTGATAAATATGAATATGCAAAGTGCTCACAAGTCAACAATATAGAAAACATACTAAAAAATAATGGGCTATGTAGAGCAGGCACATTTAAGTACAACATTGGAGATTGCTTGTTTGACTTGTTACAAGTACTGTTGAACAATTAATATACATCAGTTGAGCTACGGAGAGGAACAATAGATTACTTCTTAACTTGCTTTGTAAAACAAGATAAAGATGCAATTAGATCATATAACCTTGCACTGGACCCTGAAAGTATGTATAGACTACACAAAGTGCATGAACGAGACACATATGTACGTAGGATGCACCTTTCCATGAAACCAGATATCGGGAACAACAAAATTGGCTTATGGGGAGACGTATTTTGTATTCAATGGCTAAATATATAGATATGTGTTTGGTCAACAACATTGGGGAAAAAGTACTTGCACTTTAAGAAGGTGCCTAGTTTGCTAGCATATTCTATTATGTTCCATGATGGAACCCCTCAAAGTGGGCATTTTGACCTGCTTCTAAGAATTCAGGCACACAATCCAAATGACCAACAACCAATAAGGTTAAATCAATTTTAAAAACTCATTAGAAACAATACACAATACCAAATTACCAATGGAAAAAACAAGCAAAAGCTAGACAATAACAAAAGCAATTCCATTCATACAATTATAGTATCTCAATCATAACCCTATTGTAAGACTGCAACACATTAAGATCTTTATTAGAAATAACAATAAACAAAATCAACCTATACCTATGAGATCAAATAAGGTGAAAAAATGTCAGCAGTAGAGCTTTACAAAAAACAATTCAAGATACACCAAAATATACATGCACAATCTACCAAATGTTGTGTTTTGGCAAAGATACACGAATATTCAAAGACAAGAAAAAGGAAATACATTATGAACTAGTCAGTCAAGATCCATAGCATTGACAAATTGCATATGCCATATATGCCATTCCGCAATAAAACAATTCACGATACCAAAGTATGTCGTACCACACAAAATCTGAACTAATAAACCATTGTCATATGTCTAACTTCTCTCCCAACTAGAAGAATGACTTGTGTCACTTAGAATTGCATTTGCACAAATCTGGGAACTAGGGTACAATAGATCTCAAATAGGTTTAACAGGTTCCATTATTAATGTCCCTATTGACATTAGCATTATACAAAAAGCATTAACACAATCAACTAACAACACACAAATAATTGTTGTTTCACTTAAAAGATGATTGGAATACACAAATTCATTTCAAAAAGGCATGGTACAGACCAATCTCACCATGGAAGCTTTGGCTCAGTTGTCAAAAATGACACTATACAAAATGCAAAATGTCTAGATAAACAAAGATTGGAAACATTTTTTGCATACCAATGATGAACTTGAAGAGAATACTGACCCTGTGACAATTGAAACTGAGTCAAATAGTGACATGGAACATGTGAACCCATCTGAAACCTTGGTCCATGGATTCAATGAATCCAGAAGTATACATAACATGCAAGACAAAATCATTGAAATTGCACCTATAGAACAAAACTATCCAGTTGGAATATTTAAAGACAAATACACTGAGGAGATGAATTTCCCAACATTATTCTTTGGAAAGCCATGTGATGATGACATTCTAAAAAACTTTACATACCACAAAATTGCACAATGGGAAGTTCTACAATCAAACTGAAAGTTTGCATATCACACGACTAACATATTTTTCAAAACTATCAAGATACTAATACTACAAGTCTTGTCTATAATGTCCATAAGGATACGAAAGGGCCAACTAAAAGGACACAATCTACTTACCTAGGACATGAAACACAAACCAAACCTTGAGAGAATTCTAAAATCAGATATTGGGTATGTTAACTTCAAAAGAATAAGAATATCCCCAGATTATGCACAACTTAAGAAAAATGTTTTTGCAATGATACAACAACTAGGACCACCCACATTCTTCCTCACTTTTAGTACCGCTAAACAAAATTGGGATCCTTTAATAAACACGCTACAAGAATTACATAATCAACATCAATTAGGTCAAAGACAACAAGAGTCAATTGCTCAAATGAACATTAAGAAATTTGAACTGATCAAGAAGGATCTTATTACTTGTGTATGGTACTATAGACATAGAATAAATGCAATGAAAAAATTGATGCTTACAGATGACTCTATCTTTGGAAATGTTATTGATTACTTTTTTGTGACTGAGTTCCAAAACCGAGGAAATGAGCATGATCATATGCTAATATGGGTGAAAAATGCACCAATCTACATAGAAAACAACAACATAGATATCATAGATTTTGTCAACAAGTACATTACTTGTAGCACTGATCATTTGCAACCTAAATTTTCTAGTTTACAAAGGAATCACCACACAAAGAGATGCAAGAGATCAAGGAAAATAGTTTTTAGATACAACTTCCCTTTTCCACCGATGCAAAAGACACAAATACTTTCACCAATACTAGAAAAGATTGAAGCAATAACTTCAAATGCTGTCAACGTTTACTCGATACTACAAAAAGAAAATTATGACAAAGAATACACTTTAGACATGTTTTTAAATATAAACATAATTGAAACTAATTATATAACAACTTTGAGCTCTACACTAAATAGGCCAATACTTTTCTTACAAAGCAAACCATCAAAAATATGGAACAACAGTTTTGCAAGGAAAATGCCCTACCTTTGGAAGGCCAATATAGATGCTCAGTTCGCGCTTAATGCATATGCCGCAACAATGTATTGCAGCTCTTACATTACAAAAGTAGACAGGTCAATGATATATGCATTCAAAAGAATACGTAAGGACCACCAGCAAATGAATATTGATGCAATATAAATGATAGGTAAACTTGGAAATGCATTGTTGAACTTGCAACAAATGTCAGCACAACAAGTTGCTCATATTGTTTTATCACTTCCACTAAACTTTAGTTCAAGAAAATGCGTTTTCATTAACACGCAGTCCTATACTAACCATACATTTATTCTAAAATCCGTCAAACAATTAAATAATGAACCAGATGAATCAGAGAACATACTATCAAAATCTATAGTGAAATATTATTTAATATGTCCTCAAATGGTGATAGACATATGTCTTGCATAATTCATTTCAAGTTACAATAAAAACAAAACTATAGTTGACCCAAAAATTAAACCAAGTGTAATACGTTTTATTAACTTCAACAAGCATTTTGATCTAGAGAATCATTATAGAGAGAAATTAATGCTTTATGTACCGTTTACAATGAACGAGAGTACATTGAAATAAAAGTTTGACTCATGGGAACATGCATACATGCACCACAAAAAATCATTATCAAAAATTGTGCAAAGTTCACTCACAACACAAGTTCTGCATGGGGTGACATAGAAAAATAACTCAAAGATGTTTAGTCCCTTGATGATGGCAAGGGCGATAAGTCATTGACAACAAGAAAATCTAGGCAAACAAAACAATATGACATTCAAACAGATCTTCCAAACATAGGATACATACAACCAAATACAATGCCACACAATGTGTTTGAAATTGCTAGACAACCACAAATAATTGACAACAACGAATACTACAAACTAAGGCAAATGTTGAACAAAGAAAAACATGCAATTTTTAAAGATGTTATAATGAAAAAGATGAAAAACATCGACAAACCTTTTCATTTGTTTTTGACTGGTGGAGATGGAACTGGAAAGACTTGTTATCTACTGAAATTTCACCTTGTTGAGTTTGAAATTCAACAATTCAGTGAAACATGGGAAGACCTCTAAAGCTGTGGGTAACTTGTAAACATAGGTCAACATCTAGAGAAGGTCAGCTTCCTAGCTGCTTATCACCTAAAACTAACTTACTCTACTGACTTGCAAAGGAAAAGGGTAAAATGATAACATAAACTGAAATGATTAAACCCTATGGTGATGCACCTAAACGTCACTTGGACTTGAAACTCAGGTTGCAAACACTTGACTACATTGATAAAAAATACACTTGCACAACTTATTCTTGTATGTATCTGCATAAGTACTTCACAAAGAGGTCATAGTGTTCTAACTCCTAGGAGGAAGATAACTTCACAACTAAAAGCTACTTACATTCTTTGACACAGTTTGCAACCTGCATTAACATACTCTTGCATAAAGGTGTTAAAATATGAGACAAAGTTATAAGGAAAAGAATAATATTTCACAAATAACTTGATCAATCAACTGAACCCACACAATAATACAAAGAATAAATAGGAAAAACTGTTGGCATATGGATTCTAGTGTTTTCATTGATGGCAACCTAAGTCATTCATCCGATACACAGTCTAGTTTTGGCTTACACTGGAAAAACAAAATGAAGAACAGGGCATCCTGGTAAAGGCAAATATGTTGATCCAATTACCTCACTGAACTATTATTTTGGGTTGTGGATCTTAGAGAAAGGTTTTTTGATGTTTGTAATACCTTATTCATGAAGTATCTTGATGCGCATTCATTGGTATGCGATCTAGGAGATCTGGTGCACTAATCTTTTGGTTATCTATGCTAGAAGGTCGACTTGTCAAATATAGTAATTGTGGATGTATAAGGAGCAATTGATTAAATGTTTATGTGTTTGAATATGTTTATTTGGGTCCCTACTATATTTAGGATGACTTTGGATGGTGCACATAAATATTTAATTAAGGATCTAGTCAGCAGTTGAAAAGCACTTAATGTTTTATGAAGCCGACATATGAATGATCAAATCCTTGATAGCGGATATATATATGAGATCAATTTTATCATTTTGAGATAGCGAATGAATGGAATGTGAAGTATACTAGTGTGTGTGGTGCAAAATTTAGAAGGGTAATAGTGTGAATTCATTTGTATATGAATTTATGATGTGAAGAGCAGAAAAGAGCAGAGCAGAGTAGAGCGAAGTGCAAAATCTGACAGAGGATCCAGAATCTAATCTATGAGCTTAACTAGAACTGTAACCTGGCATAAGTAGATGCTACTATTTTAGTTCAACCTTCAGATGGTTTTAATTTGAACTTTTGTAAGGCAGTGAGCCTCCCCTTTGAGCAGTGAGCTCTAGGCAGTGTGCTTGAATGCAAGTGCATTCTCTTTGTAAAACTTATATTTGAGTACTCAAATTATCAATTAACCTCCACCATGGTTTTTCTCCTAACAAGGTTTCCAAGCAAAAATCCGTGTGCTATGGTTTTGTGGATGATTACTTTATGTGTTTGCATCTTTCCTTTGATTTAATGTTTAAATGGTTTTAATATTAGATTAACAAAGCTAAGATTTACAAAACACTGATTCACCCCCCGTCTTAGTGTTCCCTTGAGTCCAACAAAAACTTCAAAATCAATGATTTCCAAGGTTCTTACTGTATTCCATATCCAAAAAATGAGTTACAAAACTTTTTTTTTTGCAAAGGACTCCAAAAGTCATAAAACAACAAAAAGAAGTAATAACTAACTCTCAAAATGAGTCAAAATGGGATTATAACATCAACTCCAACAAAGATCCACCAAACTAGGAGTTAGGAGCTTCCTAAGTCAGATGCACCAATGAAGCCTAAAATATAGTAATTGGATCCTCTCCAAAAGAGCTCCAAAAGGTTGAAAAAGTCAAATTTGACTTAATCAAACCATAAGGCACATTAAAATGGGCCTAAATACTCTCCAACTCTCCAACAAAGCGATGAATCACCCCTATATCCTTGACACATGTTTGCAAACTGATTCCAACCTCCTCCAATATGCTTGAAAATTATAACTCCAAGCATATCTCCTCAATGCATCGTACAAGGCACAATCTTTACTTTTGCATTTAAAATAATATTTCTAATTAAGTGATTTATAAATTATGACTTAATTAAAATGTTTTACATTTAATTTACAATGCAAAAGAAAATACAAGGCTCGACCGATGAGGAGAAATCTAAAACAAAACACAAGTCTTTGAAATACTTACACAACAACATATAGAGGGGAAATATATCCTCATAAGACTTAAAGTCTTAACCCACGACATTAGGTGTATGTATATATTTTTAAATGAAGTGATGAAATACCATTTTGTGGTCAGCTAAGAAAATTAGGGTAAAAACCCTAATCTCAAAACAATGAACCCTTTGATTTTCGGCCTCATTTGCATCAAGTCAATTTTGTGAAGAACTCTTAGCCGCCATGGATGCCAAGATTCGAGTTGGAATCTCTGTACTTCTTGAAATTTTCCTTCTATTAATGCTTTCATTGTCTCGAGCCGCCATTTGAATAGCTTTTAGGAGCTTTGATAGAGAATTTTTATGGTGGATCTCTGATGAGCAATGCTTCTCCAATTCATCCTCATGCTAATTCGACATAAAACTTAGGTGAGCACAAAATTTTTGTGTTCTTTCTTTGATTTTTTCCACAACAAAAACTCACAGTTGAGCTCTGTATATGCATCTCTGTATAAAATTCGCCTGCTATCGAGCTCCATCAAGAAGAAATAATGAATATATTTGCTTCTGTGCACTCACCGAGTTTTCAATATTATAATTTTTTGGGTTTCAATGAAAACTCGTGACAGTCATCTTACAGGCCATGATCACATTTTAGCATTTTTTGGTTTTGAAGAAGAAACATGATTCCTCTATTTTATTTATATGAAGCTCAAGGGTTTTTACTTTGTGCATCCATGAAAGATAAATTCCCTTTGGGTTTTCCAAAACCAGTGTCCTTCATCATTGTTCTTTATGCATATGAATCCACTTGTCATTATTTCAATGTTTTCTTGTCTCATAACTCTCTTGATACCAAGGCTTGGAAGCTAATGACACTACTATACTATGCCTCTCTTTTGTTTTCATATCATGATAAGAACGTGCAAGATTATAATAAGAATGAGATTTCATAAAAAAGGTGTTCAGTTGTCACAAGAAGTAACTCGGTCAACTATCCCACAAGGAAAGCTACCTTGTAAATAAAAAGTGGTTTATTAAATGATTCCATGCCACTGCATAGTATAGGTATACTCAAAGCTCTACGCATCATTTCATTCCTTCATGAACACTACCCTTTCTTAACCATGGTAATATCTTGTCGTTGCATCATTGACAAGGTATTGACTGTATTACCAAAACAAGTATCTTTGTTCTTCTTAACTGTGCCTTTTAACTTCATCTTTATGCTATGCTTGGACTACACACTATTTAATTCATGCTAGCTACCTCCGTGAACATATGGCACTCTACACATTCATCTTAGATCTATGTTCTTGTTGATTGCATTGCACATACCTCATATTCTTTCATTGATATCATTGTACCTTTGTTGTCCTTGAGAATCCTAACCTCCATTGCCTCACACTGTTCATTTATACTTTATGTGCACAAAAAGTCTGTTATTTACTTTTCCATTTAATGTTGATCATGAAAAATAAAATTTGTACCTTCTTCTTAAGGGTTCAAACACTTTGGTAAACATCGTGCATTATAGACTGTCATATTGTTGCCATGAATCCATTTATGGACTGTCCTTTACCTTTTCCTAAGATGCCATTTATTCAATGCCTTTCTTGATTGTCTTCATCAACTTATGTGAAAATGAGGGCTTCAAACTCATTGTGTACTTTTACTTTACTGTTACCTACAAGCAGTCATGCATTTATGGCAATCTCCTATCAAAAGGCCATACTCTGCTCTATCTTTGCACAAATGAGGATTTGTATTATTTCACTCACGACATTTACTCTACTTTTGTAGCTCATGAAATATATGATATACACATAGGGAATATCACCTCTATCTTGCATTGCTTGAAAACACAAAGGATTCAAAAAAGTATGTTTTCTTGTGTGTCTAATTTCAATATGGAGGATCCCTTTACTATGTTTTATACCACAGTTCTCTTTTTAGTGACTAATCATGCATTTATTTACTTTCAAATGCAAATATCATTAGAGAATTTAGCTATAACATTTTACCTTCATTCACATTGCATTGCTCTTTAGACAATACACTAGCATGATGACCCTGACTATACATTTCACTTATCACTCATAGCTGCTCCATGCAACTCATGATAGCTCTTGGTAGATCAAAAACATGATGGTTATCACATACACATGTCTTATACCATGCTTTCATGGATTAGCACATCAAATGCACTTCTATAATCTGTTTTGATACATGATATTGTATACTTTTGTAATCTGCACTTGTTTGAGTGAACCATAAAGAGATGAACTACCTTTATGCCTCTTTTAGGAGCACAATATGACATCATGCTGAGCTCAACCCTTGTGGGAGCCACATTTAACCCACATGCTAAAATCAGCTGAAACAAAATAGTGACATAATTTTCCCTCTATCCGCACAGGAAGCAAACATGTTAGAGAAATATGTGCATATAACAGATGTGTTTGATAATCTTGTTGTTTTCTTGAAAATCTTTGGCATACTAGTTGTTTAGTGCACATGAAGATCAAATTGTATATTTATAGATGCATGTGCATGTATGGATTAACGACCTTCATTTCTCTAACAATATTCTCTCTTTCAGATGCAAGAAACTAGGAGCAGTAAGGAAGTTGAAGCTAGATGCAGGACAAGCGAAAAGATGACACAAGGCAACTCGACCAGGGCTTGTCATTTAGGCAATGACAAGTCACCCTTCCTTATATGCGCATTCATTTTATATAAATGTATAATTTTTTCTTTATTTTGCATTAAAGTAGTTAGTCTCATGGCTTGTGTGAGACCTTACACATTTATATTGTCAATAAAGATTACCTTTTCTAAAAAAAAATTGTACAATCTTTCTAGTATAGTATGCATAAGCATAAATGCAGTTCAATAATGTAATCTTCTGATTTTTTTCTTTTTTTGTTATACACATGAATGAAATATAGTAGCACTAAAATGAACCCTACTTCTCATTCGAAAACTTTAAGAGCTCTACCTGATTGAGCTAATAGTGAAATTGGGTAATAAGACTTTCACTACAAAATCCATATACTAAGCTCTAATTCTCATTTATAGCAAATCTATTGATAATAATCTAGACAAACCAAAGGGCTTATTAATTGCGTATACAGGTAAAGCAACTTACAACCTAGGTGGAGTCACATTACATTCAACATTTCACATCCCATTTAATACATCGGATTTTTTGCCCTCGACTTTTGAAGCATTGGACACTATGTCCAAGCACTATGATCAATTGCATGTGCTCCTTATAGATGAAATCTTACTAGTAGGCTCAACATTTCTATGCTACATTGATGTACTTTGGAAACCTTGATATAATCTTCTATGGTGATCTCTACCAAGCACAACCTGACTCCATTGTATTTGAGAATAAACCCATTGTAACTGAATTGATGCCTTACAGTTTTTGGAAAGACAATATAAAATGCTACTCATTGGTCACAACTATGAGACAAAAGGATGATAAATTTATTGCAATCCTTCTTAGAATATGAATAGGCTTACAAACAAATGATGACATAGGCTATCTTAACCAACTTTTCTTCCATCCCGCACCTTTGCAAACAACACTTCCATACTTGTTCTATAGGAAAGTTGACACGGACACGCACAACCATAAAATGCTATTGGCCATTCCCAATCAGATGATAGTGCTAAATGCAATAGACGAACATGAGGAAAACTGTAATGCAATACGGCTTTACAGTCATACAACCACTCTTCCATCTCAAATATACTTGAAATAGGATATCCTTGTTGAAATCTACACAGGTAACTATAATACACAAGATGGCCTAGTCAACGGTTCCGATGGAATATTTAAAGCATATACAACATATAATGACATTGATGTTGTTTGGCTCAAATTTACCGATCCAACAATTGGACAACAACAACACACAAAACTAGCACAATACTACATTGATCCCATTGACAAGGAACGGGTTCCTATATTGTGCATTGCTAGAGCCATACAAAAAAATTCAACAAACAAGAAAATTACAATTAGAAAATAATTCCCAATACAATTAGCATGTGCACGAACCATCCATCAATCACAAGGACTAACAATGCAAGCTTTGGATTTTGACCTAATAGGTATAAGGCAACATGGCTTAACTTATACAACACTATCACGAACAAAGACAACAGACTCATTATTCCTGCTAAAACCTTAAACCACAAAAAACTTTAAAGTTAAGGACAAGATACATCTAGAAATGCATCGCCTCCAATCAACTGCACAATGGCAACTAGATAATCAAGCTACATGTCCACACGATACACCACAAATGCTTCTATGCACACTAAACACTCATACATTAAATCCACATGTACACGACATTACCAATGGCTATGCCACAATGCAATCTGACATTTTGTGTTTACAAAAAGTACACATGCATATATTACAACCTAATATATTATCACAATATTTTAATACCTTTGGCATGAATATGATACATGGCATAACAACGTTTACCAAAAAACATTTGTTCGTATGAAAAGAAAAAGAACACAACTCCACAAATATTGAATCCATCACAGTCACAATACTGGAACACACCAATGAACTTAATATCTATAATATTTATGCAAGGCCCACTAATCCCATACAAGAAATAATCGCAATTCTTCAAGTTGTAATTGCATACGCAGATACAAAAAACATATTGTACATTGTAGGTGACTTTAATATCGACATGTGTTCAAAAAAAAAAGCAAAAGAACACTCCAAAATTTCATGCAAACTAACAAAATTCATTTTTTGTTAAACAAATCACATAGTCTACAAAAGTTGCTCATTGACAATATTTGGTCAAATTCAATCACAAGTGTATGCAATATTTACAGATCAAAGGCATATCAGACTGACCACTTTCCTATTTTCCTAAAATTCCACCTTGCCCATTGAATTAGTTCAACATTATAGCATACATAAGCATATATCAACAATTAATTCTCCAATGGATTCTCCAATACTATATCACTACCTTGCAGGAAGATCATGGATCAAACAAAAAGACCACAACAACAAGCACAAGACATGGAAGGAGACACAAGAAAATGGTAAACAACTTATCCAATTTACCTATCACATGCATTCTTGAATTGTCCAAATATAGGATTTACATTTCTCTTGATGTTTTTAGAACAAAATTCAAAAAGACCATATCAATTGAAGAGTTCAATGCAAAAAGAGTTGGTGACACATTCCAAGGTGACGTCCTTGTTATCTACAAAGCAACATTGGACAAAGTCAATAAAGCACATGAAGTACTACATGCAGATCTCACAGATCTTAAAGAAGAAATGACAATTACATTGAATATCAGTGGATACCTTGTGCAAGAACATGAGCAAAAAATAGTTCCAAGATTAGGGGTTTCAATATCAAGCTTTCAAATTGTACCTAGAATAGATTATGATAGAGGAGATTGTGATTGCATACTGATATTGATAGATACAAGCACAGTTGAAAGCATGCCTTGCTTTTCTACAGACTACTACTTCATTCTAGATACAACTATCAACCAACTAATAGTAGCTAAAAATCAGTATCCAATTGGAACAATAGGTGCTTTGGTTGTTGGCGCTAAGAAAGTAGACAACCAATATGCAATTGATATCAAAGATGGCATAGTAGAATTTGATAGAGCACAGGTAGAAATGTCTTCCTAGCATATGCCACTAATCCATTTTAACATTTTTTTATAGTATTGTGGTCTTTAATAAAATTTCTTTGTAACAAAGACTAACTTTCTCATTGGCATGCAGCTGCAACTACGTCCATCTCATGAACACCAATACTTGCAAATAGAGGAACTGTTACATAAGAACAAAACCCCAACTTTTCTTTTCAAAAATATCCTAAAAAACATTGATCAAAAGAACATGTTCCACATGGGTCAATCAACATTTATTTGCAAATTGAATAACAAGAGAGCATTGGACAAGTTAGCTGCTTTGCTGCAATCAACATTTAAGGTGACTTTTTAAAAATCTTTTTGCACTTTCATTTAAACTTTTTGAAATTGCCCCTTCTAATTGTCTATGTTCACATGTTTCAGGTTTCAGGCACATTAAAAGTAGCAAACGCACTTTCAAATCCATTTGAAGCTTTTTTCCCCAATTACAAATATAAATTCAACTCTTACGACATGCTCCAATAGGAAACTGCTCATTGCAACCAATGTGACAAGGAAGTGAGCTACATATACTCACTTCATCCTAAAGCTATCATCATAACAAATTAAAAGAAAATAGTCCATTGTTCAATCTGAAGCAATGTCGTGCAACAACTCTTGCCTGCCCTTCAAGACATGAAATATGAAAACTATATCAAGGACAAATCAGTAGTTATATTTGCATTACGAGACTTTGTCACCAAAGGCCATTTCACTCTTAATCAAAACAATATCATCACATAGGCCATTTGCCTAACTGAATAAATGGTGTATGCCCCAATGAGGTAAAAAACACTACCGATACAAATACTTCTCTTGCTCTTCAATTTCCAAAAAATGTTTAGAATTATAACAAAATAATTGCATAATGACATTGTAGGTGACAAAGAAACAAAAGCAAATGAAATGATTCCTGCCATTGCATCAATTTGCAGTTCTCTTTTTTTGTCATGCTTTTGTTCCTGGCTCTTTCGCCTATATCACTACATCTCATGTTATCTGACTTAAAAAATTTTGGTACTTTAATTTTATAATCGACATCTTTTCCCTTTATATGCTAGACAATACTTTATTTTCTTATGTTCCCATTTAAATGGATTAAACTCTAGTGTTACATTATTTTATTGTGCAATATATTAGCAATATAAAACATACATGTTTTTAAAGGGCAAGTTACTACTGCAATTATTGCATTACAATTCGACATATTTGGTTGGGCAATGAAATTTATTTGACAAATTTTATAATATGTTTCTATTTTTCTTATTTGCTTACACAAAGAATAGTAGCAAACCTGCTCCATGCAATAGAAAAAGAGATGAATGATAGATTTCAGACATAAAAGATTCAGTTCATACTTGATTGAGTTCTCTTTGAGCTACTATCCCACTTACTTAGTTTCTGTGATAAATCACTAAGCAACAACATCCACTTTATAACAAAACATAACAAATGCAGTAGGCACATTTACTATTGCATTTACTGAATTTGATTTTAAAATAGTTGCTTGATCAATGAAATTGAACTATTTAAAATATTTTTCTTTTTCCTACAATTGGGATTTAAGGACATATTTTTTGAGTTTGAAAATTATAATTTATCTCTTTTTTCTATTGGTTGGAGTAGGTCTATTATTCATTTTCGTTTAATTAAATGAGGAAAATAGGGAGACATTATATATTGTGACAAATATTTAATCAGTCCATGCAATATGTGTGAGGCAACAAGACCCAAAATTTCATTGAAAAACATGATATGTTGCTATTAATCAAAGGCACCATTGCTAAACGAGAATGCTTGTGTATGCTTTAATGTCCTGCAAAAATTGTACAGATGAACAAGATGCATAGATGCTGAGAATAGTATGACTCTTACATGTAAACGTGTCACAATATTCAGTTGAATATGCAAATCCTGTGAACAAGATTTTTCAAATCAATTCTTATAACTTACCAAGGCTTTGTTATCTATTATTAGATACACTGTTAGCTGTTACAATAAAGTTTTTATTAATTACTGTGCCTTTTTCCATTGGTTTTGCTGCTCTTTCTTATAAACAGAGGACAAATGTCCTCATCCTACTGTGCTACTACAATAGTAAACATTTTAACCAATTTTACACGTGAAACAATGTTTTTTAGACAAAAGTTAGAATGTTGGATATGTGTAATTCTTTCGTTTGGAATTTATACACAATAAGAAAATGAGAATTACGAAATGTAAAATTGAATACTTTGAACAAGGTCTTATTGACTGTAAATTTATTTAATGCAATAGCTATAGATTGATCGACAGAGGTCCCATATCCAATGTACATCATACAATTCCAATAGTGACCTCCCCCGATTGCAATAGTGCCTAGTCCCTCAATGACATGGTCTTTCTATTCTCTAAATTTTCTTGAAACAATTTCAGTGTCAAAAGAAAAGTCAACGATTGCAATAGTAACTTTTTGTAACTGTATTCATTCTACAAAGTCACTCCAATACCACCCCTTCCCTCGTATCAATACTTCTCTCATGCTATGACTACAACCATTGTTTGTTGTTATAACGCCTAATTGTAGAAATGACGACAGTAAATGACATATGAAATAGAGTAGTTGAAGCCAAGGAACAAATTACTATTGCAATGGTTTCATTTGCAAATAAGAGATAACAAACAATTTATCTCTTTCTCTATTCATTGGAGTAGGCCTACTATTCATTTTTGTTAAAGTAAATCAGGAAATTAGGAAGACACTATATACTTTGCAAAAAATCAATCACTGTGTGCAAATTGTCCTAGCTATAATTATGCACATCTCTGATTACAACATTATTGTAATCAAACAATTGCAAAGGTCAGTTGCTTATGGGAAAAAAATTTGAAGAATCAAACTTCATTGAAAACCAACGAGAAAAAATATTCAATACTTTGACCTTCTAGTCTTTGCTTCAAGAATCAAACGTGTCTACAACGCTATAGGTCTTTGTATCCACTCCAATTCCAAAAAATGGTTCCTGTTACAAGGACAATTTAAAAAAACCACTATAGCCAATTACACATAATATGTTATTCATAAACGTAAAACACAAAAGCACATGACAAAATTAACAAGTAAAATGCAAAAGTGTTGCAATCAATCAATAGTAAATTGATTTGACACATTCACAATTGACAAGACCTTGCCTAGATCATTTAGTTTTCCATATGTCGCATTTTTCTTGCCTTTTACTATTTCATGTTTGTAACATACATACCATATGCATGTGAGTTGTTATTGCAGTTACTTTGGTAGGATTTATAAATTAGGTTTTACCAAATAGTGAAAGTTCTTCTACATTCAATCTTTGATACTTTACAAAGCAATAATAGCTCACCTCCATGGAATTCTCCAAAATTCAGTTGTTCTTCTGCAAATGTCCTCTGTCTTCTTAACAAAAAAACACTTCTCTCTGCCTCAACGTTCCTCACAGAATTTGTAGACCACATTCTTATGCATTAATCAAAGGAAAATTTTGTTTCTAGTCTACATTCTCACATGTTTACATGTAACACCCTTGCCATTCTCACTATCTATGCACTTAGTCGATGTCTAGAAGCTATGCAGCGTAGCGAGGCATAAAGAAGCATTCACATTTATACCTGTTCACCATTTACACATTACAAGGTTTTGGGATTGCTCCACACCACTAGCCTCAATGTATTGTTTTTGGCACGAGCTCTCAATAATGAAAGTGGATTAATATTTGCAAAATAATTAATTAATATTTAAACCTCCAATTTAGCTATACAACCGTTATTCCTATGAACTTTACTTCTTATGGCCTATTTTCATTGGCATATGTTCTTTTCTAAATTTAAGGTAAATAAAATTATTTATAATTAGTTTATTTAACTAAATAAATTTAATTTAGAGATACTAAAAATAGACATGGTTAAAATGATAAAAAAATATTACTATTAATTGAACATAATAATATGCTATTAAAAAAGATAAAATACTTTTAAATTTTTTACTTATTACTAATATTTATATTTTATATGTCTTGTATATAAAATAAAATAAAATACTTTTATATTTTTAATATCTTCATTTTTTGCAACGCTTTTTAACTTTCAGTCTATTACTAATATATTTATTTTAAATGTCTTGCATATAAAATAAATTAAAATAATTTTATATTTTTAATATCTCCATTTTCTAAAATGATCTTAAATTTTCCACTTTTCACTAATATTTTGATTTTTTATGTGTTACATATCTACTCAAAACGATTAATATGTTAATAAATAAATTTGTTTATTAAATAGTTTTTAAAATATGGTCTTCTTTGTTTCTTACAATATGACAATCGCTTTGCCCATTTCCCTATTACTACCCTCACAAATAAACTCCCCACCTTCACACTAAATCAATTTAAATTGCTAAATTACTTTTATACAAAAAATTATTTATATTACTTAACAAACATACAAAAAATATGAATTTTAATATACAATGGTTCCAAAACATTCTAGTAATCAATAGCAAATTATGCCTTCTATATTTTTCTTCTCGCATCATATACTCTTCAAAACCATTGGTTCTCGTTTTCAATACTCAATACAAAACTCTAACAATTCCTAAAAGCTCTTTGCTAGGCGACAGGAACACAACGCACTGCATCACTTATTAAAATTTGGAGCATATTATACATAAATAGAAAGTAATAGCACAATAGTGTGTCCCACTTTTTAGCCTAAATAGGATGCTTAAAATCAACATTTTTCAATTTTGTTTTAATTTGTGTTAGTTATAAGAACAAATGATCAAGAATTTAAGGATGATGTAAACTAATAAGTTGTGGTATTTTATATGTAAATTCAAACTATAATTTTTAATTTTATAATAATTATTTATATTATTTCAATCAATTTTTTTATTGAGTGACATTATTCCATAATACATAACTTTCACTATAAATAAAAAGCCATGATTTATTAAAATTAGAACATTAGGAAATGCATTTGGTGCTGGTCTCGAAGTTCGAAGTAGCTGTACTGCAAGGGTGCATGGCAGTTTTCTCCAAAGGTCATGGGGGAGAGTCTCTCGCTCTCCTCCATGGAGGTTTGTTCTCTAACTTTCTTGGCTTTCCCTCTTTTTATTGTGTGTGTTGTTTGTTGTGTGTTTTATTTTTTTATCCACCTTCAAGTTTCATTTTACAAGTCTCTGGAGGCTTCATCCCATGTTATATGTCCATTAATGGAGGGCGATCCACCGACTCCCAAATCGTCGAGGGATGTTCCTGCTCCTCGTGGCTTCAAATCCTTACGTGATGCCTTGATTGAGAAGCCGGTTGTGATCTCAGATGCCGCGGGTTTTGACCATGAAAGTTTTGAAGAGGAGTCTCTTGATGGGTTCGACATTGGATGGCAAGGTAAGCAATCTTTGAAATGCCCTAAAATTCTCTAAGCCTCTCCTAATTCAGAAATGGAAGAATTTTTAATAAATCAAAAAAATAGACTTGGAAACTCTGCTATCTTCTTTGTGGCTATAGAATTGAATAAAATCCCTTCCAGAAGGTTCTTGGACTAATGGATTGTCAATGTTTGGGGTGAAATTTTTTCTGTTAGGCGTTTTATAGGATGGTGCAAAAAGGTTTATTCTTGATTTTCTTTCAGAATGTTGAAATACAAGAAGTAATTATGGAAAAACAATTTTGGAATGTGGGGAAATGCACATACTGGGCTCTGAAATGGTCACACGATGCCATCTATGAAGAAGTGTTGGATCTTTCCAGCCCATAGTGGGCGTGCATTCAAAACCTTCCTCCTTTTTATTGGGAGGTCATCCCCCAACTCCTTGCTTCTCTTGGTAGAGTGATTAGAGTTGATGACTCTAAGGTTACCCTTTTGCATTTAGATGTGAGGGTTTTGATGGCTTTGCACCCTAGAGTTGATATCCCAGACTTCCTCTAGATTTCATTCCAAGGGTCTCCTCACCTTTGTGCAATTGACTTGCTTGGTGGGCTAAATGTCTGTAAGAAAGAGGGTCACCTTAGAATGAGTTTCCCAATCATTCTAAAGCAGGCTCAAATAAATACTCCCCCCTCAAACCCTTCACAGGTTGATAGAAGAGACTCGGAAAGCCTCCCCCCTCCTTTGATGGAATTGGATAATATGGGAATTGGACCACCTTTAAAGATGGCTTGCTCCACCCCTTTCAGGGGTGAAACTCCCTTTGTTGAATCTTCCAAGGATTGCTCCATCAAAGACTTGGAAATGAGCCTCCGCACAGTGGCAAAAATGGTGAATTTGGAGACCTCTGTAATAGAGGTGGGACCTCCTGAAAGGGAGGAGTGCATCCTTAGCAATCCTTCTATGACTCCCCCTAGATGGATTTACACCCCCCTGTTGTGACAACTCCCCAGATCGAGGCTAAATCGACACCCTTAATTTGTAATAGTAATAGTAAAAATTGCTTAGTCTGGGCTAAAAAAAATGCCCAACAACTTGTTATAGATAGAATAAGGAAAATCATTGAAGTGAATAATAAAAATTGAGCTTCTTGAAGTAAAGAGAATCTAAATTGAAATAATGAAGACTTGGAAATGCTTGATCTAGATTTGAATAACCTTAATTATGATCCTAAAGAAAGTATTAAAAATGGTGAGTCCATGGCTAAGAATATTGTTAAAGAAATGGAAAGGCTAAACCAAACCATTATGAGCCCTCAGGGGGCTAGGCTCGAGGTAGCCATGTTCACAAAGGATGATTATGAACTTGTGACTAATTTGTTAACTATTTTTTATTCCAAATTAGAGGTCCACCCTAAGACTCTGGCTTTGGCTAATCTTCAGTCTAACCTCCTCCAGACTCATAATGGTTTAGGTTTAGGCTCCTCTACTCAACTTGATTCCCTTAAAGATTTGGATCCTCCCCTAAATAAAATTATTTCAAATCCTCCTCCACCTAAATGCTTTGTGGTTTCATTTGAAAAGGTGCTAGTTGTAAATGAATCTGAGAAGTGTTATGCCTTGCATAACCACCCCATCTTTTTCCTTGGTCAAAATGGGTCCCCCTCTTTTATTTTCTGTCCTTGGGTCTTTTTCAACAAATTTTGGGTTGTTCTTTCTTCCAACACTTTGTTTTTATTTCTTTTGTTTTGTCGAAACTAGAACCATAACGAAATCTAGATTTGAAACTCGTTTTGAGTTTCATTCCCTGACTCCTTCCTGATTCTGATCCCGCTCGTCTCTTTGTTTGTCTCTTCGGTCTAACTTGTTTTCCTTTAGCGGAATCGAAACTAGAATGGATATTAAGTTTGGGATTTATACAAAGTTCCAAACTTTTTTCCATTTTGTCTCTGCCTCCGCCTTTGTGGTTTGTTTGTTTGGACTTGGGATTGATGTGGTTTACCTTGTCTCGATCTCGGTGTCTTCTTTTTAGTTCTTTCTTTCCTTTTGTTCGTCGTTGGCAAAACCGTAATCGGAACCGAAACCAAACTCAAAACTTGGACAAAGTTTTCAAACTTGATTCTCATTCCTCTTCCGCTCCCACCTTTATTGTTGCTTTTTGACTTTACTTTGGTTGTGTGATGTTTTGTGCCTATTCTCACCGTGATTCCACTTTTGACCTACTGTATTTATGACATTACTTGTGGACCTTTTTACATGCGTGGAACTGATTTTTAACCTTAATTAGGGTTGATTTACTGCTTCTTATTACCATTGTGAGTAGTAATATCGAACCAGAGTCAAAGTAGAGCATTTGGCAGCACGATTCAATTAGAGGTCAAGCATTTGCGCACGGATTCACATCAAGAGCCGGCCTGTTGGATTGGATTTCGAGGTAGGGTTTCTTTTATTTGTTGCTTTCATTGTGTTTGTTTGGTCTATTGTTCTTCGTGGGGTTCATGACTCTTTTCATTCGAATCCTTGCTTGTTTTCTTTTGTTTTCCTTGTCTTCAGTTCTTTCTCTATTTTTGTTTTGCTTACTGTTTGTCATTTTCTCGTTTGTTTTTGCTTTGCAACGGTCGTTTTCGTGTTTTCTTCGCGCCTATACCATTGTGCTCTTGGTTTCATGGTGGTCTTCGATCCATCGCTTTGCTTGCCTGTCCTTTTTGCATGTCGACTCATTGATTTTGAGTAGGGTTAAATTATTCCCTAATTTCTTAAGTCAAAGGTTTTAATAAACTAGGGTTTTTGCATGTCCTTGTTAGTTTTAAAATTGTGCCCTAGTTGTTGTTTTTCTCCTTGATCGTATGGGGGATGGGTTAGTATTGCCATTTTAAGCCTCCTTGGCTTGTCAGGTGACCTTGTTTTTTAGTCATAATGTCATTCGATCTACTGTTGAACCTTCGAATGATACGTCATGTTTAATCTTATCCAGAGTCGGATCCAGGAATGATTCTATTCATAAACCTTTAGTTGTAATGGATGCTGGATCCGTCTCCGATCCCGCTTCTGATGAATTATAAATTATCAAAATATATTCCACTTTGTCGGAAGCAGAAGCGGAACGGGATGTGGATTTGGAACTTCTGCGTGTATTGGGTCCGATTTTCATTCCCATGCTGGTCTCGATTACCATTCCCACTCCATCTCCGATCCTGCTATATGGTTTGTTATGAGTCCAATGTCCATTCTGGTCCCAACCCCGATAGTGCTTTAAAGCCTTCTAGGGGTGTTCTTCTTCCTGGTCCCACCTCCGGTGAGTAATAAATTTTGACTAAGTATGAAGTAAGTATATGAAAGGTGAGATCTCTGACTTGGTTTTTCATACTTCTTGTGGATCTAATATTGGGTTTTGTTGCAGAAATTAAGAGATGTCAGGAGCATCGGGCAAGGCTTCTCAAAGGAGTCAACCTGTAGAGACTTCAAAACTAGGAGCAAAGCCTAAAAAGGTCAAGCCAGAACAACTCTCTTATACTTTGAGGTATAAACATCAGGGTCTTGACATCACTACTAGTAAGGTGGATTCTGATTAGGAAGATATAATTGATACTAATCTAGGCCCATTCCATTGTGAGGAGTTTTTTTTGGAAGTATTTGTTGAGGAAGTAATAGGGAGGACTAAAAGAGTTGTTGAATCAGGATTGGTGCATGTCGTTGTATTTCCTTTATTAGTCCAGTGTCTAGAACTAATAATGACAACAACTAGAGCCTACAATTCTACTACAAGACAATGTGTGGACTCACAAGGTAATATTATTATTGATCTAACTCCACAAATGTTTCAGTGCATGTTCAATGTGCCCACCCCAAAAAATCCTAGGCAACTCAATGAGGCAGAGGCCTTGAAAATATATAGTAATAACAAGGATGCTAAAAGAACTCATTTAAACAAGAGATGGATGAGAACTGAGAAAAAGTCTTTGCTTAAGCTTCTAGATTAGCCTAAAAGGGAAAAATTCTACAAGGATGTTGGGGACCTTATAATGATGTTGTCTAGAGTATTTGGAAAAAGGGATGCTCTTCACTTTAAGGAATGGATGTTTCTTTTCATTCAGACTATCCTAGATGACAGGAAAAAAATTGATTGGCCCATGATTGTGTCTGAATGCATACACAACCAAATGATTAGAGTGAGAGAAACCAAGAGTTTCTTCATGACCTCTTATGTGATTTATGCAGCAGCAAGAAGAGGCATCTTTTCGGGTTTAAATAGAGTGGGAATTTTGGGAGAAGCTGATGGACAAAATAAGGTGTGGAATCATTATGATCAGCTCACCTTGCAGACTTCTAAATTGCATTACAAAAGGGTTAATGACACATTTTTATATGTCATTATTAACCAGCTCACAGGGGATGCAAGATATAGATTGAGTCAAGAAGCCATGGCATTTATTACAGAGTGGGGATGTTGGTTTATCCAATACCCCAAGTTTACTTATTTCAGATTGGGTGGATTTAATGGTCACCCTCACCTACTCCCTAGATGCTGCAGTAACAACATTTTTTTAATGGAATTTATTTATCAAGCCTTGGGGGTTAATTCTAAATTTGGTATAAAACGTAAGCTCGATTGTCATAATTTCCCCATGAAGTTGGGTGAATATAGCTATCCACACCTTGTGGGAGCAAAGGTAGTTTGCAATGAATTGATGCACCTGAAGTTGGGCTTGTACATTGCTACGAAGCACTTTGATCCAAAGAAAATGAACACTTTTTTTGCTTCTATTTTTGACAAACACTTTAACCTATTGGAGGGCTTTTGGAGTGATCTTCAGGATGAGTATGACTTGAGGAAAATAAATTATGAAAGGTTTCCTATCCCACTCATGGTGGAGTTTGGGGTGAAAGTGGACATTCCCAAAACATTATCAGATGATGGGGTGGTTTTGGATCCCCAATATGAGGCACATAATATATGTACCAAGAACTTGGATCCTGTAGATTGGGGTGCAGAGGAGACCATAGATATTAAATAGCTAGCAAGGTCAGTGTTGGATAGATGCATCCAATGGGTTGTGCTAAGAACCAAGGAACCTGGGGGTAAAACTTCCAAGAAAAGGAAAGGTGCAGGTACCACTCAAGGGTACACGAGGACAAAAAAAAGAATGCCTCCTAAGGAGACCTTGGAGTTCTTCCCTCTTGATATAGAAGAGTTTCAACTTGAAGTTCTTGCTTAGGATCTACAAGAAACACATGATGAGGAAATCCCAACAGGACCTAGGGCCTCAACATCAATTGTAGGTGAGTCGTCTGCTCACCCCCCTCCTATAGAGCAGCCAAGTGAAGAAATGCCTAAAGGAACCCTCCACAAAGAAGTTGAATCATTGAAGGGAAAGGAACCCGAGGTTGAAACCCATGATGTAGAGATAGACTCTAAGGATACTCTATCAGATAAGGAGACACTGGAGGAGACACCTCTCGATGAAATTGAGGATGTAGGAATTGAGCATGTTTTGACAGAGGAGGACCAATGGAAGCTGTTTGAAGAAGCTAAGAGGGAATCAGATGCAAAGGCACAAGTTGATGCACTACTCAAACATCAAGAGACAAATGCCAAAGCACAAGCTAAAGCATTGGAAAAACAACATGAATTAGAAGCAAAAGCCCAAACTAATGCATTACTTCAGCAACAACAATTAGAGGCCAAACATAAAGCTGATGAGTTGGCCAAGCAACAACAACAAAAGGAGTAGGAGCTCTGAATAAAGGAGGAGAATGAAAAGTTAGAAATGTTGCAAAAGATCCATGATCTTGAAGAAGAAAAGGCTAGACAAAGAAGAGAGAAAGAAGCCCTTGAGGATAAATTTAAAATTGGTGAAGCGTCCTATAAGAAAAGGGAAGAAGAACGCTTACAAAAGGAAAAAGAGGCTGAAGAGCTTGCTAAGCAACAAAAAAAGGAAAAGGAAGCATGGGACAAACTCAAAGACTTGGACAGACAAAGAGATCAATTGCTTGAAGATAATAGGTTAGAGGAAGAACATTTGAAGAAGGAACAAGAAGATAAAAGACTGCATGAGCAGAAGGATAAGGAAGAGGCCGAGAGGATTGCACAAGAAGAAGCATAGAAAGAACAACAAAGGATACAAGAAGTTAATTCTCAGCCTAAGGCAACCATGTTATCACCCATATCTATTGCCACTGCTACTTCTTCTTCAGCACAAGTGGTTACTACCCCAAATGCTCCTACATGGCTAAAGCTCGACTTGGAGAAGAAGAAAATAGCTCAACCTCAGCCTCTCAACTAGGATGAAATGATGAAGGAGATAGAAAAGGAGAGACCTAAGAAAAAGGCCAGGGTTCTACATTCTACCAAAATTACAAATGCAGGAGAAATCATTGCGAAATGTGCAATTCCAATGGTAGATAAGGACAAGGAAGATGTGCAAGTGATTGATTATCAATTGGGCACAATCAACTTAGGGAGGCCTACAAGGAATCAAAAAATGAATCTCATTGATATTGTAGCTTCCTCCACAAAGTCCAGGATGATCAAGGATAAACAAAGAAAGGATGAGCTTAAGGCTCAATTGGATCAATTGCATAGTTTCTTAAAAGGTGTTTGCACTCCCATGTCCCAACAAGCTACTACCTTGGAAACTTCAGTCCTACTCAGTAAGAAAGAAGCTGATGAATTGGTGCAAATGAGAAATAAAATGGGGATGTTGGACCGATGGATTGACAGACTAAATTAGGAGGTTGGAGAAGTACTAATAGATGGTTTTGAAATCCATAAGAAGGCACTTGATTTGATAGAGGAAATGAATCATCATGTTGAGGACCTAGGGAAACAGGAAGAGGAATATAGAGAATATGCTTAGAAGATGAAGGACATCTACAAAGTGCCAAAGTCAACTCTCTTGGAGCAATCAATTCTTGAAGAAGGTAATGCAGATTTTCTGGAAATGGCGTCAAGCATAATCTAGTTTAAGTCTGACTTCATATATAAACATAGAAATGAAGTTCAAGATGCTAGTAAAGACTTGAATGAGCAACTTGATGAATTAGAAGCTGTAATAGATATTTTAGTCAATGTAGACATACCGATTAGAGAAGGCATTCCTTTGGATCAATTGAAGGAGAAATGGAACAACAGATTCCAGGAGGTCATGCAAAAAGAAGATGATGGAGAGGATTTATTGTTGGATAGATTGATGGATATTAAAGAGGAGGTGAAAGTTGCTCGGAGGGAGTTGACCAAATTAAAATATATGCAGGAATTCACCTCAGTAGAGTTAAAAAGAATCAAATTTGAAGACAACTAGGTTGATGGGCCTAATGTGGACATCCTTCAACACGTGTTCTCTAGCTATGATGAATATCTTCTTGATCAAACAACGCATGAGTGAGTTGGCAGCAAAATATTCTATTTTTGGTACATGACTTCCCCTTTTCTCTTCTACTTTACAGGGCAATCAAACTTTGAACGGAAGGTTTTCATCAGCCAATCCTTTCTGTTTCCTTGGGCATTAGATTTTGTAAAACAGGTCAATCAACCTTTGAACTGAAGATCAGCCAGTCTAGTTTCTTGATGCGATTACGGTTCCTTGATTAGTGGATCTCAATATTTGATTGAGAGGGATTTATGTGTAGCATGTCTATATGTAATTTTGAGCTCCATGTTGTCAAGGTCAGTTGATTGAAGTAGGATTAGCCACCTGATGATAGCAGATAGGATTTTATAGCTTTGAGCAAAGATACTTTTAAGTTCATGTTTAATTTAGATACACTTTTTTATACAGTTTTATGTTGGAGTTGAAATTTTTAGATGAGGTTAATGAACCATGATCAGTATGTATGCCAGTGAGTTTTCTATGCATAAATGTTTCTTATTTGATGCAAATCAATAGGGGAAACCAGATTTTATAGATTATTTCATTAAATTATCTACGAATGGAATTATTATATGTCTGTTGATCTATATTATTGGCAATGAATGAGGAGTTTGTTTTGAATCTTGTATTATTTTGATGATTAAATTAAGCACTATGAATGTATGCAATGGTATGTATTGTTTTGTGAGTTGCATCATGATATGGTTTTGATCTATTAAGAAACACTCATTGTTGAGAATATATGTCTAGATGTTAAGGAATTTTGTTCATGTTTTACTGGTTTGTGCCTTGATCTATCTTTTTCTATTCATTTAAATCCCCCATTAAACATAGATTGATGAATCTGATACAGTTTTTATTTCTTATCACCAACAAAGGCCTTTGAATATTACAGTTGCATTGGCCAATTGAGTGACATCAGCATAGTTGAGAACCAACTACCAGGACTTTGGAAGTTAGACTACTATATGTTGTCTTTCTTTTTCAGGAGAAATAGAGTAGGAATATTCTATTTTATGTTGTGCTATTTTGACCATCAATAGATCTAGTGCTAGAAGGAGGGCCTAAAGGTACAAGCCGACTTAGATTGGGTCATTCTCACCAGAAAATTATGGAAGGTTTCTCAGATCTTCCACAAACCCTGAACCATTAGTAGAACTCCAAACCTCAGTTAGATATAGACCCCAGGATCGTAGAGTTTTGATCCCACCATTGTCACCACCACTTACTCCACCTGGATGTCTGCCCAATCCATCTTTTCCACCTAGCAACCTAATCCACCCACTCCACCACCGATTTGGCCAGTATCACCACCAACAACTCAACCAATCCCACCACCACCCATGGCTTTCTTCACAAACAATCCCTCCTGACTGGGGACCATCCCTGGTGGTATACATGATTTGCCCAAGAATTTGGAGAGATTCTGTTCCAAATATATGCATGGTGAATCAAGAAGCATTGAGGAGCATATATAGGCTTTTAAGGATGCTTGTACTCATGCTCAGGTAGCCCATCAGGATGTGGTATGTAGGTTATTTCCCTACTTTTTAGGTGATATGATGTACAACTAGTATTTGAATATGCCCTAGGGGTCTATCCTGAGTTGGAAAAACTTAGAAAATGCTTTCATTAACCAGTTTTGGGTATATGTAGACCCTGCCATTTTGTACCACCAATTTTCCGCCATAAGGAAAGAACATCATGAACCATTTCCCTTATTCAACACTAGATTTCAGAGATTGTACCGAAGGCTATCGGATCATTATTTAGTTGTTGAAAATATTGCCATCTTGGCATACTTAAGAGATGTTGACCCTTTGATTGTCCTATTTTTGCAAAGGACTTATGATGCTGCTGACATTAATTCCCTGTCTAAGGTTTATCACCTGGCTATCAAGTTGCAACAATAGATAAGCTTGCAAACATGGAGTTTAGGAGGAGTTCTTCCTCACGTAGGATATCAAATGCCTAACCCTCCTTTGTATAATACGGTCCCAGGGATGTCATACTCCCAATATGGGCCTATGTTTGAGTTACAAACCCCACCCCCTCTACCTTTCTTCACCAACGGTGTGCAATATTCTTCCCAGCAACCACCAAGCTATAATAATCAAGCGGGAGGGTTAAACTCTGTTAATCAACCATCTATGGGGAAAACGGTAGAAAATCAACAAACCATTCAATTGACTAATGAGGTGGAAACTCTCAAAAAGACTCTGTCTCAAATGTCCAATGATATGGCACAACTTAGATATAACCCTCCTTCCAACCAAAACCAAAATTACTAGAATGAGGGGGGGTATAACAATCAAGGGATTTACTCTAATCAGAATTTAAACCAGAACACCAATAGGAACTTCCAGAACCAAAATTCCTCTAACCAAAACTACTAGAATCAGAATAGAGGATACAATAAGAGGTCGAACAACAATAGGCAGTGGAACAATGGACCCAACAATGGGGGAGTTCCCCATAATTATCAGTTTGGTGAGGATAAACCACACACTGCAAATGTTGCAGATCTCAATTTCATGACTAATTGGTGTAGACTACATGATATAACAACGCATTCTGAGGTTAACTGCCCATAGATGAAGAAAATGGTGAAGATTGCGCAAGATGACTCCCATCCTCCACAAGGAAATTCAAATCAAGATAATGGGTTATTAAACATTGCTATGACCTATGAGACCGTTGAGGAACAATATCAGTTTCCCATTTAGGGAGATAATGAACCAGAGGAAGATGTGTGTGATGCCTAAGCCTTCCAGTCCAAAGGTGGCCACTTCCTGAGAAATTAGAATAAGGGCCCATTCATTACATTTTCACCTCCCAACAACACGGTCCCACCTAATCAAAATGCAGATAATAACCCACCACCACTAAAGGGGCCTTCTGAATCTCATAACAAAGGTAATCCACCTTCTTTTCCTAAGTATCAAGTTAGGAATGATTCAGAGTTTGATTTCATTGCAGAAATGCAAAAAAAAAGACTTCATTGTCATTCTTTGACATTATGAAGTGGTGCCCTCCCCAACGAGAAATTGTACAAAAGGCCTTGGAGGAAGTGGATTGTTCAAAAGGAAAAGGTAAAGTGATTCCAACAAATGAGACAAATGTAGCCATCTATAAAGGTAAGACCAATACCCCACCTTTCCTTTTGAGTTTAAGAATCTTTGGAAATAATCTGCACAACTGTCTACTGGACTCCGGAGCATCGGGTAATGTTATGCCCTTTTCCATTTGCAAGAAGCTAGGATTAAGTCCCACCTAGACTAATAAGAAGGTGATTCAGTTGGAAAAAACTGAGGTTAATGTGGTAGGAGAACTAAAGAATATGCATACATATAGGTTGGATCAGATCCAAGGATCTAAACTTACATAGATATCCAAGTGGCCGATATCCCATAAATATATGGTATGCTCCTGAGTCGGGAGCTAATGAAGAGCATTGGGGGATATTTGTCCTTGGATTTCTCACATATGTGGTTACCTTGGTAAGGGGTAGCAACACAAATTGGAATTGAGAGAGAGCCTCAGCTCAAACACATGATTATTGAATATGATTCTCCCAATGAAGTAGCTTACTTTGAGACTGAGATAGGAGTTTACAAGCAGGAGGAGATCATGACCTTCTCAATACTCAATCCTGATGATACACTGCCTTTAGAACAAAATGACCCAATGATCTCGGTCAACCAACAAGTTCTAATAAAAAATTTGCAACAAGATAGGCTGGTATTGGGAGAAGAGGCTGATTTGTGCAGTTTGTTACTTCCTAATTGGTGTAGGATACATTACCAGAACCATTATGAGTTGATGTGTCAACCTTGTGTAGATATCTTAAACCATACCTGCCAACCTCAACTGATTTGTCAAGATCAACCTCAAGCACCCACTAATAAATTTCCATTTGAAGCCAAGGATGCCACTATCCTCACTAGAACTAGTCTCTCTCGAGGGGAAGATCCTTCCCAATTTGAGTAGGCTTAGGATCTATGCTCAGAAGTCCAAGAAGAGACTGAGGTATCTCAGTTTTTCTCTGCAACACCTAGCCTAGATACCCTTCCAATGCCTAAGGCATTGATGAAAAATTACTTTGATTCTGATCTAATCCAAGGAAATGGTCAGGAACTAATTCCTGAACAGGTTTTTAATATAGGTGAAATTTCTAGTGAATCCTGCCCCTAGTCACCTTTATCTCTTGATGGCAAGCAACAGTCTGAGCCACCACACATCTCAAGCAAGTCATCCCCTGTCATCCCGAAAAAGAAAGAACTCCTTGCTAAAGATCAATTATGGAGTCTTAAATTTGATGGCTCTAAATCCAAAGTAGGAAGTGGAGGGGGGTTGAACTGACTAACTCGAAAGGGAAGACTTACTTTGCATCTTACAGGTTGTAATTTGGCTGCACAAACAATGTGGTTGAATATGAAGCACTTGCTTGTGGACTTATGTTTTCCCATCAAAAGAAGGTCACCACTCTCATGGTAATGGGGGATTTTGAAGTTATTGTAAAATAGGTTCATAGCCAGTATACTTGTCACAACAAAAGATTGGCTGCATACAAAAATAGAATTTGGAATCCGATTGAGGACTTTGACGCTTTTGGGATCACTCTGATTCCTAGAGAAACTAATCAAATTGTAGATGCCCTTGCCATTACTGCTAGCACCTTGGAGCCTATGCAAGACTCCTAGTTAAAAAGATTTTTAGTTGAATTAGTTTCAGTCCCAGTTGTCTTGGATAATGTTCTGAATTTTTAGGTATTCGATGATGACTAGCATATACTGGCCTTCTTGGCAAGTTTAGATGTCTTCGAAGGATAGATAATTGATGAATCTGAGAGAGATCAGGGAGATTGGGATCCTGAGAATGGTGATATAGAAGGGATATTGGAGTTGAAAAGCAATAGTATTCCAAAGGGGATGGTAGCTATAGAAAGGATATTTGACTTTGACCCACGAGCTCATCAAAGGGTGCCCGCAGAGAGTGATGGAGGGAAGTATGAATCTATTAACCTAACTCACTCAGGTCCTGAAAGGAATGTTCTCATAGGTAAGACTTATTATGAAGAAATTAAGAAGAAGATAGTTAAAGTTTTGGAAGAGAACATTGCAGCCTTTACTTGGGGATATGGAGACTTAAAGACCTTTGACACTTAGGTGATCATACATACCATACCTCTTAAGCCAGAAGCCAAGCCCTTTCATCAAAAGCAATGCCCGGTCAATGCTTTGATTGAGCCCTTGATTCAAAAGGAGGTGCAAAAGCAACTATCTGCAAGAATAGTCTTCCTAGTCAGGCATTCTACTTGGGTTGCAAATTTAGTTCCCGTGCACAAGAAAAGTGGTGAAATCAAGTTATGTGTTGATTTTAGGAACCTAAATAAGGCTTTCGAGAAGGATAACTACCCACTTCCTTCTCTTGATGAGGTATTACAAACAGTCAATGGGTCCCAGATGATATCATTTCTGGATGGCTATTCTGGGTATAATCAGGTGCTTGTCAGTCATGAGGACAAAATGAAAACTGCCTTCACCACCAAGTGGGGCATATTTTCCCATCCGAGGATGCCTTTCGACCTTATCAATGCTAGAGCTACTTTTCAGTGTGCAATGGACGTAGCATTCAAGGATTTAATAGGTAGGTGTATCATTCTTTATGTGGATGAATTAACTATTTTCTCCAAGAACTGGGAAGATCATGCTGCAAAATTGGAAAAGGTCCTCAAAAAGTGTATAAGTTATGGTGTCTCCCTTAATCCAAAAAGTGTGTTTGAAGTATCTAAAGGGAAACTCTTAGGCCACATAATATCAGAAGAAGGGATATCCATAGAACTTGATAGAGTAGAGGCCATCTTAAAGTTGACAAGGCCAGGAAGTAAAAAAGAAATGAGATCCTTCTTCTGAAGGATTAATTTTGTCAGAAAATTTATAACAAGGTTTGCGAAAATCGTCAAACCCCTCAATGAGATGATGAAAAAAGATGCAAAAATAAAATGGAGCAATGAGGCCAAATCTGCTTTCTCGCAAATTAAACAATTGATATCTAAGGCACCTGTATTGACCAACCCAGATTATCTAAAGCCCTTGTATATCTATTCTTTCTCATCTGACCATTCATGTGCAGCTATTTTAATGCAACGAAGAGGTGAGGGAGAGGAAAGGCCTATTGCCTTCATGAGATCCCCATTTAAGAATGCATAAGTTAGGTACCCACCCCTTGAGAAGTAGGCCTTTGCATTAGTTCGAGAATAAAAAAATTCAGGCATTACATTCTTCGGAGTCAGGTTATTGCCATAGTTCTTGATCCAGCTGTAAAATCCCTCTCGATGCAAAACAAATTGGGGGAAAGAAGAGGAAAGTGGATGGCTATTTTGAAAGAGTTCGACTTAGAAATTCATGCAATGAAACTTGTCCGAGGGTAGGGTTTATCAAAGACAATGGTGGATGTTGACAAGAATATCACATGTCAGCAGTACACTATGCAGTCGTTCACTAAGGATCCCTGGTACACAGATTTGATCTTCTTCCTCCTCAACAAAAGATGCCCAAAGGGGATGAATGCTACTCAGAGGAGAGCACTAAGGATGAAGAGTGCTCATTATATGCTCAAAGGGGGATCTATTTACAAAAGGAACTTTCAAGGAATTTACTTGTGTTGTTTGGATCAACAAGAGGCTAAGCACACCATTGCTGAGTTTCATGGAAGACATGGTACAAGACATGGATCCGCAGATGATTTGGCCCATGAAATTCTTAGATCAGGCTATTACTGGCCTTATGTGTTTCGGGGTGCACACCAACATGTCCGGACATGTCATGTATGCCAAACCTCTGCACCCAAGGAAAGAAATCCAGTAATGCCTTTGCAACCAGTGTATGAGGTAAGACCATTCACTCAATGGGCACTAGAATTTGTAGGTCTCATTAATCCAAACTCTTCTATAGGTCACAAGTTCATCCTAACTACAACTGACTACTGCACACGTTGGACCAAGGCTCAACCCTGAAAAAAAAACACCACATAAGTGGTTATCAAGTTTCTGACTGAGAACATCACCACCAGGTTTGGAGTAACATTCGCCCTGGTATGTGATAATGGCCCTGCTTTCTCTTCAGCTAAATTTATTCAATGGGATTATGAACATAAGATTATTTTGAAATATTCATCTAATTACTACCCTTAGGGAAATGGAGTGGCCGAGTCCACTAATAAAAATCTGTTGGAGGTAACTAAAAAATTATTAGAAAATAATCCCAAGGATTGGCACACCCAGTTGAGATTTGCCTTATGGGCAGATCGAACTCCAATCAAAGCTGCCCTAGGAAATTCACCATTTAAATTAGTCTACGACCAAGACCCAGTCTTCCCAATCCATTTGCAAATACCTGTCCTCAATTTTATGCAAGAATTTTATACAAAGGATGATAGGATTGAGGTTAGACTAACCAAGTTTCTCAATATGGAAGAACAAAGAGATGTTGCTTTGCAACAGTTCTCTAAAAATCAAGTTGTCGTCAAATGCTGGTTTGACAAGAGGGCCAAGGTAAAGGCCTTTAGGATATCAGATCTTGTGCTACTATGGGACAAGGCTAAAGAGAAGAAGGGAGATCACCAAAAGTTTGATAGACTCTGGTTGGGTCCATATCAAATAGATGAGATACTAGGTGAGAATGCTTTCTAGTTGAGTGCCTTGACAGGAGAACCTGTTCCATTACCCGTTAATGGTCTGTTCCTTAAGCATTACTTTGGATCATGAGGGTCTAATTTTTTGAATAACTGTACTATATTTTACCATATGTAATTAAGTTTTTTTTTTGTTTTTTTTTATCTTTTTCCTTTGTTTCTTTTTCTTTGTTTTCTTTTGTTTTTGTTTTAGTTTTATCTTGTTCGTTGGGGATCTTCGTTTCTATCCATTCCAAGAAAAAGGGTTGTTATTCAAAGTATGCTACAGGCACTAGGAGAGAAATTGATTTAGGTATTTTTAGGGAGCTTCAGTGGAGTGATTTCATTTTGAACTCATGTCTTATGACCATTCTAATGTTGGTTTGAAAAGTTATTAAGGAAAAGGTACATTGTGAATATCTCATGAATTATGATCGAAGTCTATCACAAAATAGATAAACATCTGCCTAAGTAAAATGCCTATTTATTTTAGGGTGGCTGTATCTCTGACTCAAGTGAAAAATCTGATTCCAAGAATGTCATGAAATTCATTGTAGTTCTCAACCCATATTTCAGATCAATTACATCTGAGTATTGAGAAAAGTCCATAAAGAATTTCCACCAAGTAAAATGTTAAAAAAAACGAAGAAAAGAGGGAAGAGAATTATTGTAAGAAAAGGGAAAAAAACAATATCAAATGGGTGATTCAAGTATCTCTATCGGGGCTATCAACGCCTATCTGATAGTAGAGAAATGCTTTGACAGAACTAGAGGTATCTCCGTCGGGGCTATGGACGCCTGTCTAGTAGCGGAGCAATGCCCAAGATTTCATTGCACGATAGTTGAAGGACTCAACCTATGTAGCTTGGATCTTAGGTGTAGTTATTCAGGAGTGAAGAAAGTGTCTATGAAGAAGGATGCCCCATATACACACACACTTAGATTCATAATAGTTCATGAGCACATACATCTGAGATTCCAGCTCAACCTTATTCTGTATATCTGATCTCATTCAAGTTAACATGATTTATAAACCATAAGGTTTTGGGTGACTAAGTTCTTCAGTGTCTTGAAAATGGGTAAACCATTTTCCCAGTCGAGTCACCATTTGTTATGCCTTGCATAACCACCCCATCTTTTGCCTTGGTCAAAATGGGTCCCCCTCTTTTATTTTTTGTCCTTAGGTCTTTTTCAAAAAAGTTTGGGTTGTTCTTTCTTCCAACACT
The DNA here is from genome assembly GCA_007115665.2 of Sequoiadendron giganteum. Taxonomy (NCBI): domain Eukaryota; kingdom Viridiplantae; phylum Streptophyta; class Pinopsida; order Cupressales; family Cupressaceae; genus Sequoiadendron; species Sequoiadendron giganteum. The sequence goes on from CM021103.1 coordinate 285,767,999, forward strand.
TTGTTTTAATTTCTTTTGTTTTGCCGAAATCGGAACTGGAACGAAATCTGGATTTGAAACTCATTTTGAGTTTCATTTCCTGACTCCTTCCTAATTCTGATCCCGCTCGTCTCTTTGTTTGTCTCTTCGGTCTGTCTTGTTTTCCTTTCGCGGAACTGGAACCAAAATGGATATTAAGTTTTGGATTTATACAAAGTTCCAAACTTTGTTTCCATCTTGCCTCTGCCTCCGCATTTGTGGTTTGTTTGTTTGGACTTGGGATTGATGCGGTTTACCTTGTCTCAATCCCAGTGTCTTCTTATTAGTTCTTTCTTTCCTTTTCTTCATCGTTGGCGGAACTGGAACCGGAAACAAAACCAAACTTAGAACTTGGACAAAGTTTTCAAACCTGGTTCTCATTTCGCTTTCGTTCCCACCCTTCTTGTTGCTTTTTGACTTTACTTCAAATGTGTGATGTTTTGTGCCTGTTCTCACCATGATTATGCTTCCGACCTACTAGATTTATGACATTAGTTGTAGACCTTTTTACACATGTGGAATCAATTTTTAACCTTAATTAGGGTTGATTTACTGCTTATTATTACCATTATGAGTAGTAATATCAAACCAGAGTCGAGGTAGAGCATTTGGGAGCACGATTCAATCGGAGGTCAAGCATTTGGGCATGAATTTGCATCAAGAGCTGGCCTGTTGGATTGCATTTCGAGGTAGGGTTTATTTTCTTTGTTGCTTTCGTTGTGTTTGTTTGGTCTATCATTCTTTGTGGGGTTTGTGACTCTTTTCATTTGAATCCTTGCTTGTTTTGTTTTGTTTTGTTTTCCTTGTCTTCAGTTCTTTCTCTATTTTTGTTTTGCTTACTGTTTGTTGTTTTCTCATTTGTTTTTGCTTTGCAACGGTCATTTTTTCATTTTCTTCATGCCCATACCATTGTGCTCTTGGTTTCATGGTCATCTTCGATCCATCACTTTTCCTTCCAATCCTTTTCGCATGTTGACTCATTGATTTTGAGGAGGGTTAAATTATTCCCTAATTGCTTAAGTCGAAGGTTTTAATAAACTAGGATTTTTGCGCCTCCTTGTTAGTTTTAAAATTGTGCCCTAGTTGTTGTTTTTCCCCTCAGTCATATGGAGGATGTGTTAGTACTACCATTTTAAGCCTCCTTGGCTTGTCAGGTCACCTTGTTTTTAAGTCATAATGTCATTCACTCTACTGTTGAACCTTCAAATGATACTTCATGTTTCATCTTATCCGAAGTCGGATCCAAGAATGATTATGTTTGTAAGCCTTTAGTTGTAATGGATGTTGGATCCATCTCCATTCCCGCTTTTGATGAATTATAAATTATCAAAATATATTTCACTCTATCGGAAGCGGAAGCGGAACGAGATGTGGATTTGGAACTTTTGCGTGTATCAGGTCCGATTTTCATTCCGATCCCGGTCCTGATTACCATTCTGACTCCGTCTCTGATCTTGCTATATGGTTTGTTATGAGTCCAATGTCCATTCCAGTCTTGACCCTGGTAGTGATTTAAAGCCTTCTAGGGGTGTTCTTCTACCTGGTCCCGCCTCTGACGTGTATGAAATTTTGACTAAGTATGAAGTAAGTATATGAAAGGTGAGATCTCTGACCTGGTTTTTCATACTTCTTATGGATCTAATATTGGGTTTTGTTGCAGAAATTAAGAGATGTTAGGAGCACTGGTTGAGGCTTCTCAAAGGAGTCAACTTGCACAGACTTCAAAACCAGGATCAAAGCCTAAAAAGGTCAAGTTGGAACAACTCTCTTATACTTTGAGGTATAAACATCAGGGTCTTGCCATCATTGCTAGTAAGGTGGATTATGATTGGGTGGATATAACTGATACCAACCTAGGCTTATTCCATTATGAGGAGTTTTTTGTGGAAGTATTTGCCGAGGAAGTAACAGGGAGGACTAAAAGAGTTGTTGAATCAAGATTGGCGCATATTGCTTTATTTCCTCTATCAGTCTAGTGTATGTAATTAATAATGATAATAGTTGGGGCCTACAATTCAACTACCAGATAATGTGTGGACTCACAAGGTAATATTATTATTTATCTAACTCCACAAATGTTTCAGTGCATGTTCAATGTTCCCACCCCACAAAATCCTAAACAACTCAATGAGGCAGAGGCCTTGAAAATATATAGTAATAAAAAGGATGCTAATAGAACTCATCTAAACAAGAGATAGATGAGAACTGAGAAAAAGTCTTTGCTTAAGCTTCCAGATCAACCTAAAAGGGAATAATTCTACAAGGATGTTGGGGACCTTATAATGATGTTGTCTAGAGTATTTGGAAAAAGGGATGCTCTTCACTTTAAGGAATGGATGTTTCCTTTCATTCAGACTATCCTAGATGGTAGGAAACAATTTGATTGGCCCATGATTGTGTCTGAATGCATACACAACCAAATGATTAGAGTGAGAGAAAACAAGAGTTTCTTTATGACCTCTTATGTGATTTATGCAGCAGCAAGAAGAGGCATCTTTCCGGGTTTAAATAGAGTGCAGATTTTGGGAGAAGTTGATGAACATAGTAAGGTGTGGAATCATTATGATCAACTCACCTTGTAGACTTCTAAACTGCATTATAGAAGGGTTAATGACGCATTTTTATACATCATTATTAACCAACTCACAGGGGATGCAGGATATAGATTGAGTCAAGAAGCCATGGTATTTATTACAGAGTGGGGATGTTGGTTTATCCAATACCCCAAGTTTACTTATTTTAGATTGGCTGGATTTGATGGTCACCCTCACCTACTCCCTATATGTTGCAGTAACAGGATTGTTTTAATCGAATTTATTTATCAAGCCTTGGGGGTTAATTCTAAATTTGGTATAAAACATAAGCCCGGTTGTCATAAGTTCCCCATGAAGTTGGGTGAATATAGCTGTCCACACCTTGTGGGAGCCAAGGTAGTTTGCAATGAATTGATGCACCTGAAATTGGGCTTGTACACTACTACGAAGCACATTGATCCAAAGAAGAAAATGGACGCTTTGCTTGCTTCTGTTTTTGACAAACACTTCAACCTATTGGAGGACTTTTGGAGTGATCTTCATGATGATTATGTGTTGAGGAAATTTTTTTATGAAAGGTTGCCTATCCCACTCATGGTGGAGTTTGGGGTGAAAGTGGACATTCCCAAAACATTATCAAATGATGGGGTGGTTTTGGATCCCCAATATGAGGCACAAAATATAGGTACCAAGAACTTGGATCTTGTAGATTGGGGTGCAGAGGAGACCATAGATATTAAACAAATAGCAAGGCCGATGTTGGATAGAAGCATCCAATGGGTTGTGCTAAGAATCAAGGAACTTGGGGGTCAAACTTCCAAGAAAATGAAAGGTGTAGGTACCACTCAAGGGTACAAGAGGAAAAAAAGAAGAATGCCTCCTAAGGAACCCTTGGAGTTCTTCCCTCCTGATATAGAAGAGTTTGAACTTGAAGTTCCTTCTCAAGATCTACCTGAAACACATGAGGAGGAAATCCCAATAGGACCTGGGGCCTCAACATCAGTTGTAGGTGAGTCGTTTGCTCACCCCCTCCTATAGAGCATCCAAGTGAAGAAATTCCTAGAGGAACCCTCCATAAAAAAGCTGAATCATTGAAGGGAAAGGAACCCAAGGTTGAAATCCATGATGTAGAGACAAACTCTGAGGATACTCTATCGGATAAGGAGACACTGGAGGAGACACCTCTTGATTAAATTGAGGATGTAGGAATTGAGCATGTTTTGATAGAGGAGGACCAATGGAAGCTATTTGAAGAAGCTAAGAGGGAATCAGATGCAAAGGAACAAGCTGATGCACTTCTCAAACATCAAGAGATGGATGCCAAAGCACAAGCTGAAGCATTGGAAAAACAACAGGAATTAGAAGCAAAAGCCCAAACTAATGCATTACTCCAACAACAACAATTAGAGGCCAAACACAAAGTTGATGAGTTGGCCAAGCAACAACAACAAAAGGAGCAGGAGCTTCGAATAAAGGAGGAGAATGACAAGTTAGAAATGTTGCAAAAGATCCATGATCTTGAAGAAGAAAAGGCTAGACAAAGAAGAGAGAAAGAAGCCCTTGAGGATAAATTTAAAATTTTTGAAGAGTCCTATAAGAAAAGGGAAGAAGAAGAACCTTTACAAAAGGAAAAAGAGGTTGAAGAGCTTGCTAAGCAACAAAAAAAGGAAAAGGAAGCATGGGACAAGCTCAAAGACTTGGAGGGACAAAGAGATCAATTTCTTGAAGAAAAGAGGTTAGAGGAAGAACATTTGAAGAAGGAACAAGAAGATAAAAGACTGCATGAGCAGAAGGATAAGGAAGAGGCCGAGAGGATTGCACAAGAAGTTAATTCTCAGCTTAAGGCAACCATGTTATCACCCATATCTACTACCACTGCTACTTATTCTTCAGCACAAGTGGTTACTACCCCAAATGCTCCTACATGGCTGAAGCTCGACCTTGAGAAGAAGCAAATAGCTCAATCTCAACCTCTCAACTGGGATGAAATGATGAAGGAGATAGAAAAGGAGAGACCTAAGAAAAAAGCCAAGGTTCTACATTCTACCAAACTTACAGATGCGGGAGAAATCATTGTGGAATGTGCAATTCCAATGGTAGATAAGGACAAGGAAGATGTGCAAGTGACTGATTATCAATTAGGAACATCCAACTTAGGGAGGCCTACAAGGAATCAACAAATGAATCTCATTGATATTGTAGCTTCCTCCACAAAGTCTAGGATGGTCAAGGATAAACAAAGAAAGGATGAGCTTAAGGCTCAATTGGATCAATTGCATAGTTTATTAAAAGGTGTTTCCACTCCCATGTCCTAACAAGCTGCTTCCTTGGAAACTCCAGTACTACTCACTAAGAAAGAAGCTGATGAATTGGTGCAAATGAGAAATAAAATGGGGATGTTGGACTGATGGATTGACAGACTAAATCACTAGGTTGGAGAAGTACTAATAGATGGTTTTGAAATCCATAAGAAGGCACTTGATTTGATAGAGGAAATGAATCATCATGCTGAGTACCTAGGGAAACAGGAAGAGGAATATAGAGAATATGCTCAAAAGATGAAGGACATCTACAAAGTGCCAATGTCAACTCTCTTGGAGAAATCAATTCTTGAAGAAGGTAATGCAAATTTTCTGGAAAAGGCCTCAAGCATAATCCGGTTTTGGGTTTGACTTCATATATAAACATAGAAATGAAGTTCAAGATGCTAGTAAAGACTTGAATGAGAAACTTGATGAATTAGAAACTGTAATAGTTATTTTAGTCAATGTAGACATACCGGTTAAAGAAGGCATGACTTTGGATCAATTGAAGGAGAAATGGAACAACAGATTCCAGGAGGTCATGCAAAAAGAAGATGATGGAGAGGATTTATTGTTGGATAGACTGATGGATATTAAAGAGGAGGTGAAAGGTTCTCGGAGGGAGTTGACCAAATTGAAAGATATGTAGGAATTCACCACAACAAAGTTAAAGAGAATCAAATTTGAAGAAAACTGGGTCGATGGGCCTGATGTGGACATCCTTCAACAAGTGTTCTCCAGCTATGATGAATATCTTCTTGAGAAAACAACACAGGAGTGAGTTGGAAGAAAAATATTCTATTTTTGGTACATGACTTCCCCTTTTCTCTCATACTTTTTAGGGCAATCAACCTTTGAACTAAAGGTTTTCATCAGCCAGTCCTCTCTCTTTCCTTGGGCGTCAAATTTTGCACAACAGGGCAATCAACCTTTGACCTGAAGATCAACCAATCTAGTTTCTTGATGCGGTTCCGATTCCTTGATTAGTGGATCTCAATTTCTGATTGAGAGGGATTTATGTGTAGCATGTCTATATGTAGTTTTGAGCTCCATTTGTAAATGCCGGCTGATTGAAGTAGGATTAGCCACCTGATGATAGTAGATAGGATTTTATAGCTTTGAGCAAAGATACTTTTAAGTTCATGTTTAATTTAGATACACTTTTTATACAGTTTTATAATGGAGTTGAACTTCTTAGATGAGGTTAATGAACCATAATCAGTCTGTATGCCAATGATTTTTCTATGCATAAATGTTTCTTATTTGATGCAAATCAATAGGGGAAACCAGATTTTAAAGATTATTTCATTAAATTATCTATGAATGGAATTATTATATGTTTGTTGATCTATATTATTTGCAATGAATGAGGAGTTTGTTTTGAATCTTGTATTATTTTGATGAATGGTTGTGATGATTAAATTAAGCATTATGAATCTATGCAATGGTATGTATTGTTCTATGAGTTGCATCATGTTATGGTTTTGATCTGTTAAGAAACACTTGTTGTTGAGAATATATATCTAGATGTTAAAGAATTTTGTTCATGTTTTACTGCCATGCTCCTTGATCTATCTTTTTCTGTTTAATTTAAATCCCCCCCATTAAACATAGATTGATGAATCTGATACAATTTGTATTCCTTATCACCAACAAAGGCCCCTTGAATATTACAGTTTCATTGGCTAATTGAGTGATATCAACATAGTTGAGAACCAACTACTAGGACCTTGGAAGTTAGACTACTATATGTTTTCTTTCTTTTTCAGGAGAAATAGAGTAGGAATATTCTATTTTATGTTGTGCTATTTTGACCATCAACAAGAAGGATCATTTTCCCCTGGCCCCTCACCTTCAAATGGCTGAAATCACTCCAAGGGAGGCTTTAATTCCCATTGGAAATGAAAAAATCTCCAAGCTCAAAAGGAGAAATAGACCAAAGGAATCCCCTAACCCCCTAGTTAAAATAAGAGAGGGAGAGAAAGACTATCCTAAGTGCTTTGATAGCTTTAGGAAACCAATGGACACCTATGATAAGTCATCTCATGGGTTTAAGATGTATCTCTTAGAATTTTAGGGGGCTGGAATCCCATGACAAAAAACACATTGTTAAGAGGTTCCTAAATATAATGGATAAGAAGGATGATCTTCTTCTTCAAGAGCTAAAAGCCACCAATTTTACGCTTGAAACAAATCTACGATTCATTTGGAGAGATTCTGTGCAATTTTCAACCGCTCATGAGAGGGGGAAGGGTGGCACAACCATTATACTATCCATTAAATGGACACAATATATAAAGGATAGTGGTTGCTCCCCCTATTAAAGAGCTGCTTGGATGGTTCTAGAAAAGGATGGCTCTTAGTTTGGGCTTTGCTCAATCTATGCCCCAATTGACTATAGGGGTAGGAGACAGTTGTGGCAATGGTTGTATCAACTCCCTGATATCCCATGGATTGTTGTGGGGGACTTCAACATGATCAAGCACTGAGAAGACAAAAATGGGGGTATGAAACTTGACTAGAAAGGAAACGAGCTCTTCTTTTGGTCTAAAATGAAAAACAAACTCAATTTGTTTGACCGCTTAAGTGGTAACAAGAAGGAAACAAGGAAATCTATTACACTTGGTGCAATTTGTAGAAATTGTTACCTAATTTTGCTTTCAGCTTGATCAGGTCTAGTGCTGGAACAAAATTTGCAACTAAAGGTAAAAGGTACACATTAATTTTTGCTAAAGTTTCATTTATATGCACAAAATTATTATCAAATAAATTATAGTTTACTGTGCAAGTGTTTACAAGAGAAAAGACAACACAAGTTTTGCATAAAATGTTGTCTTTTATTCATAATTAAAAATGTATGGTGTCCCACACAAGCCGTGGGAATGATCAATTCAATGCAATACAAAAGTAAACTATACATTTGAAGGAAAATAAGAGAATATGAAAGGAATAGGGATCCGTCATTGCCTAAATGATGAACCCCAAGGTTGAACTGCTGCATCTTCAACTCCTCTCACTTGGTTGCTCCAAAAGTTACTTGCAAGAGATGAAAAAGTGGGTGTTAAATCTCGGGATGCCTTTTCTCTTCATATACAACATCAACAAACATATAATTTACTCTCATAAGGCATTGCAATTAGTTTTGTAGTTATCACAAGTATCAAGGAAAAGCAGAAGATCATCATCAATCACCAGCAAGCTCTGAGTTTCATTGTTTTTTATCTAACATGTTTATTCACTATGCAGGTATAGGTATAATTTTCATTGTTGGATTATTTTACATTGACATCACAACATGTGGAGTAAAATGGGATCCCACAAGGGTTGAGCCCAACATGCCGCCCTCTCAGTTTTTAAGAGGGATAGGAGTGTAAACTCATCATACTTGTCAACAATAATCTATGCATCATTTATATGAATTTTATAAGAGGCTATCAAGGACAAACCACAAGTGAGTTCATTTGAATATGGCAGTCATATATGATCACTCAAGGGTTTCAAAGTACATAGTGGCAATTAACTTGTAAAGTACAACATGCAGAGAAAGAAAATTTTGTGATAGTTAAATATGCTTGTACCATTCAAGTTTCGTTACCATTCAAGTGGTAGTCATGAGAGCACTGTATAACAGTGTTAGGGGCAGTCTTTGAAAAGTATGTCCTACTGCACATGGACAATCCATCTAAGGGGACATGTCATCTTTAACAAAATATAGTGAGATGTATGAGTGGAAATCTAAAATATCAATGATGTGGTAGTCCAAGAATGAGTTGACAGTAAGTAATGAGAACACAACAATGGCAGTGGGACGTTATACAAAATAAATAGTAACACAAATCTGTCGTAAAGCCATGACAACATCTCAAAGAATTATGATAGTATTTCAAGGACTAAAGTCCCTCAAGGATAATTGCAGAGCAGTGAACAAATCTCCTTGTCAAGATTGACTGTGAATAGAAGAATAAGAGTTAACAGACACCGAGTGTTAAGAGTGGAGGGTTTTTTCCCTTTATCTTCCAAAAAATAGAAGTAATAAAGTTAGGGCTTGAGATAGAAGCTCAAGAAATCAAACCCTCTATGAATACAAGTGAAACCCAAAAACATTGCATACTCCCAGAATAAATAATGGGCGAATTTTTTTATGAGTGCAGGAATAGTTCTGGGGTGTTTCATTTCTCTTATCCATAAAATAAAACACAAAATCTTAATGGTGATGAGGGTTTTGTAGACTCAAGTTTTGTAGAGAATGGTGAAAATAGTTCTAGGTTGTGAGTTGTTCCTTCAAGAGCTGAGTGCAGAGAAGGAGTTTTGTTTTCATTTTCTCAGAAACAAGATTATGAAGTTTATCAAGGCTGAGTACTAGAAGAGATATATAGGAAATCAAGTAAAATATTTCATCACTTTTTTTTAAAATAACAGTGAAAGGTTCAAAAGCAGTCAAGGTAAACCCATAGCCATAATGAGGTGGAAACCCTAAAAGTACTTGTAGTAGTGACATTGAGGAAACAAAGGTGCAAAATATTGAAACCACAACTTGCAAAATGGATATAAACCCACAAGAATTCCTCACCATTATTGCTTGCAAAAGAATCAAAGCATTGAGCATGAAAATACACAAAAAAATCAAATGAATTTTCATCTTTTTCTACTTAGATGGAGGCTCGAAACAGAGCAAAATGAAAAGTAAACGTAGAAAATTAGAACATGTTCATTTTTTTCTGCATAAATAGAACTTGAGGTAACAAATTTTGTTCATAGATAATGAAATGATAGCTTTGTTTGCACAAAGAGAAAGCTTACCATGTGACCAACTTGAATCTTCCTTAGTTTTCATAATGAAAGTTCTAGAAAAACATTCAATAGCTCAACAATGGTAGCACTCAAAAGCACAATGAAATGAAAGATTGCAAATGGAAGTGGAGAATGCTTTGCCCATAAGTTTTGTGTTTAGGGTTTTAACCCTAAGTCAGTCCACTCTCCCAATGGCATTTTTTGCCTTTATTTTAAATATTTTCTTCATAAAATAATGCCTTGTATCAAATGTTGTATGCCTTATTCTCCCTTTTGCAAAGTTTGCAAACTCTATCAAGTGTCTCTTTTTGTATGTTCAACCAAAGCATGGTCGAGTAAAGTGCTTTTATTTTGCACCAAATTTGAAATCACTTTGATAAGTGTTATATAAGTGCAAACCTAAGAGGTGTTGTTTTCAAGATTTAGTCAAAGGGGGTATTTTGAGGATTTACAAGCAATGCTAAGAATCTAGGGGAGGTTGAAGAAGTTGAAAAAAAAATGGAGGGAATATAGGAGTTGTTTTGAATCAATTTTGGAGGAGTTTGAAGCATTTGTAGGTTCCTTTATGGTATGTGAGGTCAAGGCTTGAACTTTTCTTCATTCTAGAGCCTTTTTGGATTCTTTTAAGGGGCTTAAAAATAGGCTTTATTGTTGTACACGACCAAGGCAGGTTGAAGTCCCTATGTTTTTGGAGCTACTTGAAAAAGCATAAAGTAACTTCAAACATCATTTTTGAAGTTAGTTATTTTCATTCTCATGCTACATTGTAACTTTTTTGGATGTTCTTTCAACGGGAGATAGCATTTGTAACTCTTTTACAGACATGTATAATAGTATTACACCTTTGGAGATCAATAAAGTTAAGCAAGTTTTGCCTTCTCAAATTCTGTGTCATCGTGTGTTTAAGTGATTGATGCAATTTCATGTGAAGTATCTCTTCTTTGTTATTGTGTCTCATTAGTAGCACCTTTATGTAGAAGAAATATGCATTTTTGCAAGTTGTAGGTTATTTTAGTGATGCAAGCAATTTCAAGTTGTGAAGAGAATACATTTTTCCTTCTAGGATTGTGAGTGTCAAAGCCTTCCTATGAAACATTGATGCAAGAGCATATGAACCCCTGAGTTGTGCATGTAGAAGCCTTTTATTGATTAAAATTATGTGTAAAAGCAGTTGTACAAGTTTTAGACTAACATTTTGGTGCATCAACTTAGGAGTTAGTTTCATTTTTATGTTTTCCCCTTACCCTTTCCTCTACAAAAAACATTAGTTTAGCTAGTTTTAGGTGAGTACCATAAGAGCCAGCTTTTTCTAGAGGTTAGCTTCCATTATGTGAGCCCACAATCAGGAGGCTTTCCAATGTTTCACCAATAGGTTGAGTTTACTCAGAAAGGGTACACTATTAGGAGACAACAAGAACAATGCCTTTGAATATGCTTGATTAGATCTTGAATGCTACATCAACACATTAGCTAAAGAACATGCATGATGCATTATGCCTTTGACATGATGAAATGACTCTTGATTTTTGCAATATTAGTTTATTATTCTTCCCTTGAATTCCTTGAAAATTCTCTTGATCAGACCTGCTCATAAACTTGCTATAATACTTGAAGACTTAAAAATTGCTAGCTAGGTGAAACTAAGTGAAATAGCCCTGTATTTATACATATCTTAACATTAATTCTTGAGGTTCAAATATCACAAGTCGACATTGAATTATGGATTTCAAATCATTAAATATTGCCAAAAACACATTTCAAAAAGGGGTCTTAGGTCAAAGTGAGGACCCATTCACCATGTGGTGAATGGGTCCTAGGCCACTTACCTAGGACACACTTCAAACAAGGTGAAATGCTATGTAAAAATAGGGTCCTAGGACCTAGTGAGGACATATTCACCATGTGGTGAATGGGTCCTAGGTCACCTACCTACAACACACACTTTCCAAAATTAAGTGTTGTGTAATGGAATTTATGAATGTCGAGTTTTATCCCTAGAAATTGGCAATTAATTAGGATTTGATTTGAATTAAAGGGGCCAATTAAGGAAAATTAAGCTCAATCAATTAATAAATCCCTAGATTAGTGTGAATGTGTAAAGATACACTTTACAACACCCTAAATAAGGCATGCAATTAAGTCCATTTAGTTTAAAAAGGTCCCTAAATTTAGTGTGAATGTGTAAAACACATTACAACACTAAATCAAAGCAACATTAAGCTCATTTTATTGCTAATTATTCCCAAACTAAGGAAAAAGGGATACTTTTCCGTTACTACATTTTCCCCCCACTTTAGTGAGAGTATGACCTTGTGTCAAACTCACACTAAATTAGACATTCAAAACACTCATGTATGCAACAATGAAAAAGATACTCATTCATACAACATCAAAGACTAAAAAGAGATCAAGCCTAAATTGTTCAACGTGATGTGGAACACATCTAGACTATCGGTTTGCACTCACTCTAAGGTAGTGGAACTCTAGGCTATCCACTAGGTGAGTCTTCTAATAAGGTGGATTAGTGAGAAATTCATGCTTATATGTTAGCTCTCACCATACAATGAGAAGTCATGCCTATGTGTCAACCCTCATCATACTAACCATACCAAAGCTACCCCCTTAATAACTTCAATAAGGTGCCACAAGGTGCAATGAAACAAAGGTGTGGAAAATGAGAGAATCATATTAGGCTCCCATACCATATTAAAGCTATCCTCTTGACAAGTTCAATAAGGTACCACAACGCTAGGCAAAAGTCTCCACAAGCAAGTAATGCATGTTATGCTAGGTGGCCTTGAATTAGGGTTTCAAGCTTCACAAGGTCAACAAGCTGTATTATGTTGAACTCTTATGAACATTATGTCCATAGGTTTTTGTTCAAGGGGATCTTTCTTAATTCACATAAAGTCTTCTTCTTAGGGAACAAAGTTCCTAATATCTCCAAGAGAGGACAAGCCAAGAGTAAAATATTCACAACTTAGGGAGTGTAGTGTGTCGCATCACCACTAAGAGGAAAGTCGTACACTAAGAAATATCACTCTTGGAGAACATCAAATCCAATGAAACCACCAAGAAAAGGATGCATCACAAGAAAAAATAAAATCACACCATGAAACATGCAAAAATGTCAAAAGATATCATCGATGTATGCCCCCACATTAAAGCGGTTGCTAACACCATTGTCGTGAGAAATTGCTTTAAAGTAGCCAATGTTTACTCCTAAGACATGAGAGCTTTCCTTGCAAAACCCTATGCCAAGTCATATGTTTTTGAAATAAAGATATGCCATGAAAAAGGAGGGAGGGGTTGCCCCCAAAAATACATAAGGGATCTATGGATTTAGGGTTAGTATGTCTTTGCTACAATGTTGTTATAGAGCTTAGAAATGCCATCATTCCCCAAATACTCATAGAGCTGAAAGAATGACACAAAGAGAGCAAAAATAAAGAAAAATCCTTTCGGGTGAACATGGAAGAGACCTAAATGTCTCAATGCCTTGCATCATCCCCGAAAGGAAAACACAAGACAAGAAAAAAAGGATAAAATGTTTACGACATATAAAAGAATGTAGATACATAGAGAGGATTGCACAAAATGGAGAGATATACATCAAATGAAACAACATGGGGGATCACATTACACACATGCAATCACATAAAGAAACATACAAAAGAAAGTAAAGCAAGATACTAGTAAGGAACATGTGAGTCAACCTATATTAGGTTGTCTGCATCCCAATCTTGATCGATATATACGAAAGGTGGAAAACTAGCCAAAGTGATAATGACAGGTGCCGAATGAGGGGAAACACCAAGTTCAACACTCCTATTAGTAGATTTGTCATTTAAGCTCATAGAAGAGGAAAAAAATGAATTCAACTCATTATGCACTTGTTCATCAATCTTTGCAATGTCAATTTGTCATCTAAATTAATCAAAATAGGAGGTCGAATGATAATGTCTTTGGAAGGTTCTTGATTTTGTTGCAACGAGGGTATATAATCATCAATAATTACTTTAGGAAATTTTAGATTTTGATTTTATATGTTGTTATTTTCTTCTTTAGTTTGTAACTTGCAAGCAATAACACAATGTCTATGCCTATGCTTTCTGGCATTTCAATTTCTTTTCAATTTGTGATTGTGTAGGAGAAGGTTTATCAACCATAGTTTTCTTTTCTTCCCTTAGGGGAGGAACAAAAGGAACCATAGGAGGTTGTTCAACCACTTTCTCTTTAGCTTTGTAAAATTGTTTGACTTTAGGAGGCACAATAGGATTGTTTTGGTTGTTTCATGGTGTTTTATAGGAAATGGTAGGAGGATTTTTCATAGGCAGCTCTTGGATATTTGGAAAGGATTTTGGTTCAATCATAGTTTCATCAAGGATAGGTGGCTCAATCACGGTTTGAGGCATGTTTCTAAGGGATAATTTTGTTATGCACTTTGCCTTAAACTTTTGATATGATTTGAAAAAGTAGTCCTCATCAGGTGTAATAGGTTCAATAGGCTCGAGCCAAAAGAAATATGATGAAAAGTTCCCATGGGAAGACACAGGATTAAAGCCACTATGGTGCACAATAAAGATTTCATTGCCAAAGGGAAAATTTAAAAATTTATGCACAATCGATGGGATAACATTCATGGAGCAAAGCCATGGATAGCCTAACTTCACATGAAATTGGTTTGATGACAGGATGATGGTGAATGATACATTTAATGTTTTCAATCTGAATTTTAGAGGAAGATTTATCGAGCCAATCACAAGGCAAGAAATTTTTTTATGTGTTTTGATCCATGCTTTTGATTTTTCATATGTATCTTGATAGAGTTATGCACAAATAGGAATTCTTCAGTGATCACGTTCTCTACACAGACGGGATCAATTAATATCCCATTAGTAGGCTTGTCATTGATTCTTCTAGCTATGTAAAGAGGACCATCGGGTGTATGTTTAAGTATATCTTTTTGTGAGAAAGCAATATCAAGAGGCATTTTGGTTGAGCCCTTACGAGGTTTAGCTCAATAAATTCCACCATTTCAGCTGGTTCATCTATGTTCTCATTTTTTGTATTTTCATCATCCATGTCAACATTCATCACATCATTCATTGTTTCACTAGCTTTGAAAAATAAAATAGTATGTTTTGGCATGATATTTGTAAAGATTTGTAAATTTTGGGTAGGAGGAGCTACAAACTTATTACCTTGATCATTCACACCTCCAATTAGAAGATGATTAGAATTAATGAGGTCTTGCACAAGATGTTTAAGATGCTTACAATATTCTATATCATGTTCATTTTTTTGGTGGTAATGGCAATAAGAGTTTGGTCTATAGTTTGTGGGTAATGGTTTATTAGGATCAAGATCTCAGAAAGGAGGTAAGGAAAGCATATTCTTTTCTATGAGCTACAACATGATATTATGAAGGGTATTGGGTAAAGGAGTAAATTTTCTATTCGTATTCGTAAAAGCATATGAACTTGTTGCCTTTATAATAGCTACTTGGTTATCAACTTGTTGATTTGGTTGAGGGGAACTTGTTGAAAGTTTGGAAGTCTGTCATTGTTGATGCAACTTGGGAGCATGAGCATGAAGTGTACATACATAGGTTGATTTGTCTAATCCAATGTTGTCATTGATTTCAACATTATGGGGAAGCATTTTTGGTGTCATTTATATAGTACTAACTATATCGGAAATCCGATCTATCAGAAATTTGGCTAAGTGTTCTCTGTTGACAATGTTATGGTTTAGTGCATCAATTTTTGGATCCGCAGTTCACTGCAAGAAGAGGTATAACTCTATGATTTTAACCATGTCATTATGACTAGCTTATACAACTATATTCAAGATCTCGAGAAGTTTTATGAAGCATACTAAAATATATCAAAATGATAGAGTTTAACTCTATATATCACTATCATCTCTTTGTTCAGTGTATTAGTGTGGGAGATTCCACATCTCCTTGAGAAGAATGTTTTAATGATGTGGTTTTGGAGTTAGTCTCACTAATGTCGACAAAATGAGAAATTGAAGAAAGATTGAATTTGGAAGTTGCATGTATTGGGGAGTGTGTGTATAATTGGAAGTTTTTGTGATTAGGTCCAATTCTTGGCTGACCTAATACATGATATATGTTGAGAAGATTGAATATACATTGTGGATGTTAGTTGGATCTATTTTAGATCCATGCTGACCTAAATTAAGTATTGCATAGTTTGCTTGGGTGTGAAAAGGATTTTGAATCATGTGTGGTGCTGACAAAAGCTATTATGGATGATTTTTGTCTACATCTAATTAGGCTGACCTAATTGATGTGTATGGATGTATTTGGGTATATATGAGATATTTTGGATTATAGAACTAAGAAGAGCGAGAATACATGACATATCAGGTGTGAGTGGTATCATATGATGAGAACATGTGAATTCAATGGTAAAGAGTTTAGAATCAGAGTAGAGTTGTTGAGAGACTGCTAAGAAGAGCAGTACTTCATATTCAAAGCTTCAAAGGAACTAAAATATAATACAAGGAAGGTGCACTTTATATCAGTTCATACTTTGGTAGTGAGCCACCATTTTTGTATTATATTTAACTTTGGATGTGAGCCTTATAAGGATAGTGTGTCCTGGTAGTGAGCCCACATAATATATTATATCTGGATATAAGATATTGTGAGCTAATCCTCAATGTGGTTTTTCCCTTTTTAGGTTTTCCACGTAAAAATCTTGGTGTTCATGTGTTTTGTTACTTTGTGGATGATTCATGCTTTCATTTCTTATGTTAGTTAATATATTTTGGTGATTGGATAAGCTATGTTCAAAAGTTTAATAGAATATTGATTCACCCTCCCTCTCAGTATTCTAAATGTTCAACAATTGGTATCAAATCTTGGTTCCTTTAGAAAATCCTAATAGCTTGAGGAAGATCTTGGAAGCTTGAACACATGGCAGATAAGAAGTTTCCTGTTTCTCTGATTTTTTTTTTGCAATTGAATATGAAGAAGAGGATTGGATATTTGACAAAGAAGAACTTAAATTTGCTCTTGAAGATCTTGATAGAGTTTAAAATAAGAACAAATCAAGAAGTTGAGAGAAAGACATAAGGAAGTCAATATACAGTTGAAGCAAGTAAATGAAGAGATCATCAAACTAAAATTACAAATGGAATAAAAGAAGAGGATTGAGGAATGTTTGAATGCAGTGGTACAAAACAAGACTGAAGAATGCTCTAGACTTGAACAAGAAGTGGTAAATCTCATATTTGATCTGGAAAAGGCAAGAATACATGAGGAGAAATTCAAAATAAGTACTACAATGCTTGATGAATTGATTGAAATACAAAAACCCTCTAAAGATGAAGGTGGTTTGGGACTTGAAGAAGGAAAAATTTCAAAGGAAAATTAGACACCTACCAAGGTTGACAATCAAAAGAAAATTCAAGGCAATAGGAGATAATTCATAAATCAAAGAAGCAATGCTGGAAGACCTTCTATTAGACAACACAATGCTCAAAGGTACCCATATTTCAATGGTATTTATTTTTATTGCAATAAATATGGACATAAAGCAATAGAATGTAGGAGTAGAATGAATTAGAATGTTGGATTCTTCTTTGGACAATGTTTTGCATGCAATAAATTTAGACATAGAAGTATTAAGTACATAAGTCAAATGATGAATAGATATAATATAGGGAGAATGTTTCAATCTTTCAGTGGTTACTGTTATTCATGAAATACATTTGGACATAAGGCTAACCAGTGTAGATCAAGAATGAATAGAATTTAGTTTGGTCATAAAAATGTTGTATGCTACTTTTGCAACAAACCCAGACATATTTCAAGAATTTATAGAAGCAAAAACAAAAGACAGTCCAATCCGGTAAAGAGGAATGAACCTATGAAGAAAATTGATTCGACTGGGGTTAAGAAGGAAATGGAAAAGATATGGAGAAAAAGGAGTTTGAGAGAAAAGATGAATCAAGAAATTTAAATGCATCTATACCTATCTCTGGTATATATATTTATTCTAAAAACTAAGCACATGCTAAGGCTTAGGGGAGCAATAAAAAAAAAAATTCTAACAACCCCTTGAAATATAAGGTGTCAAGACTTAGCATGAAGACATATCTTGGAAGAGGAATTTCTGAAGCTATAGAAGGAAGTTGTAGAGGGAAACATTGCGATGTGGAAGTTTGTGGAGCTTCTGTAAATTAACTATGGATACAAGGTTTTGAAGTTTATCAACTTTTTTTGAAGCATTTATTGTTGACACATTTATTGATATGGGTCAAATCATGGAGTGAAAAATGCATTTGAGAGAAAAATTCAGTTGATGCGAAGGAAATGTAAATTGAAGAGGAAGTGGATTCAAGGCATCTTTCAAAAGAAAAACATCAAAACCCTAATCTTTGTCGAAGCAAATTCAAGAGGTATTTTGCTTACACAATTCTTCTCTAGAATTTTCATTTTTTAAATGTAATGGAAGGGTTGAAGAGAGTAAATGTCTCAGATAGACCACAAATTAAATTAAAGAGGAATTCTTGGAAAGTTTTGTCGGAAGACTCAGCGGGTGCATTTTTTGGCACTCCCTTTAGAGTTTCACTTGTTGAGGATAAATATGCATACATACATGGGAAAATAGAAGAAATGTCCTCTATTGGATTGAGTATTTTATGGACAAACAAATTGGAAGAAAATTATAATACCAATAAACCAGAATACAAAACCCTAGTTGAGAAGAAATTGGATGTATGGCAAAAGTTTCCACTATTTGAATTCGACAAGAAGTACATTAGAATTTTATTGAGTAGGATTCATGACGAATCTGTCTAGATTGATAGTGCACACTCAATAACCATGGAAATAAGGGATGTGATTGGTTTATGGTCCTCCAAAATAGTTTTAAGGTGAAAGTATGTCAATAACCAATTAATTGAAAAGACTAGTGCAACTCTCCAAGGAAAGGAACTCACCTTGAGTACATTTGGAAATCTGGCTATTTGATATGCCACAATGCTTGTTGGACATAAAATCTACCTACCTAACGATGGCTATATAGTCTCTACTATTGCTGCTCACATTGTATTTAACATGATTGAAAATGGTGCTGATTATGATCTTTGTGAGTTACTTCGACAACACTTGATGAAAAATTTGAGATAAATAAAAAAGAACAAAAAGCATCGATTTAGGTATGGTACTTTGATAGTTTGCTTACTTTTCTACTTTATGAAGGAAATACTGATAATTGGAAAAGTAGTATGGTCAAATATAGAACCGGTAGCACATTAGATAAGAAATCTTATGATTAATTTTTGTGGATAAAATGCTCAAGAATATGCTTTTGTAGCATTCTTTGGAATGTTTCAGATGAGTATGAATAAGAGAATAAGAATACCTGAGAGTATGGTGTAAAGATACTCTAAAGACATCAATTTCCTTGTCTCTACTAATTTTTGTTACATGGAAGCAATTGAGCCTAGACTTATTTGGATTTTTGAGTTGGATTATAAAATGACTGAGGTGGAAGTTGATCATTATGCATAAGTGCTTCTAGGAAGCCCAAAGGACCCTAACAGATCAGGCCTAGAGGATAGATCTATAACTGAAGCCTTCGATAGTTCAAGAAGAACAAGTAAGAAAAGAAAAAGTGTTGCCATCCCTCCAGTTGAGATCAAACAAGAGGTTGTAGAACAAGAAAAAAGATTGCAAATTGATGTGACCCAACATGAACATGAAAGAAAAAGTACACATGGCTTGGATGAAGCAATAAAAGCCTTACAAGAGGCAATTCCTAGTGCAAGAATTAATACATAATTGTATAACATATAAAATCTCAAAAGTATGGTTGATTTATTGAAAGCAAACATCTCTGAACTAAAAGAACAAACTAGAAATGAGTTAGAAGCAAGGACTACAAAGGAGAATCTAGAGGATAGCAAAAAGAAATGTGCAGATGCACATCACATAGTCTTGAAGGAATTAAAGGATGTTAAATCTTGTGAAGAAGAAGCACATAAATTAATACCATACTATCTAAAGTAGTCTAACTGGACACAAAATACAAAGGATGAAATGAGTCGGACTGAAATTCGAATACACACTCATGCAAATGTTTATGAATTGGCAAGTGACCAGAACAATAAAAAATGGTCTTACATCATGCAATTGTAGGAAAATTTCTTTACCTCACAAAATCAAAGGACATAGATAATCAAGAAATATGTGGCACTAAGAGACTTAGTAAAGATAAGACACATTCCTATATCCCTTGCCATTGCCAGTGCTGATAAACTATCAGAAATAAATCTCAACCCCAACTCTATGAAAGAAGGAATAGAGTCTCTAACGAAGATTGAACTACTATATAGGACTCTTGTACATGAAAAAATTTCTTGGGAAGAAGGAAAATCTACTTGGTAGGATACTCTAAAGAATCTCAAGGTATCTTCATCTTCAGGTTGATATGTCTTAATATTTTTGATCAATTATCTTTTTTTTGAAGATGATGCATACATACATATATCCAAGGGAAGGGTGCTAGGACCCCTACATGACCTTTGACATTGATGTCAAAGGACAGAGATAATGTGAGAGAAAATAAAAAGAAAAACATTTTGTTAATACATTTTTGATGGTTGGAAAATCCTTTTGGAAAGTCAAGGTTAATTATGAAAGGGGGAGTTAAGGTTAGGAAGAAATAAGTTTTGATTCATGACATGGAAAATGTTTTTGATATGCATGTTTCCATCAATGACAAAGGGGGAGATTGTTGGAAGTTTGGAAGTCTGACATTGTTGATGCAACTTGGCAACATGAGCATGAAGTATGCATACATAGGTTGATTTGGATGATCCAGTGTTTTCATTGATGCCAACATTATGGGGAAGAATTTTTGGTGTCATTTGTACAATACTAACTATATCGGAAAGCTGATCTATCTTAAATTTGGCTAAGTGTTCTTTATTGACAATGTTGTGATTGGGTACATCAATTTTTGGATCTGCACTTCATTGCAAGAAGAGGTATAAATATGTGCTTTTAACCATATCATTATGATTGGTTTATAGAACTATATTCAAGATCTTGAAAAGTTTTGTGAAGCATGCTGGAAGATATCAATGAAAAATTTCAACTCTGTATATCACTATCATCTCTCTGTTCAGTGTATTAGCATGGGAGATTCCGCATTTCCTTAAGAAGAATTTTTTGATGTTGCAGTTCTAGAGTTAGTCTCACTAATGTCGGAAAAATGAGAAATTGAAGAAAAATCGAATCTAGAATTTGCATGTATTGGGAAGTGTGTGTATGATTGGAAGTTTTTGTGATTAGGTCTAATTCCTGGCCAACCTAATACATGATATATGTTGAGAAAATTGAATGTACATTGTGGATGTTAGTTGGATCTATTCTAGATCCATGCTAACCTAAATTAAGTATTGCATGGCTTGCTTGGGCGTGAAAAGGATTTTGAATCATGTGTGGTGCCGACAAAAGCTATTATGGATTATTTTTGTCTACATCTAATTAGGCCGACCTAATTGATGTGTGTGGATGTATTTGGATATATATATGTGAGATATTTTGGAATATATAATAGCAAAGAGTGATCATAAATGAAATATTAGGTGTGAGTGGTATAATATGATGCGAACATGTGAATTCAATGGTAAAGAGTTCAAAATCAGAGCAGAGTTGTTGAACAACTGCTAAGCAGAGTAGCACTTCATATTCTAAGCTTAAAAGTAATTGAAACACAACACAAGGAAGGTGCACTTTGTATCAATTCATACTTTGGCAGTGAGCCACCATTTTTGTATTGTATTTAACTGTGACTATGAGCCTTATAAGGACAGTGTGTCCTGACAGTGATCCCCCATAATATACTATATCTAGATATAATATATTGTGAGCTAGTCCCAACCGTGGTTTCCCCTTTTTGGGGTTTCCATATAAAAATCTTGGTGTTCATGTGTTTTGTTACTTTGTGGATGATTCATGTTTTCATTTCTTATGTCAGTTAATATGTTTTGGTGATTGGATAAGCTGTTTTCAAAAGTTTAATAAAATACAGATTCACCCCCCCTCTCAATATTTTGAATGCTCAACAAAACTAAGTTGTAAAAATATCCTATAAGCCAAATTTTGATATTCACGAAGGGTTGTACATAACTGTGTGAAGGATGGGAATTTCAACATCTCAAGTTTGGTTTGGATATTGTTTTATAAATTAGCAATAAACATTCATTGAAGGCCGACATCAAGAATCTTAATGTTTATTTATGAATAAAGTGTTTGATATATCCCTATGAAATCAATCATTTTCTCATAATCCTTTTTCTTGCATGTCATTAAATCAATTAGAGTCATCTTGAGACCCATGTGAATGTGGAAGTGGTTGTAAAAGGAATTGACAAGCTCATTGAATGAACCTATTGAATTATTCAGTAAGGAAGAAAACCATTCTAAAGTAGTATCCTTTAAGGATCTAGGGAAGAGTTTAGCCAAGAGCTTATCTTCAAAGATGAAATCACTACATAGGGTTGTGTAAGCAGAAACATGGCTAACAAGATCTCCTTTTCCACCATATTTCTCAAATCGAGGAACCTCTATACTTTGTGGCATTGGTGTTCTCAATATCTCTAGGGATAGCGGGTTGGTTTTGATGTATTGTGAAGGTTGGCCATTATTGTTTAGAGTTAGGATTGTGAATTGTTGTTGGATGGATGGCACGCTTTGCATAAGTGTGTTAAGGATGGCATCATTGTTATTATTTTAAGGTGGAGGGGAATAAGGTGGAGTGGTGTATATATGTAGAGGGCAAGTGAATTGTAGAATTGTGAAGGAGGATGGCTGAGGAGATATGGTATGTGAATGCACAAAGCTAGAAGGATTCCCTATGGAAATACCTAAGGAGGCGTTGACATTGCTAGTAGGTTGAATGGCTGTGGTAACTTGAGTACTAGTGTATTTAGGAATGGAAATGGGTATTGTATAAGGAGGAATTGAAGTTCCACCTTGGATTTGGGTATATCCCAAAGCTTGAGTACAACTAGTCATGGTAGGGATGGTGTTGTTAATATTATTCACGTTGGTTGTACGAAGGGAGGTCATGGGAAATGAAGTATGCATTCTATGATCCATACTAGGTTGATTATTGAAACTATTAGGAAGAGAGTTAGAAAACCCAAGATCCAAGATCCATGACGAATGGTGTATCACGGGATGACATGAGTCTCAAACTACTTCTCAAAATAGTATTGCTAATAGGACACCAAGTTGTAAAGCTCATACAAGTTTCACAAACTTAGTGTACAAACCCAAAATGAAAAGAGGCTTATAATGCAATGCAATGTGTAAATGTAATTTTCAGATTCTAAACAAGCTAATTTTCTAATTAAACTATGCAACAATCTAAAAATGAAATATTGCAAATGCAATTTTGAAATTAGACAATGCACTAAATGTACCAAATTAAGCTAGATATGATGAAATTAATGAAACAAAAACTCAACAAATTGTAGCAAAAATCTGAAAGTAGCAAATAAAAGCATAGAAATGAAGATTTTAATTTCTAGAAATGCAGATTATGGCCCGATCAGGGGCTCATTCACCCTATGGTGAATGGGTCTTATATTGGGTTTTTGAAACTGATTTTTACAGATTTTTAGGTGTTTTTCAATGGTTTTTAGATTCAGATCTATTATAGCAAGTTTCAGTTTGATTTTTTGTAGAAGGCAATGTGAAACGCAAGTGAAAAATGTGACAAAATAATGACCTAAAAGACCTATTTTGATATGCAATTTTGTTTCAATTTTCAAATGAAAGTTTATATTATGTAAATGATATGCAAGATGTGTGATTTTTTTGTATTTTTTAGATTTAAAGAATGCAAACAATGCAATCCTAAAATCCTTAATGGGATGCAAATTTGAATGCAAACTAGACACCCTAAATGAGACCTAATTCAATTCAAATGAATGTAAATGAATGAAATATCTAAATATAGGATGAAAAGGACTCCAAAATTAGAAAATTACAATGCTCAAAAGGTCGGGTTCACCATAATGAAACATAGAAAAATAGCTTTTTTTTTCAAAATGAAAACTATGATGCACCTATCTTTCTATTTTTCATTCAATATGAGGGTTATAATGTGTAAATGAGTTACAAAAATTAACTCTAACCTGAATGCCAATAAAAAGGCAAGTTTTAAGAGGGTCAAATGTTGTGTACCTATTGTAAAAATTTCTTTTTCAAATCTCATTGAGGACTCATTCACCCTATGACGAATGGGTCTTGGTTAGGGCTCTGAAAAATTGGTTTCTAGGTTATGTTCCTCTCAGTTTGCACTTCCAAATCCTTGTCGAGCACTGTCGAAAAACCAAAAATAAATCCTATAGCTCAGAATTTGTGATTTTGCAAGAAAGGTGACAACTTTGACAATTTTTTCAACTTTTGCGATTTTGCTCTCTAAATGATCTTCAACCTAAAACCTGCAATCACACATCAAAGGAGAGAAAAATGTTTTTTTTTTAGGGAATAAGGGTTTTCCTTGTTCAAACCCCGTTTTGGTTATTAAAATTTGAAATGAAATAATTTGCATAAAGGAATGATGAATGAACAAACAATGTCACAACTCACCACACCTTAGTTGAAACCTTGGATAAATCTACAACTTAGGATGAAGTGGCCTCAATGAATGTAGATCTTGATCATGAAACTTGATTAAAGAAATGCCTTTGAATATGCTTGATTAGATCTTGAATGCTACATCAACACATTAGCTCAACAACATGCATGATGCATTATGCCTTTGACATGATGAAATGACTCTTGATTGCTGCAATATTCCTTTAATATTCTTCCCTTGAATGCCTTGAAAATTCTCTTGATCACACTTGCTCATAAACTTTCTATAATGCTTGAAGACTTGAAAATTGCTAGCTAGGTGAAACTAAGTGAAATAACCTTGTATTTATACATATCTTAACATTAATTTTTGATATTCAAATATCACAAGCCAACATTGAATTATGGATTTCAAATCATTAAAATACTACCAAAAACATATTTCAAAGAGGGGTCCTAGGTCGAAGTGAGGACCCATTTTCCATGTGGTGAATGGGTCCTAGGTCACTTACCTAGGACACACTTTGGATAAGGTGAAATTTTATGTCAAAATAGGGTCCTAGGACCTAGCGAGGACCCATTCACCATGTGGTTAATGGGTCCTAGGTCACCTACCTAGGACACACACTTTCCAAAATTAAGTGTTGTGTAATGGCATTTATGAATGTCAGGTTTTATCCCTCAAAATTTGTAATTAATTAGGCTTGGATTTGAATTAAAGGGCCAATTAAGGCAAATTAAGCTCAATCAATTAATAAATCCCTAGATTAGTGTGAAAGTGTAAAGATACACTTTACAACACCCTAACTAAGGAAAAATTAAGTCCATTTAGTTTAAAAGGGACCTAAACTTAGTGTGAATGTGTAAAACACATTACAACACTAAATCAAGGCAACATTAAGTTCATTTTATTGTTAATTATTCCCAAAATAAGGAAAACGGGATACTTTTCTATTACTACACAATGTAATTGATGTCGACACAATGGTTGCTATTGTCCCTCAAGAAAACCTAAAGCAAATGGATGAAGCCTTAGAAAAATTGCAAAACTTTGTGAGTTATGCATACATTGCTGGTACTGTGGTTCTTGTCATAGATAACATAAGGAAAATGCTTGATAATGAACAAGGAGTAGAAATTGTGCATAGCCTATCTCGTATAATTAACAATCTTGTCCCTACAATGGATAGTTGTGCTCAAACTTTGGATTACACTCAAAGTCAAGATGGAAATTCAATTCCCCCTTCTACAACTGTGGCCTCTATTCCTACATATACCAACCCACATGTTACTACAACCATATAACCAACTAGAAATGTCAATACAACCTTAGTTATTTCCACTAGGAATCCTCTTAGCTTTGTGCATTCAAATCTCATATCTCTTAATCCATCTCCCCTTACAAAATTACAATTCACTTGTCCTCCAAATACATATAAACCTCCACCTTATTCACCTCCACTCCAAAACATAACCAATGATTATGTCCTCAACCAACTCTTGTAAAATGTTTCATCCCTCCAACAAAAAATTGCCACTGAAGAAGGTAAAAGATGATATGAAGGTAAATAGATGAAAATGTATAAATAAACAAATACAAAGATGTTATACCTTCATAGTATCCTCCTCTTCATGGATTGAGATCACAAGATGCACTTATGTATTGTAGAGTTGCTCCAATATTGATAGTTGATGTGGCTTCTCAATATTTTAGTAGCATGATGGTAGGATAAAGATGGATTTGATGAAGATTTGGATAGAAGAAGGATATGGAGAATGTGGATTTCAAGAATGAGAGCCAAGGCCTCATTATATAGAATTTTGGTGAGAGGAATCAAGGGCTAGGATTGATTGGCTAATAGAGGGCTGAGATTAAAAGAGAGATAGGGTTTGGATCAAGGAATGAAGAATGATTAGCCTTGTGAAAAGTGCCACAACATGGAAAAGGGTGAAATGGGGAGGTGTTCTCACACATGTGTGAGAAAACATTGGGAAGAGAGGCATTAAATTTGTGAATGAGATAGGGTGGCTCATAGGGTGGCTTGTGTAAGAGGTTAGTGGGGTAGGTGAGATGTAGGAATTTAAAATTAGAAAATAATGGTAATGAGTATTAGGGATGAGGGTTAGATCAATTAATGAAAGATTAATTGACTTAATGAGGATGGGTTGAGTTAATAAACCAAGGGTTTATTAACTTGGGTGGAGTTAAAAGTTGGAGAATGGGATAATGAGGGTTAGGAAATGGATAAGGTTAATTAATCAAGGATTAATTAACCTAAGTTGGATTAGGGGATTTTAGAGGAATGTGGGAAAAATGTGCGATTAATTAAATACATGTAAATTTATTTAATTAAAGGTGGTGGATAAAGGTAATGGGGAAATTAGTTAAATAAATAATGAATAGTTATTTAATTAATTATTAGGATAAGGGAAGGGGGCTAAATTAAATAAATAACAAGTATTTATTTAATTAGATATTATTTTGGGTGTCTAAAACCACATTGAACCAAATTCAAAATGACCAACTATCACACTATGCCAAAAGAAATCCATTATCCTTGGAGATATTGAGAGCACAAATACCACATGGCATGGAGATTCCTAGATTTGAGAAATATGGTGGAAAAGGAGACCCTAGTAACCATGTCTTGACATACATAGCCTTATGTATTAGGATAAGCTCTTGGTTAAATTTTTCCCTAGATCCTTGAAAGACATTGCCTTGGAGTGGTTTTTCTCTTTACCGAATAACTCAATCTGTTCATTCAATGAACTTGTTGGTGCCTTTCATAACAATTTCCAAGTGCACCTAGGTCCCAAGATGACCTTAGCTGATTTAATGCAATGTAAACAAAAGGATGATGAAAAGTTCACATACTTTATTGCTCGCTATCAATTTCTTTACTCACACATCAACATTAATATTCCCGATGTTGATCTTCAAAGAACGATGATTGAAAATTTGCAAGACAAAATCCAAGAAAGAACTGGGATGAATCCTTTACACACTTGTGCATGGCCCTTCGTGAGTATTAGAATTTTGTTAGTCATCGTGAAATAAAAAATTCTTCCAACTGTCTCAAGAAATCTGAACCCGTGCCCTATAAAAATTTCAAACCCTTCAAGAAACAAAATAAGAGCTTTTTACAGATAAATCCACCTCAAACAAGTCAACATGTTAACTCCCAAGTGGCTGCCATAAAAATGAAAAATCCATATCCATTTAGGGAAAGGAGTAGAAAATTTACCCTGTTACCTGATACCCTTCACTCCATTATGTTGCAACTTATAAGTAAGAACTTAGTTACCTCCTATTAGAGCCATTGGCACCACTAAGCCCTTACCTCCAAACTTTAACTTGAATGCCTTTTTCCATTATCATCGACAAAATGGAAACAATACAAAACAATATAAGCATCTTAAACATATTATGCAAGACCTCATTGATTCTAATCACATCCATATTGGTGGTGTTAATGATCAAGGAAATAAGTCCATTGCCCACCCAACCAAAATTTGCAAATCTTTACCAACCCCATGCCAAATAATAGTGTCTCTTTTGTGAAAGCTAATGATGTCAAGAATGTTAACAAACTTCAAAATAAAAATAATGATAATATGAGTGAAAATTTAGAAGACTTACAATGTATGGTTGGCTTCATTGATGTTCAACCTCATAAGAGCCAAACCAAAATGCCCCTTGACATTGCTTTATCATAAAATGACATAATTAGACATGCGCCTGATGGTTCTCTTCACATCGTCAAAAGAATCAATGACAAGACCACTAATGGGATATTAATTGATCATTTGTGTGTAGAGAATGTGATCACTGATGAATTCTTATTTGTGCATGAATTTTATCAAGATTCTTATGAACAACCAAAAGCACTGATCAAAACGCATATGGTTTTTATTTCCCTACGATAGGTTCTGTCACTCTTCCTTTAACAACTGGACCAAAACAATTGAATGTATTATTCTCTATCATCCCATTTTCAAACCAATTTTATGTGAATCTTGGTTATCCATGGCTATGCTCCATGGATGTCATCCTATTGATAGTGTATAAATGCTTAAATTTTCCATTTGGCAATGATATCTTTACTATGCATTATAGTGGCTTTAACCTATGTATTCCTGTGGGAATTTCTCATTAGATTTATTTTGGCTTGAACCTATAGAACCTCTTAAGCCTCACGAGGACTTATTTTTCACATCTTACCAAAATTTCAAGGCAAAGTGCATAGCAAAATTACCCCTTAGCAACATGCCTCAATCCATGATTGAGCCTCCTATCATTGATGAAACCATGATTGAACTAAAATCCCTTCCAAGTAACCAAGACCAACCCATTAAACATACTTCACCTATCTCCTACAAAAGACCAAGAGATAACCATATAAGTTCCATTGTCCCTCCTAAGATTAAACAAGTTTATAAAGCTAAAGAGAAAGTGGTTGAAAAACCTTCCATGGTTCCTTTCATTTCTTCCTTGCGGGAAGAAAATGAACATATGGTTGATAAACTCACTCTTACACAATCACAAATTGAAATCATGCAATAAGAAACATAAATGATAAAGAGATAGGTGTAGACATCTTGATATCGCTCGTAAGTTAAAATAAGGGAATAAAACAAAAAATCAAGATCAAAATCTAACTCAAACAAAGCATGATGATTCTCCACCTTTGCCCCAAAAACAACAAGAAACTTCAATGGACATCATCATTAGGCCTCATGTTATGATTAACTTGGATGATGATGATGAGATTGCTAATATTGATGAGGAAGGGTATAATTAGCTGAATTTATTATTTTCCTCTTCCATGAGCTTAAATGATAACAACCATGATGATCCTCTTAACAAGAGTGACTCACCACGTGTTGAACCTAGTGATTCTCCTAGTACAACACATGTCATTTTCCCTTTGGCTAGTTGTCCACCCTCTGCATATGATGAACAAGATTGGGATGCAAATGACCTACTATAGGTTTACTCGTATGTGCCATACTAGTCTTTTCTTTGTCTTCTTTTCATGTTCTTTATGATTGCATGTGTGTAATGTGATCCCCCATATAGTGTTGCTTGGTGTGTCTTAACATGTTTTTGAGCCTACTTTGGATGACCCTTGTCACTCCATTGGTGCAAGGATACAAAAGAAGCAAATCCATTGTGAAATTCTTCTATTTGTATCTACATTCTTCTATCTATCATAACCATTTGTCTTGTGCTTTCCTTTTGGGGATGATATAAGGTGTCAAGACATTTAAGTCTCTTCCATGTTGAACCAAAAGATTTTCTTTGTTTTATCTCTCTATGTGTCATTCTTCCTTTGTGAACTCATTGTTCCACGAGTTATTTTAGGAATGATGATGACTTTGAGCTCGATTATATCACTATAGCAAAGACAAATGATGACCCCAGATCCATGGATCCTTTATGTGTTATCTTAGTATTGCATATGAGGGTCAACCTCCTTTCCATGACGTAGCTTTAGTTGGAAACATATGTTTTACATAGGTCTTTATGAATAAAGCTCTTGTGTATTGGTATTTATTATGTTCTAATTTAAAGTAATTTCTCACAACATGGTTTTTAACAATTTATTTAAAGTTGGGGCATATGTGTCCTTTCTCATTTTTTGCTTCAAAGTATTGTCTTCTTACTTGATGTGATGTGTCTTCTTGGTGGTGAAATTGGGTTTAATGTTCCTCAAGAGTGTGACCTTTCTTGGCATATAACATTCCTCTTAGTGGTGATGCTACGACTTGCATTCCCTAAGTTGCAAATATTTTATCCTCGAGTAGTCCTCTCTTGGTAACATTAGGCATGATGTTCCCTAAGGCGAGACCTTTCATGAACTAAGAAAAACCCCTTTGAATATCCTATCTTATTGCATCTAAATATTTTCATGTCCATTAAGCATAATACAACTTGCTTTCCAGTGGAGCCTTATTTTTCATGAGTGCCTAGCATAATGTAGCTTGCTAGCCTTATGGAACACATTTTTGTGTGGTGCCTTATCAAAGTTATAAGGAAGTATAACTTTGGTATGGTTGATACATGGGAGCCTGTAGACTTGGCACAAATTTCACATTAGCCATTTTTGGAGCTCACCTAATGGACAACGAATTTCACTAGCCTGTGTGAGTACATTTTGTTTACATAGTGGACAACAGGTTTCCAATTGTGAATATTTTTTGGACAAAAAACTAAGGCTTGATTGATACCTATTGGACAAACAGTTGAGGCTTGATCC
This sequence comes from Sequoiadendron giganteum, assembly GCA_007115665.2. Taxonomy (NCBI): domain Eukaryota; kingdom Viridiplantae; phylum Streptophyta; class Pinopsida; order Cupressales; family Cupressaceae; genus Sequoiadendron; species Sequoiadendron giganteum. The sequence goes on from CM021103.1 coordinate 285,798,546, forward strand.
ACCCCTTTCTCTTTTCATCAATTTTGGCATTGTATGCTTGTGTATCTCTTGCTGATGTATATCATTCATGTATATGTTTTCCTTTGTGTTTATGTTGGTTTTCCTAGGGGCTTGCGTAACCTCTTGATATTTTTAATCCTATGTCACTAACATTTGTACACTTGGACTCCTCTTGTCACTTATTTGTCTACTTTAGTGTGAGTTTGAGTGTGGGGCTCATCCTCACTGAAGTGGGGGCTAAATGTAATATCAAAAAATGTACCCCTTTACATTTTCACACTATTTTTGGGTCCCTTAATTTAATTGGACTTAATTAAGCCTCTAATTGGGCCAATTATACATTTAAAAACCTAATTAAAACTATTTTTTGAAAGGGAAAGTTGTATTAAACAAATTGAAAACATTAATTAAATTGCCTTGGAGATTGAGTGTCTTGGTTTTGGGTCCTAGGACCCATTTTTCCAAAGGAGAATAGGTCCCCCTTAAGTTGAGGATCAAAATTTTTAATATGTTTTTGGTGGCATTTTTATGATTCAAATTCAAATTACAATTTTCGGACTTTGATGTTTAATTATCGAAAAATTAGAAAGTTACCTATAAATACAAGGTCTTTTTATCAATTAAATATCTAGAAGCAAGATAGAATAAACAAAAGAGAAACAATTATATAAAATATTATTGTCAAAGGTGTTCAAGAGTAGATTTATCAGTCTTCTACATCAACATTCAAGATCTCAAGCATCATGTCAAAGTTATTTGCATCGATGCATGTTTTTGGAGCTAACATTGTGATGTAGGTTTCAAGTTTTTAAGCATCAAATCAAGCATCAAGATTAACATCCAACTAAGAAATTTCATGCAAGAACAAGACCTTGGAGAGATGTGTTGGACTTCAGTACTCTAAGGGTTGCCAGTCAAGGGTTTGGTGAGTTGCAATGAGCTAGTGTTCATTCATCATTCTTTCCATTCATGTTTCATTTCATTTCAAGGTTTAATTACCAAAATGGGGTTTGACCAAGGTAAACCCCCATTCACCAAAACAAACAATTTTTACCTCCCTTTGTGTTTTCAGATTTGTAGGTGAAGAAGGATTGAAGATTGATCAAAAGTGCAATTTTGCAAAATTTTCAAAGTTGTCATAAAAGTTGTCAAGACACAAAAACTCACTTGCAAAATTTATTTTTGCATTTTTGAAGTGAAAATATAGGAGTTGAGGATTGTCAAAATAGATTTTAGATCCTTGTAGCAAGACCCATTCACCCTAAGGCGAATATGTCCCAAGAGGACATTCAACATAAGCTTTTGGTGAATGGTACACATCACCTTTCCCTTCTTAGTTTTGTTGGAAATTTGTTGATTCTATTTCTATTATGATTTAAATTGATGATTCAAGTTTCACATTGCATAATTGAGTTCATTTAATATTTTTAGTTTTTCTCCCCAAAGTGTTGTTTAGATAGATTTTACCCCATCTTGTCATAAGGAAAATAACAAGATCTCCATTAAGGTTGACTCACCTAAGGTTTGAAAGTCAATCTTATCCTTTGGGGATCTCTTTTTCCTAATGAAATAAGAAATATAGTTGCATCACCCCATTTCTCCCATTTCATTTTGATAAAACCATTTTTTTTGATGTTTCAAATATCAAATGCATATAGCTTAACTTGTTAACTCACCTTAGGTATAATTGTTGTTGGTTATAGTTGTTTCGATATACCCTTGACGATGTTGAACCATAATCCCTTTTGAACTTCTTTGTGATCTTCAAAGGTTTTGGTTCATTCCCAATATTATCTTTTTCCAAGCGACATAAAACACATTAGCAAATCATTTGGACTAAATTTAGGTAAACATCATTCTTTTTCTTATATCAATTTAAATTTGTTCATCTCATGATGCTTGCACAAAATCTAAATCTCATGTTCGCACATACATTCCTAAAGGGTTTGCCAATTTACATTCAATAAGGCACATTTACTATAATAATAATTTAAGATAGGTCATAGAATAATTAGAACATTAATCATTTAATTGGGTACAATCATTGATGGTATCCCATACCTTTAGAACTTGAATATATGACTTTCTCAATTACACACTCATTTTAACATAATGTTCTAAGAGAATAAAGAGTAGATATTTACCCAAATTATTTTGTCGATGATTCCAATGCTATATCATGTTTAAATAATATTGGTCAAGACACCAAATGATTCACCAATCTATCATAATTTTAACTTATTAAGGATTCAAAAAAATTATTTATGGGCTTGGGCCTCACATCCCCCTCCCCTTAGATTGGACTTCCTCCTGAAAGTCATTAAGGTTCGAAAGCTTAACCTCATGATAAGAACACACATAAATTTATTTAATATACTAATTATTTTTCCTACTTGATGAAGTAAACACAACATTAAACCATAAGTACATGTTAGAGACACCCCTTTCATGAATTAGACATCCATATATTTAAAACAAGATTTATTATAATATAACATTTATCCAATATACTCTCAATCTAACAAATGTTAGCAACCATCCATGTAGTTATAAATTATTGATCACATAACTATCTTGAATAAAATTACACAAGAACATATCAAAACACATTAACATCCTTTTATACACATCAAAGATCCCTTTGCATCATAAACACCACTCATGATTTTAGATTTTTTTTTTTAAGGTCAAATCATGTCTCAAGGAATATTAGCCTCATTTTATTTGTTACTATCTTTCTTACATAGTTCACATGTATACCACATCACATTCATTTATGATTTTAAACTTACATCACAATATTTATATATCATTTACAACACAAGGTTCACACAATGAGGTTTACAAGTATGTACATGTATATATACCATAGTCATAAGGAAATATGATCTATGGGCCTCTTCTCTAAAGAACCCTCTATACATTTTTTTGTATCTACCCTTTGTTTGTGTAAGGGGTTAGCCTCTGAAAGATAGATACTCACAAAGTAACTCACACAAAATTAGGGGCAAATGGATTGCGATTGTCCCATACTAGTCCCATTTTCAATCCCATCCTCACAATAAAATTCTCTAGTATATTTACTCACTTATAAATCCTTCCAGGGATCCCTCCTAGATATGGTAACTTACAGATGTCACATTAAAACACTTATGTGAATAGTTACAACCATGAAGAATGCCTCAAATAAAATTCATTAATGCATGACTTAAACTCTAAACTTCAAATAAAGATCTCACAAAAAAAGGAAATGTAAAATAAAATGAATTAAAAGAAGAATAAATATAACAACTTAATTAAACCCAAAACTAAACAAGTCCCTAAGGTAAAAGAGACCATTGCAAATTTCAAATGGCTAACTAGCTAAATAAATTTAAAGAAAAGTTTAACATTGTTGACATAAAATATAAATAGAAATAAATTACACTTACAAGAAGTTGCACATTACATCCATTATGTGGCTTGTCTAAGTCACTTGAGGGAAGGAGGGGAATGGTGGTATCAAACCACAAAATATAATAGCATGTTGTATCATGGTGGTCTCAAACTACATGTATGTATGAAATATCATGGTTCTCACTAATCCATATTATTGAAGTATCCAATATCTATATTCACAAGTGGGATCGAGATCACCATCACTATTTTTAGTAGAATTCCATCCTGTACCCATGGGTTATAAATATCAAGGAAGATGTTTGCACTATGAGCCAAAAAATGTGGCTCTAATGTGTGGGGGATTATCCTAGTGACAATGTCCAAGGGAAATCATATAGCTCTCATTGGAGGTCATCTTGTCTCTCAACCCTATTTACACTAGCAAGCTCTCAAACTCATAGGGGATCCATACACTAGGAGTAAAAATTTAACATAAGAGTAAGACTTACACAAAGGAATACATCACATTTCATTTAGTAGGAACACATCCATACATAATGTGTTTATACCATTTCAAAAATATCTAGCTTACACAAAATATCATCACAAAAGGTACACATAGTGGATCATGCTTGACGTCCACCTACCCTTATCCCAAGTTGGATATCCTATATCTCATACTTGGGGTACAACACATTTACTAGTTTCATTGAACATGTCACAACACAATACACTTTATGAAGTCCACCACACTATAGCACAAAACCAATGCAACCACATAAACCATTTACTTTAAATAGTGTTAATTTTGCTTCTCAATTTTGTTAATATCTACTCACTTTACATATGTAAAATAAATTGCTAGATAATACAAAAATGTAGCCTAGGTATTACTCCATTTTCCTAGAATTAGCAATACATGGTGCATCACACTTTATATATTATAAATTTGGTGTTTAATATTACACATATGGTGAAAATTAGATCTCTATATTTAGCCATACTTTGCTTCCTCTTTCATCCAACTAGGTCTATTATGTTCACTAATGTATTTATATTAGGTAATTCAACTATAAGTTTGCTGAACATGCTAGATAAGGTTTTCTAATTATTAAGGAATATTATCAATAATTTTATTTTGGAACATTACAATACAAGAAAATAAAACATACTCAATGCATTGGGTACATGATAAATCGTGGGATAGTAACTCTCACAATTCATTAATATTTATTTACAAACCTTTCATTTCATATCTAGAATTGAATCATCTAATCACATGTTATAGTCATTATTTTATAACCACAGTTCCTTCTAACTTCATAAAGTACAAGGATGTGCAATGAGTAAAATTCTTGGAAGTTTTATCTACCTTTAAGTTTTCTCCATTGTATTCACGTGTATATGTTTTTCCTTTAGTGTGTACTAGTTAGTGGTATAAAATGCACAAAACTAGTTGAAAGTTTTACATTTTTATTTTAATGTCCCTTATTGATATAATTTAATTTTATAATCACTTAATTTAACTTAAATCACATATAATTCATTACTCAATTTCTAAATAAAACAATTGACTAATTGATACTAGGGGCACTCACCACCTTCAAGGTCAACACCTAATTGAATAAGTTATTAATCCTAGCTAACGTCTACCCTTTCTTGTTTTTGCATCAACAAGTCTTAAGTTCTTAGCAATGTACAAAGGAAAGTAAAAATAACATGCCCTAAAATAATATTTTAACTCCCAATTTATGTTTTGACAAGGTCTTTTCACAAGGGAACTATTCAAACACCACATTAACTAATTCTCAACAACCATATCTTGGTTATTTCCTTCCACATATTTTCTCCTTTGAATCAAATCTTAACAATCATGTTATTTCACGTGTTATTCTAGTCTTTAATCACTAGAACACAAGGGTTTGATAGTTGTTATAGTCTTTTTAAAATTTACTAGGTAATCATTTACTTGCAAAAGCGCTTAGGTAAATTTATTGTTTCACCTTTTAATTCAAGATACACTCTGATTTTGACTTCTCTAAATTGGATTTACTATACAACACAAGTATTTGACCATTAGTTGATGTCATTAATCATGAAATTTTACCTACCAACCATAAGAAGATTCACTTTAGGATTTCAAAATTTATTAGACCTAGGAAATTTAAACTAAAAAAAAGACTTAGGAAATTTATAGGTTATCGATGTCTGAGGTATGGGATCAAGATTGATTCTAACCCATTATTAAGTTGCATTTAATTATGATTACATAGAACCAAGGATTGAATAATTCAAAAGTGACATCCTCAATTTTATTTTCTATCAATTCTCTAATTAGAACTATTGGTGTTCAAAATGCACACATGATGGAAGTTAAAACATTTCCAGTGTGGTACACTTTGTTGATCACATAGTTTATTCATAAGTGAAACTTAGGAAAGGCCTACCATAACCAACCATGACTTATAACATGTTAGCCATATTTTATGGGTCAAATAATCATGTCATTTTAAGGTTATCTATGGGTTTATAAAAATTTCCTTTTTCAACATTCTTAGCTTGCAATAATGTAGCTTAATTAATTAGTTTCCTCTAAATTTTCTATTTTTTTTAATAAAAAGGGGGATTTTTTTATTAAATCAGAGAAAAAAACAATACAAATATAAGAAATAGAGTAAAACTAGTAGGGGGCCTGCAAGCCCACCTAAAAACCACCCAACCAAATGTCAACACCACCACTTAATGTTCTTGAATATCTTCTTCAAGAAACATCCTCAACTTTTGGGAACAATCCTCAGGAAGATTCTCCCAACCATCAACTCTCCAATTACCCCTATACTCAGAGGCCCATTTCACCAAACAATTTGCAACCTTGTTCTACTCCCATGGGATATGGACAAAGGAGACCCAATCCAAATAATTTCTCATATGATGAATTTGTTGAACCACTGACTCCAACTACCAACTCACACCATCCAAATTTTTCTTATTTAACATAGATATCAAAATCAATGAGTTTGAATCACAAATGACATTGTGCCACCCTAGAGCACACCCTTTTTCTAGTGAAATAAGGATAGAAAGGGACTCCATGAAGTCATTAGTCTCATATCCCTAAAAGAAAGAGAAGAAAAAAGAGCCTTCCCAAAAATGTCTCTACCCACTCCTCTAACACCAACAAAACCAGGATTACCTTTGGAGGATCCATCGATGTTAATCTTTAGGACCTCAACAAGAGGTGGTTTCCATCTATCATCACATTGGACTTCTTGGAGAGAGGCATCCTCCCTCGAAAGATAACTTTCCATGAACCATTATTGTCTAACCCCAACCTTAGCATGAAATCCCTCTCCCCAAGATTCAAAGGAGCTGCCACGTCACACTTAGCCTATATAGTTTTTTGAATCATCCCCAAAATCCTCTGCCAAACTTGTTGAGCCACCAATCTCCCACCCTAAAAAATCTCGTGGTTCCTCTCCAACCAAATCTACCAAAGAATACAAGAGGGCCCTATATCCCATGCCTCTTGGAGGAAGAACATCTTTGCAGAAGGGTGCTCCAAATTCCTCCAAAACTCAACAATAGATGATGCATGAATACATGCCCGTCTCCAAATTTTCCACGAAAGGTGTTAGATAGACTTAGAATAATTGTACTGGAACCATAAATGAGAAGATTCTTCACTATTACCATAAAGATAACAAAGGGACAACCCCTAAAAACCCCTCTTTTGAAGGTTTTCCCATGTGAGACACCTGTCACAAGTAGCTAGTGAAAGGAAGAAGTTGCATTTGGGCCACACAAACTTTTTCCAAACTTATTTCCACCAAGGGACTTCCTCCCTCCCATATTTATACCTATCCAATTCCTGATATCCCTTAGCCACAAAGTAGACCCCATGAGGCTCAGGGCTCCAAGCTAGAATATATTCCCTCCTTAAAGAGCTACATATGCAACCAACTAAAATCTAAGATAACTCAAATCAATCCTCCTCAAAACTGTTCAAAGGCCAAGCCTGAGGGTCTTTCCACTTAAAAACCTCTACCTACCCCAAATTCTTCGCCTCTTTAAAATCCTCCACATGGTCCATCTAGCATCAATGAAGTTCTGAGTAAGGTTCTGAAAGGGAGGAAAATTGGTTAGGATTGGGGGGTGACCATCCTAAGAGTCTAACCAAAAGAGAGTCTCAAAAGCTTAGTTATAGATCCAAAATAAACCCTACTTGACCAAGTTGGCTCCCATTTTAAGAGTGTCCCAAATCATAAATCCTTTACTTGACAGAACAATCCTAGTGTATATGAGTGAATTTGCACCCCTCTTGAAAATTCCCCTTTTACACCCTCCACCTTAGAAAAATCAAATTTGACTAAATAATTTCAAGTCTTAATTTAGTACCCCATCCACTTGGTGCTTGTTTTTAGTCTTTGCGGGGGAATTTTAGTTGGGGATGTGCGCATGGCATACAGACATCTACATGGCATGCTTCCATCCTAACATGATTCCTACCTTTGGAATCTAAAGAGGCATTATGTTCTCCATTGGGGATAAAATGTAACGGTCCTGTGCCTTCATTCCGACCTTTGAATGAATATTTCCCTCCCATTTCACCTTCAAATGGCTATCTTTCTCATTCAATCCAGCTTCTTCATGTTTCTACATGTTTTCTTGATCTTACTTCACCTTCTTAGAAATTATTTCTCCATAATTTTGCTACTTGCTACACTATTGGCATCACAACTCCAACAATCGTAACATCCTACACATCTACCATAAAAGCTGCAACTTGGTGTCTAGTGAGACTGCTTTCGGTGTTGTTGCGACTATTTTGACTTTGCCATAGCTATGGGATTGCATTCCTCTCTCACTGGCCTTGAGTGCCTTTGGTCAAGGGTGGTAATGCTTTCGTATTACTTTGTTGTTGGATTTGAGTAGCATAGTGTCTCTCATAGTGATTGATTTCATTTCTATTCCAGTATTATTTCCTTTATCATATTTCTATCTATCGACCTATTTGGCTGTCCGTGGAGGTGGAAACACCAAAATGGGGGTTTGATTGTGGAAAACCCCTCTAGAGCCCCAAATTTTTTCCTCTATTGGCTATATGTAGGTATGGGTTCTTATAGAGCTTGTTGGCAAATTGGGCTTCTCGTGAGTTGTATTCTCTCCTTTTTCATTCCTATCATTCCATAGTCATTTCCTTTTTTATTCCTATCATTTTATCATTTTACACTTTAGTTGTCACTTTAGACTTCATTTGCTAAACTATTAGTAGATTTTTAGTACTTTTATTATACTTTTGCACTTTTTGTCTATATGGACACCAATGCCCCAGTGAGACACCAATGTGTCACACTATCATCCTTGACCTGCACTACTATCCTCTAGTAGAGAGCTATTCGAGGTACAATTCAAGTTCTAGAAATCAACTCATTTAGCCCCATCAAGACTCTCAGGTTATTAGAGTGACAAAAGTACTCGAGAGTGCTCTTCATTCTCTATACTTGACATAAAATACTTGTCTGAACTGAGGTAGATCAGGGAAGCCTTCTGCTCTCACCTCTCTATGACCTAGAGCCTTGGTGTGGTTGGTCCCCCTCCTCTACATTTTGGTGAGCCCGAATTAAACCATTTTGGTTCCATTTAGCAGTGCTGAAAGGCCCTTTCCTCGTATCCTAGGAGTGTTGTGGGTGTGAGTGTTTCAAGGTGCCTATCCTTGCAACCCAACTTATGAACCCTAGTGGTGTAGTTGGAAGGTTTGATAAGCATCACAAAACGAAACCTTGATTGGGTCACATTCTAGTTGCGAAACCCTTGGGGGCTCTATGAAAGTCCTATTTAGTACATGAAGAAGTGGCCTCCTTTTTACATCTAACCATCCCATTTGTGCAATCTACAAGTGGATCCCTTGCCATAATATTCACCTCATAGGACTTGTCAATGAATTATAATAGAGAACCATCTCCCTTATACATCCCCACATGAATCAATGGAAACATCATAATCCGTGTCCTCATTGATCCTACGTGTCAGGTGAATGTCATCATTGAGGAGATTATGTTGATTAATTTCTTACACAAGGATGCGTATGACAAATCTAGGAGCACTATTCATACACATGATGGAATTTCCATACCTCCCATCGACTGTATCACCTTGTTAGTCTTAGTTGGACCTAGATCTGTAAATGAACTTTTTGACATCATCTTGGGGTCCGAGCTCTTCAAAGTGAAACTAGGTATCCCTTGGTTGGTCACTATGAATGCAATTCCCTTGGTATTTCATAAGTGTCTAAAGTTTTCTCATGAGGGTATGACGCATGTATTCCATGACATTGGATATAAGCCATCAATTGTGTGTGGAGGCTACTCTCTGGATCAATTTTGACCTGTGCCCATGGGTTTGCTTCCTCCTAGGATGGACCTAGTACAAGAGTGGGGGCATAGTCCTTAAGGTGAGGTACCCTCCTTTTACCTATTCCATTTCACATAGGGCTTGCATGAAGGCGGAGCGTGAGACTACCTTGGCCCGAAAGAGGGAAGAGAAGCGCACCCAAGGCCCTTCTTCTTCTCCTGCTATCCCAACTATCGCTTCCTCTCATCTTAATGTGGCACCGTCATCTTCTACTCCTAGGTGTTTTCTGGAGAGCCCAATGGTGCCTACTTGGTGAAATCCCAAGCATCCAACATTCAAAATTCCTATCTTACTCATAGTGCCTTGACCCGTTTGGTATGATAAGGGGAAGGGTCCCCATGGAGAGTCCTCTATGTTTTGGCCTCGACGACCTCCTACTGATTCTGCCTCTAAGGTAGTGAATGGGAGGAGGCCTGCCATTGAGGAATTAGAGATAACTCCCCTATTTTCATTCCATGATCCTCTCAATCTCTCCCTCTTGTTCTTGTCTAGGAGTCTCTCCCTCCACCAAAAAATGATCGTGATAGATACTCCAATGGTCAAACAAGAGTCTTCTATCCCATCTTAGCCTTCGACCTCTAGCTCCTAAAGTGGTAGAAACCACCTTGCGCATGAGAAAAAGTGTTAGAGAAAGGCTCTGGCTGTTGAGTAGGCCACCCTACAAAAGATGGTAGAAGAGCCGATAGCTTTTGCTTCAAAACCTTCTATTGTGCTCTCCTCTCCTGTCGTCTCTACTTTAGTTCCCTCATCTTTGGTTTTGCTTCTAGATCCTGCTATGAGCATGAAAGATCCTCACCCAAAGAGGTTGTAGGTGTTTATTGCTCCTTTGATTGAGCCACCCCTTGTGATGTCCCTCTCGAACATCTCGTCATTTTCAAAACTCATGGACATGTCGAATACATTGATGGTGTTCGTCGTAGTTTTCTCCTCTCCTACACCTTCTGCCTTGTCTATGGGGATCTCACATCCCCTAATGAAGTAGAAGATGGAGGATGATCCTACTAGCAATGAGGGTTAGAAGAAGGGCTCGCCTTATTCAGAGGGTGGTTCTGCATTATCTTGTGTTGTCCTAGTGATAGAGAAAGCCCCAATGTCTCCGGAGTTCATCACTGCTCTCAAGTCATTGGGTGATCCTAGCATTGAATCTCGGGTGCTACCTCCCTCACCCATTGAGTTAACACATGGCACTCCTATGAAGTGCATGCTTAATTCTCCAGATGAGGTTTCAACCCTATCAATGATCTTCGCAAAATTGCTGATGTTCACCCATAAGAATTGAGCAAAGAAGACCTCGAGGGGCCTTCTTCCTTGTCTCTTGTTGAGGGAGGGTCAAAGAGTTACCCCCTTTATATTTCACCTTTGTAGGCTCATCCTCCCTCCCCGTACAATGATCTAGATTGGGAGAACGATGACCTCTTGGTTGATGAGCACTAGGGGGTGCCTCTTCTTTATCTATAGAGTAGATTATGTGTGTGTTTGTGTTTCCTTGTGCTTGCGTTATGTGTTCCTGGATGAACCTTATCACCCTCATAGGTCCTTGGATACAGGAGTGTTTATGTGTCATAAAACTTCCTCTATTTTTTACATTATTCTTCTTCTGTTGTGTATTGAATTTAGACAATTAGGGACGATGTAAAGTGTTGGGGGCATTTAGGTCTCCCTTCCATGTTGACCCAATTTTTTATTTTTATTTTTTCTTCATGTGCATTCTTCATATGGTCTGATATAATAGGGGGTTGATGATAGTTCATTTATATACACTATTATATCTATTTATCTATATTTATGAGCAACGCTGACCTTGAAATATTAGATCACCCCTATCTATTTTTTGTGATGTTGCCGTTGTGAGATAAGAGAGATTCACTGCATACAGGTCTCTTCATTCTCAAGGGATCACCAAGGAACAAACTGCTTTTATCCACCTCAACATGAAGGAATTGTGAAAGATAAGATATGCGCCAACTTTTATAGGAAACTACTTTATATTCCAAAAGAGTGAAACTTCTAAATTTCTGTCTCAGCAAGAGGAGCTCTTGGTCAAAAGACGACAATGTAGATTTAGGACGCTAGCGTGATGCGCTTTCATCCAAAGGGTGCACTGGCTTCCTAAGCACTGAAAAGCTTAGGAACTCAAGTAGGTAGAATAAGGTCTCACTTACTAACTCAGGTTCAAAGTGTATTGAAAGAAATAGCCAAACAAAAAGCATAAACTTAGGACAAAATACAAGAAGAACTTTAGAGAAAACTCACCTTTAACCGAACGTTCAAATCTTCACTCCAAGTTTTGATTACAACCTACACACAAAAGAATGAGGGGAAAAGGTTGGGGTTGTATAGGGTTCTACTTTAGTTAGACCCTCGTATAGGGGTTGGAAAGGAGTGTAAATGAAGCAAACAAAGCATGTGGTGAAAGAAAAATCCGCTTTAGGAGTAGAACTCACACGACAAAGTGGCAAGTGAACAAGTAGAAAGGAAGAGTAAGAGAGAGAGAGAGAGTGTTACCCACAGGCCTAGACCCTCTCCAAAGTGCACAAATAAACTGTTGAGTGCTTGCTTGAGAGCTGTAGCTATTGGAAGGACCTTAGTCTGAGATGACTTTCTTTGTGAGAGTGCTGCTATCAAGGATGAAGAGATCTCAAGAGTGAAGAAAAATGTAGAGAGATTAACTGAATAACTTGAACCCCTAAATGAGAGAAAAAGAGGGCTTTTTGTTGCATGCAAGGGCGGCAAAGAGATGTTACATCCAAATTCTAATTGCTAGGGCACATGTCGAGAGAGTCAAGATTCGGGGTTCCTCATTTCAAACTTGGAAAATCGCCAAGATGCTAGCATGCTGTGCAGACGTCTACGCGTTGCACAAGTGTCCACAACCTAGATTTTCGAGAAATGCATCGTCAGGATTTTTTTCTCTGCCACTAGTCCACATGGAGTCAAAATCATGAGATTCTGACTCATGGGATTTTCACCATTAATGTTCTAAGGTGTCATAAATGCTAGGAAAAAGTGCAAAAATGTGGAATTGCCCCTAGGTGAAATTCAGTGACATTACATTTTTCCTCCACTTTAGTGGGCTCAGTTTTTGGAAAAATCAACCACACTAAAGTAGAGAAGAAGAGTTTCATCCCAAGTTTGAATTTTATGAATTTGCGTCTCAGGAGAAGGGGCCTTAGAGGCCACCAACATCGAGCCATCCGGTACTGAAGGTGCCCCTAGCAACTGAACTCAAAAAGCAACAACAAAATGGTTGTGAGAAATTGCATAAAAATTTAACCTACAAAACTCAAATTTTAGGCCAGCTTAAAAAATCAGAAGAGGCTATCACAGTGAGAAGAATGGTCAAGAAAAAGTTGCTGATTCAAAAGAAAAATATGGTCAAGAGGTGACTATATGCCCCCTCTTGAGTTTTCCCCCCAGCTTGGTGGGGTAAATTCAGGAGAAACCAGGGAGCCACCAATTCCAAGAAAAATGGGCCCCAGGGGGCCTATATATGCCTAGGTGGGCCAAGTAGGTCTCAAAACCTCATTTTTTGTGAATTTAAGCCCTTTTCTAGCATCTTTTTATTTGTCGAGCTATGCAGGCATCCATTTTGGGTGCTTGCATCCAAAATGTGCATTGTCATCCACGCTATGCATTGTTGCCCTGATCTTGCGCTAACGTCCCAAGGATGCACTGTTGTCCTCGAGGAATCCATGACAAGCAAGGACGTATGCACAACACACAAACGTCTGCGCAACGCACATAAGTCTTAGAATTTTTTTTGTTTTCAAATTAGGATTCTTTGTTCTGACTTAGAATCTTTTTTCCATTTTTGTAGGAGTATCTAGAGATTCACAAGCATCCTAGAGGGCAGGCTTATCATCTCATTCATGAGTAGAGGGACTACCTCACTACTGAGGAGGTCATGCACTTGGAGCAGGTCGGTCTCTGGTATGCATTCACCATGCTAGAGATGTGTTACCATGAGAGGATGCTAACAACACTGATGGAGCGGTGGGACACCACCACATTATCTTTCTAGTTACCTATTGGGGAGATGACCATCATAGTCGAGGATGTCTATTTGATCCTCAGACTTCCCATCCATGGACGACGGGTGGCCCTTGATGATACCCGATCGAAATGGGAGCGGATGGAGGGAATCGTCTACTGCTTGGGACAAAAATATGATAGCGACAAAATGGGCCAAATTTACATGCACTAGTATGACCAGGTGAGGACGACTGCATCACTACTGTGCCGGGTGATGGTTGTGATCGTTGCATTCTAGATCACAATTGATGGTAGAGGTTCTCACCTACATGGGGCCTCGTCCATACTATCAGAGAGATGGTAGAGCATAGGATAGTTTTTGCTTGGGGACATAGTGTATTAGTGCACCTATACTAGGAGTTGGGTTGGTATGTCCATTATGAGTACTGTAGCCTTATTGCATGCACACTTTTGTAGGTTTAGGATTCAACCACATCATGTGCATGAGGCCAGTCGGTTTTCCCAAGGGATGATCATATCACATCCCCATGGCCCATTGGTATGATGTGATGGGGCAGTGGAGACATGGAGACCTATAGTTTTGGTGGTTATAATTTGATACACTCACACCAGAGCAGGTGAGATGGTGACCCCATCATTACTTCAGGTAGGTGGATGATGATAGGTATCTGAGGAACCTACAATGGGACCATTTTCTTATAGGTCACCGTGATTACATTATTGTACCCTATTACTGGAGTCGGGTCATGTGATAACATGGTCGTGTACAAATGATTCCTCCAGATGTTCCCACTCATACTAGGGCTTATAGGAGTGCAACCAAGCTTGGGGATCACCCTCACCCCACTATCACTAATTTTTTCCCCTCGAATGATGATGAGTTCGATCACGATTTGTCACCCATAGTGCCAACAAATAATGTTGGGGTTGCTACGGATTTCACATGGTGGTGGGATATGCACTGTCCACGACTAGTGTTTGGCCAGGATGCCCCAAGGGGGATCTAGGCATATAGGGGGATATGCCACCTCCACTCCCACAAGAGAGATAAAGACAATGGTAGCAGGACGATGAGGAGGAGGAGAGGCCATAGGAGGAGGTGGGACACCAAAGGTCGAGGTGGTGGAGGAGGTCAGATCCCCCACCATCTACCCCTATCTCATCAATGCCACCATCACCTATGGTCACAGTGACAACAACCTTGGTAGCATCAGGAATGGCCACCGATGTTGGTGGCATGGGTCCCAACATCGCTCCTCACTCTGATCCCACATGGTAGCCAGGGGATCTAGGTATAGAGAGAATGTTGTTTATATTTTGGTACTTGCAGTTTCTTTGATTTATGATCATATATATATGCCATGTGATACTATTTTTTTTCTTTCCTTTTGTGGTTGTAGAGGATGCATAGGGATGGATTGGGCTAATGGCTCAGTGCATATCAGAGGTCACCCCTGATGTGTCTATTCAAGGGATGATTATTGAGGCTTATTGAAAGGTGTTTGTGGGGTGACATGCCCACATTTTTGAGTTGGTAGCACATTTGAGGATTACATACAAGGAGTGTGGGGTAGAGATTGTACAACTGATTGTAGAGGTGACCACTATTCGAGGGAAGAATGACCAACTGTTGAGGGAGCTACAGATGGTGCTTGAAGAGTGAGATGCGGTAGTGACAAGGGTTGGTTCCATCAAGTAGGCACATGACACCCTTTAGAGCTGCATCAAAGACCTTGATAGGCTTCTGACAGTCATGATCTAGATAGATGTTTAGTAGCTATAGTAGGAGCCAACACAAGCATGGTTCATGATATGCTCCCTACAGGGAGAGATCAGGGGGATGCGAATAGCGCTGTTTACATTGCAATCACATCGATCCCAATCCATGACCACCGTGAAGCCTCCCCCTAGACCATAACAACAAAAAATAGAGCCAGAGGGCTTCAGAAGCCATGTGCCACAACCCTAGGGCTTTCTCATTTTGTATATCAGTTTTGCAACGATACATAAATACATTTTTTGTAGGTCATTATTATAGACATATATTTAGTAGCCACTCAATTTTGTAGTAGTGGCCCTATACATGTACATGACATATATATACATACCAGTTCTGACATCATGACATTATGTATTTTGATCTGTATGTTTCTTTACTTTGATGTATGCTGATGCTATGGATGTTATATGTTCATATGGATGTATGTTTACATTAGACGCTAATATGATTTAATGAACACACATGGTTGTATGTTAATTAAATACAATGATGATATAATTTCCTTAAAATATGTAATGTGATGTATGGATACATAGCATAGCTAGACACATGTATGTATGTTGTTCACACACACACACGGTCACATCATAACATAATTTTTTTCATAATGTGCTAATGAATAATGTCAATACGTGCAGTGCTACTACCCTAAAAAGAGAGAACACCACATATATGACACACTGGACACTACACATAGCATTGAAAAATATGCATCACATTAGTGAGCTCTTTTAGAGGCATTCCATCCATAGATGATAATACATAGGCACCCAAACCATACACAGAAACAACAATGTGAGGGCCTAACCAGTTGGGGCTAAACTTCCCTCTTTGATTAGATGGCACATTTCTCTAGTTCTCATAAAGAACCAGGTCTCCGAGCTTAAAGGTCCTAGGAAGCACATTTTGATTATATTGTATTGACAGTGATCATTGATAAGCTTTAAGATTATCGAGGGCCTATAATCGGTGCTCATTGTGTGTCTCTAGCTGATGAAAATGATTAGCTCGGTAAGTTTCATCATCAATTAACCCTATAAGGGAAACCTATAGAGATGTGATTTCCAACTCCAAAGGCATGATAGCTTCGACACCATACACGAGGTTGTAAGGCGTTGTTCCCATCACCGTATGGACACTTGCGTGATAGGCCCACAAAGCGTACGTTAATTGAATATGCCAATCCTTATTGTGTTTATTAATCATTTTATGAAGAATGAGATCAAGAGTCTTGTTAGACACTTCTGCTTGGCCATTAGATTATGGATAGTATGGTGTAGATAATCTATGTTGAATATGAAATTTCTCCAAGAATTGCTTTACTTCCTTATTCTTGAATGGTGTATCATTGTCAGAAACAAGTGTAGTAGTAATCCAAAATAAGAAATAATGTTATTTAGAAGAAAGCTATAGATAGCTTCAACGTTCGTGGATCAAAGTGGAATAGCTTCAACCCATTTCATGAAGTAATATGTGGTGGTAATTATAGAGGTATGTACCTTGGAAGAAGGAGGTGATATTTTTTTGATAATATCCAACCCCTATTTTGTGAAGGGCCAAGGAGAGGTTTGATTTTGCAACTCTTGTGCATGTGCATGAATAAGACGACTGTGTTGTTGACATTGAAGGCACTTTTTGACAAAATCAAAGGAATCTTGTTCCATCATTTTCTAATAGTACTCCATGTGAATCAGTTTCCTTATTAGGTATTTACCTCCAAAGTGTCTACCCCAAGAGCCTGCATGGGCTTCTTTAAGGGCGAGGGGTATTTATGCTTTAGTGAGACATCGCAAAAGTAAGCCATTGTAAACATTTCAATAGAGAACATTAGACAAAATAATGTAACGGACTGAAAGATTTCATATACGAGTGCAATCATTCTTTATCATATCATCGAGAAAGTTTGCAGCCTTTTGGTAGTTATAGATATTAGAGAACCATTCTCCCACGTCTACATGAGACATATAGAGGCTTCAGATCTAGGTTGATCAGGAACCATTGGAATTCATAGGACCTGAACCATAAAGTGGTATTCTTTCGTATCCTCCTCTGTAGGTACCAAGGAAGCAACATTGGCCATGGCATCAAAATGTTTGTTCTCCCTTCTAGGGATGGTGTCTATCATGTAGGAAGAGAACTGATTAAACAAGGACAAAGTGAGGTCCTGATATTGAGACAAATTATCTTGCTTGGCTTGATAGGTTCCCATAATCTGGTTCACAATAAGCTTAGAATCACCCAGTATGCAGAGATGTTTTATTTTAAGCACAACCATGACATGCAAGCTAGAAATGATAACTTCATACTCACTAATGTTGTTGGTGTAAGAAAATTCCAATCAAAAGGATGAGGGTTCGGTTTATCTTTGGGGAATATCAAGACCACTCCCGCTCCGGAACCAGTCTAACACCTCGATCTGTCGAAATACATTTTCCATTTGAGGTCATAATTGATTGCAAAAATATTCTCGTCAAGGAATAAATTCAACCCTAGGAAGGAACAAGACAAGGGAACATCTACCAATTGATTGGAAACCACTTGACCATTTATTGACTTTTGAGTTATGAACTTTATATCAAATTTAGATAGCAACATAAACCACTTCGCTAACCTCCCAACAAGGTTGGCACTAGAGGATAGATGCTTTAAAAGACCAATCTTTACAATGAAATGTGTTTTGGCATGGGGAAGGTAGTGTCTTAACTTATGTGTAGCAAATATAAGAGTGAGACATTGTTTCTCAATGGAGGAATAATGGGTTTCATAATCAACCAGGATGTGGCTAATGTAGTAGACCACTCTCTCTTTCCCAACACCATCATATGAGCTAGCAAAGCTGCTAAGGAATATGGTGATGCTATGAGGTAAAGAAAAAAGGGTCTATCTTGCATAGCTGACATCAATACAAGAGGATTGGCCAAATAGGCTTGATTGATTCAAAATATTTCTAGCACTCTTCATCCCATATGAAGCAAACATCTTTTTTCAATATACAAGTGAAAGGAAGGGTATGATCAACCAATTGAGATATAAACCTATGAATCACCTGAATCTTCCCTTGTAAGCTTTGCAATTTAGTAATATTTCTAGGTGGAGGCATGCTGACAATGGCATCAATCTTATTCGTGTTGACCTCAATCCCACAGTGAGAGACTATAAATCTAAAAAGCTTGCTGGAATCCACACCGAAGATGCACTTATGGGGATTGAGTCTCATCTTATAGAGTCAAATCCTTTCAAAGATAAGATGAAGGTTTTTCACATGATCCTGATGGACTATCAATTTTTCCAAGATGTCGTCAACATAGTCTTCTAATATCTTGTGAATAGAATCATGAAATATCAAGGTCATCGCCCATTGGTAAGTTGCTCCCGAATTCTTTAATCCAAAGGGCATGACCACATAAAAGAAGGTACCCCAAGGGGTAGTGAAGGATGTATTATACTGATCTTCTAGGTTAATGTAGATTTGATTGTAACTTGAGAATCCATCCATAAAAGATAATAATGCATGGCCTGTAGTCAAATCCACAATCATATCTATATTAGATAATGAAAAATCATCCTTAAGAGAAGCCTTATTAAGATTGTGAAAGTAAATGCATATGTGAGTACGACCATTAGGTTTACTAACAACAACTATATTCGAGATCCAAGGAGAGTAGTCGATTAGACGGATAAAGCCTGCTTTCAACAACTTCTCTATCTCAGTGTTAACCATAAACGCCACCTTGGGATTGGTTTTTCATTTTTTTTGCTTAACCAACTTGGTGTTAGGACATAAGATGATATTTTGAACCACTATAGACTCATCAATACTAGGCATATCCTCATATGTCCAAGCAAAGATATCAGGATGCGAATGTAGGAGATCAAAATGTTCATCCACTTCTTCTGAAGAGAGACACTTCCCTATCTTAATTACTTTTTTTGAGGACTTAGGATCCATAGAGATTTTAGTAGTATCCCCTTTAAGGAGAGAACTACGATCTTCGAGATGAGATATCAGACCATCCTTATTAACATTAGATAGAGGGTCTTCCTCATCAATACTCAATATAGATTCTCCAAAGTATGCCTGTTTATGCAGGTGATATGAGAACTGTCTCTTTTGATGAAAAGAAGGCAATGGGGTAGAGGCACCTAGAAATTACTCAAGTGCTTCATCCAAGGAGAAGACATCTAAAGGGATTTTCTCAACTTGCTCCTTATCCTCTATCAATTCGGGATGGGCCAAACTCAATGGTTTGGCTAAAATCATGTTAACACTCCACCAAGGTTTCTGCTTAGATTGTTTGATAGATCATCCCAAACCCATATAGAACTTTCATGGATTAAACTAGATGGGGACTTGGATTCCTTGCTTGATACGCCTTAGGCCTTTCTGCCCATATCCATATCAAGAAGCGAGTTCATATCCAAAATCATAATGAGTTTGCAAAAATTTAGGAGGTGGCAGTTCTATGTAGAGTGTTTCATTCCACCAATGAATGTTGAATGTCTCTATGAGAGTGATCCTACCTTCTAAATAGGTTCACAAACATTAACCTCCTTTGTAGGAGTGGGATTACTGTCCTTAGTCGAGGGAGGAGTGGTCTTCTGGATAGGTTCACACTTCTCTTACTTAATGGGAGTATCATCCAACTTTACATTAGGGGCACTTGGAAACTCTATACAAGAGGGGCTCGCCTTGTATTCTACAATAAATAATTTAGAGAATTCCAAGGAACCCCAATCATCACCAAGAAAGGAATTTGATTGAGAAGAAGGAGAGGATGGGGAAGACTTAAGATCTTCTGCTTTAGGTGGTTCCTCTTTAACAATACTCACTCTAGGGACAACCTCCATAGAGGGTATAGATGAGGAACACACCATAGCATCAATAGTTAAGGATGGGATATAATTATTGAGAGTGGATATGATTGAAGAATTACCAACAGTCTCTAGTTCACAAAGGTGAACAACTTCTGGGTCAACTTTAAACGTGATCACCCAATTATTTGCAACAATTTTAAAGAATTAGTGTAGAGTAGATGTTACATCCCCATAGCATGGATCCAAGGTCTCCCCAAGAGAATATTATAAGGCAAGGGACCAGACATCACATAAACCAATGTAGGTAAGGTAATGATACCTAGTTGCAAAGGCAATATTATCGTGCCTAGAGCTTGACAACCAATGTTATCAAACCCACATATGTACAAGGAAGAAGCCACTAGAGAAGATGAATCAAATTTAATCTTAGGTAATAGGTTGATACCATAGATGTTGAAAGATGAACTAGTGTCAATGAGAGTATGCCTAATATTGATATTATTAATATCAATTATAATCATCAAGGGTTCCGCTTGCTTTTGCACATTCAGAGGTAGGATTTCTTGCGGGTGGAACGTGATATTCAATGAATTTGCTCGAATATGGGCCAAAAACGCATTAAAATCCATAGGCATAGAGAAGGTAGGAAAGAAAATATTTTGCAAGGCTTCCTAAAGCATCTCCTGATAAACTGGAGTGATTTGAAGCAAATCCTAAAGTGAGATCTTAGTCAGAGTAATACGAAGTTGCTTGACAAGATAATAATCACCTGGTGCTTTGATCGTAGGTTTAGGTGCTGAAAGAAGGCTTGGTTGAGAAGGTGGTAAAGAATTAGGAACTTGAGAGGGTTGATACATGGGAACATGAGGTTGTTGATCCAAATTTTATTTATTTCTTCTTGTGTTATATGTGTGCCCAACTGCATTATAGGAAGTGGAGTCTGTAGCCTTTACGAACCATGAGTATAAGTTTGATGAATCACTATGGAAAAAAATCCCATAGACATAGCAATCCTCCCTAGAAGGAGGGTCAGCTAGGGTCATGTAAATAATGGGTTTCTTAGGGCTTGGAGGAGCCACATAAATTATGACCACATTCATTGATTTTCTGGTGTGTGGATAGGAAGTTTGTTCGGGAGATTTATAGATAGTGGATGACACTTCTAAGAATCTATCCAAAGCGTCATCCAACATATCAAAACATTCCTTAGAAAAGGTGTTATTATAATCATGGAAACATTGTAGAAATAGATCCGACATGGTTCACGTCGGGTTGACCAAAATGTGAGATAAGAGGGATTTGTTGCACATGGGTCTCTTCATTCTTAAGAGATCACCAGGGAACAGACTACGCTTATCCACCTTAGTGTGAAGGAATTGTGAAAGATAAGATATGCACTAACTTATATAGGAAACAAATTTATATTCCAAAAGAGTGAAACTTCTAGATTTCTGCCTTAGCCAGAGGAGCTCTTGGGAAAAAGACAACATCACAGATTTAGGACGCTAGTGCGACACACTTTCGTCCAAAGGGTGTGCTGGAATCCTAAGCACCGAAAAGCTCAAGAAATCAAGTAGGTAGAATAAGGTCTCACTTACTAACTCATGTTCGAAGTGTATTGAAAGAAAATAGCTAGATAGAAAGTAGAAAGTTAGGAAAAAATACAAGAACTTTAGAGAAAAGTCACCTTCAATTGAACGTTCAAATATTCACTCCAAGTTCTGCTTTACAACCTACACATAGAAGAACGAGGGGAAAAGGTTGGGGCTATATAGGGGTCTGCCTCAATCAAATCCCCATTTTGGTGTTCCCACCTCCATAGACATCCAAGTTGGAAAGGAGTGTAAATGAAGCAAACAAAGCATGTGGTGAAAGCAAAACCTGCTTCAAGAGTAGAACCCACACCACAAAGTGGCAAGTGAACAAGTAGAAAGGAAGAGTAAGAGAGAGAGAGCATTACCCATGAGCCTAGAACCTCTCTGGAGTGCACAAACGCACTGTTGAGTGCTTGCATGAGAGCTGTAGCTATTGGAAGGACGTTAGTCCGACATGGCTTCACTTGTGAGAGTGCTGCTATCAAGGATGAAGAGATCTCAAGAGTGAAGAAAAATGTAGAGAGATTAACTAAATCACTTGAACCCCCAAATGAGAGAAAAAGAGGGATTTTTGTTGCATGTAAGGGTGGCAAAGAGCCGTTACATCTAAATTTTGATTTCTAGGACATGTGTCAAGAGAGTCAAGATTTGAGGTTCCTCATTTCAAACTCAAAAAACTATCAGGATGCTAGCATGTCGTTTGCACGCCGCGCAAGCATCCACAACCTAGATTTTCGGGAAATGCATCATTAGGATTTTGTTGCTTTGCCACTAGTCCACATGGAGTCAAAATCGTGAGATTTTGACTCATGGGATTTTCACCATTAATGTTCTAAGGTGTCATAAATGCTAGGAAAAAGTGAAAAAATGTGGAATTGCCCCTAGGTTTAATTCTATGACATTACAATCATCCCTTCTCACATTTTTTGCTTTCTGATGTTTCTTGCTTGCTTTGTGATGTTGTGGTGCTTATGTGTTGTCTCTTATGTGCACAAAAATATTACCATAGTTACATCTCGTTATGTTCTACAGGCTACAACATCACTTTTTCATTCTTGGTTTTCTCTCCTTAGGATGTCACGTGCCTTTGTGTTCGACACACACCATCCTAAGGGGGGCTATCATGTCACTTTGATTTTTAGAAAACACATTCGGTGGCCAAAAAATATTTTCTTGAAAATCTTTCCAAAATATTTTTCAAAAATCACATTCCTCAACGAGGATCCCTAGCAGAACATTTTTCCTTCATCATGGGTTCACAAGGAAAGAATTTGAAAAAAATTCCTTTGATGAGGGAGCACCTTCTTCTGAGGGTGAAGTTTGGACCTTCCCCTTGTGAGGGGGCTTTCTTCCTTTCAAATTCCTTGATGAAGTGAACATCTTTCAAAAGGATTCCTTGATATCGAATTGATTTGTGAAAAATACTCTCTTTCAAACAGTGCGTCCCTTGAGTGGACCCCTTTTTTTTGAAGGGTTCCCAAGGGACCCCTTTGAAATATTTTCCTTCAATTTTTGACTGTTTTCTTATCTTCCTGCATGGATTCTTTGTGTTTTCTAACATGTTTTGTCTATAGATTAACATGTTTCTTTGCAATTGCGTATGAAGCTACTTTCCAATTTGACTTTGTGAAGTCCCTCACATCAGGTTTCATTCAGGATAGAGTATCTAGAGGTGTCTTCTTTGTAGGTCTGAGGACCTTTGAAGCACTTGCATCCTATGATATTTTTCCATCATTGGTCTATAGGCCTTCGATGCACTTTGTTCGAACCTCCTCAGGAGAGAGTACTTGTGGAGTTATTTGCTTGCCCTATGCTTTTGAGCTCACCAGATTATGATATGCTTCCTTGATGGTTTAGGTATACATTTCTAAACTCTTTTGATCTACTTTACCAAACATTGATTAGAACTCATGTTCGCTAAAGTGGGGGTAAAATATATAGGAGATAATTTGCACCCCTCTTGCAAATTCCCCTTTTACACCCTCCACCTTATAAAAATGAAATCTAACTAAGTAACTCAACATCTTCATTTTGTACCCCATCCACTTGGTGCTTGTTTTTAGTGTCAGTGGGGAAATTTATGTTGGGGGAACATGTGTGGAATGTGGATGTTTATGCGACACACTACCATCCTAATAGGATTCCTACCTCTAGAATCTACAAAGGTGTTACGTTCTTCATTAGCGATGAAATCTAACGCCCTTGCACCGTCCTGCCAACCTTTGAACAACTCTTTCCCTCCCATTTCACCTTCAAATGGCTATTTTTCTCATTCAATCTAACTTCTTCACATTTCTACATGTTTGCTTGATCTTACTTCATGTTCTTAGCAATTCTTTCTCCATACTTTTGCTACTTGCTGCACTATTGGCATCACAACTCCAACAATCACAACATCTTACACATCTACCATAAAATCTATAGCTTGGTGTCTAGTGAGACTAATTTCAACATTGTTGTAGCTACATCAACTCTGCCATAGCTAGGGGATTGCATTCCTCTACCATTGGCCTTGAGTGCCTTTGGTTGAGGGTGGTAGTGCTTTCATATTAATTTTTTTAAAGATTTGAGTAGCATAGTATCTCTCATAGTGATTGATTTCATTTCTATTCTAGTGCTATTTCCTTTATCATATTTTTATCTATCGATCTATCTAGCTATTTGTGGAGGTGGAAACTTCAAAGCAGGGATTTGATTGCAACAAAACCCTATACAACCCCAACATTTTTCCTCTCTTGGCTATGTGTAGGTACCTGTCCTTGTGGAGCTTGCTGGTGAACTGAACTTCTCATGAGTTGAATTCTCTCCTTTCTTGTTCCTATCATTCCATAGTCATTTCCTTTGTTATTCCTATCATTCTATCATTTTACACTTTCTTCATCACTTTAAACTTCATTTGCTAAACTATTAGTATATTTATGGTAATTTTACTATACTTTTTCACTTTCTATTTGTACAAAAATCAACACCCCAGTGAGATGCCAACACACTGCACTGTCATCTCTGACCTACATTGTTGTCCTCTAGAAGAGAGCTATCTGAGGTACAATTCAAGTTCTAGAAACCTGCTTATTTAGCCCCATCAAGAATCTCAAGTTAGTAGAGTGATGTAAGTACTTGACAATGCTCTTAATTTTCTATACTCGACCTAAAACACTCTTCTGACCTAAGGTAGATCAAGGCAACCTTCCACTCTCAGCTCTCCATGAACCAGAGCCTTGGTGCGGTTAGTCACCGTCCTCTACACCTAGGAACATCATTCTTGGAAACACCTCTCAAGTACTTAGAAGAAAGTATTCTAGCCCAAGTTTGGTATTGATTAGAGCACCACCTCTAGTAGATATTGGTCACCAAAGATTGACTTGTAAGGCTAGCTTTCCACAATCCCAAGCTTCCCATCTATTTGGGCCTACAAATATTCTCCAACTTAATTGAACTCCACTTGGAGGAGGCTAAGTTTCCTACCATAAAAGTTTCCTAGCCAAAGCATCCAACTCTTTAATAAAACTAACTAGAGCTAATTGCACCATGCATCTATAAATTAGAAGGGATTGAACCACAACTTTTAACAATAAAACTCTCCCTGTAAAGGATAGCCATTTGAAAGTCCAATGGCTAACACAATCATGAAAATTTTCCACCACACCTTGGCAAGTTCGTATTGGAAGTGGGCCCACAAATAACAAAATACCCAAATAAGAAAAATATAGAGACCCAATATGGAACCTAAGGATTCAATCAATTCTAGACTGGGTATGAGGAGGAGTATGGAAAAATAAGATGGAGGAATTTTCTTCATTGATTTTTTGCCTTAAAGTAGAAAGATAGATATTTAGAGCACACTTGAAGTTATCCACCTCTTTGATTCAAGCAAAAAATAGTAAAGCAGTGTCATCGACAAATTATAAATGAGTTTGAGGAGGCAAGCCATCTCCCTAACTCCAACCCCAGATAAGTCCTTTCCTTAAGTGAGCTTTCAATATTATTCCCAATCCCTTAGCCATAATAATAAAAAGATAAGGTGATAGGGGATCCCCCTGCCTAAGCCCACTAGAAGCACCAAATAGAACATAAGGCTTACCATTGATCAAAACAGAATAAGACGTAGACTTAACATAGCTCATCACCCAATTAAACCAATCCTTACCAAACCCAAATGCAAGCAACACCTTCTGAAGAAAACACTATTTTACCCTATCATAGTCATTTGCCATGTCTAGTTTGATGAACATAGTATTATCCTTAGAAAGTACCATGGTGTATAGCCTTAGCAGTAATAACTACCCTATCCAAGATTTTCCTACCTACCACAAAACCACCCTTCTCTTTAGAAATGGTTTTGCTGAGCCACTGCTTAAGCCTCTCTGCAATTAATTTAGAGAGTATTTTGTAAACCACATCACATACGGTAATTGGCCTGAAAATATCTAGAGAATCAAACCCTTTCCTCTTAGGGATAAGAACAAGAGAGGTAGTATTCATTTACCTCAACATCTGCTTGCTACCCTGAGATTCCCTAACAAATTCTAGTAGGTCAAATTTGATAGTTTCCCAAAATTCTTGAAAGAATTATATTAGAAAACCATCAGGTCCAAGAGATTTCCCTTTCTTCATCTTGAAGACTATGTCCTCAAATTATTCCAGAAGGATGGGGTTGGTAAGCATATTTTTTACCTCATTAGACACCATCAAGGGAATACATTCCAAAATTAAGTTCTCTTCCTCATCAGCTATAAGAGAGTCCTCCGAAAAAAGAGAAAAAAAGTAATGAACAACTTCCTACAATATGTCCCTAATAGAAGTAAGCTTCTCACCTTGAGAACAAATTAGGTAAGAAATTATATTACCATGCCTTCTAGCTTTAACTGAGTTAAAGAATAAGGTTGTATTCGTGTCCCCCTCCTGAAGCCAATCAACCTTGGACTTTTGTTTTGAAAAGATCTCTTCTCGTAACTCCCATTCCACCAACTCCTTCACAATGATCTCCTCTTCTCTAAGGGATTCCTTTGTGAGTCCATTATCCTTATTATGCCTAGTGATGGAGTCCAATCAATGTTGAGCAACAAAATTGGCCAAAATAATCTTCCCAAACCACTACCTATTCCACTTCTTGAGTTGGAATTTCACAAATTGGAGCCTCTTGACAAAGGAATACATAGCTATACTATAGCCACCTAAAATTTTCCTAAGTATATCACATCCTAATCTCTCTTACTAACATCATTGCTCTTATAATTCACCAATTTCATCTATAATGATGAAATATTTAGTTAAATTCATCTTATTCTTATATTAATTGAATAAGTAAGGTTATTTGATTAAATCATCACCTTCAATGCTAATTTCTCCTCTTTTGATCAAAATAATGTCAAATTATTTAATTAAATACCATAATCCCTCTTTGATTAATAATTCACAATTATTTAATTAAAGATCCTAATTATTCCAACTTGCGTAATTAAATGATTTTCCTAAATTGTTTAATTAACTAATTTTCCTCCAATCCTCTAACTTGCATAAAGAATATTCTCATGGAATATTCCCTTTTCAAATTCAAATTCTTCCCTCCACATAAATAATATCTCCAACATATTTCCTAAAATTAAGGGATATTGTTGGATCCTCATGGATTATGGACCCTTGATTAAATATTTGATCCAAGCCTTCATGGATTATTGACCCTTGATGCATCCATTGATCCACACTCACATCCTTAATTCAATTTCATCCATTGATTATCATTTTGAATCCTCACCATTAATAAATATTTCAAAAATCTATAAAAGCCAGGCATTTTTCCATATTAATGGATTCACAACCTTTATGCACCCTTACTCTCTTAAATTGACTACTCACCTATGAGAAATTTGAGAACCCCTCTTTTGTGAATCATCCTCATTCATTATCCAAGAATTTGTAATAACATGGATTAGGTCCAAGTTGAGCAATCCACATCCATTTTGAGACTAACCCTAATGGGATTACAAGTTTGCTCACTAGTTTAGGTTCAATTTTCTTGAATTTTGTTCTAACACTTTTGAATGGAACTTTATTAGTGTTGTTTACTAAATTCCATTGAGTACGGCGCTTAATTTGGTTAATTTATTATTTAATTGCTTCTATTTCATTCTTATTTGATCAATTGAGCTAGCCATATGACATTTTGGCACACCTAGTGGGACCCACATCCCTATCTAATTAGTTTTTCTTGAGCTTTGTCAACCATTTCAAGTTACAGAGGCAGTGTAGTACCGTTGCAAGTCAAAGGGCATCACTTTTGTAAAGATTAACGCTTATGCAAGTCAAAGGGTGATGCCTTTAAAAATACCTCGACACTTCTATTTTGATCTTTTTTCTTCTATTGTAGGTACTGTATACACCTAAAAATGGTCACGTTATAATAAGTCTGGTAATTAATTAAATACAAGTTATTTAATTAAATCTCTAATTCAATCTACATATGAATGAATTTAAATAATTCATTTATATTATTCATTTTCTACATTCTTCTATCTTAATTAAATAAGTTTAGTTACTTATTTAATTTAATCACTTTTTTATTTCTCTTAAT
Source organism: Sequoiadendron giganteum (assembly GCA_007115665.2). Classification (NCBI taxonomy): domain Eukaryota; kingdom Viridiplantae; phylum Streptophyta; class Pinopsida; order Cupressales; family Cupressaceae; genus Sequoiadendron; species Sequoiadendron giganteum. The sequence continues at coordinate 285,827,089 of CM021103.1, forward strand.
TAATTAAATAAGTTTTACAATTTATTTAATTTAATTATCACATTGCTTTAATTTTAATATTCTTCTTTTCCAAAATCATAAAATCACTTTTAAATCTTCTAAAAATCCATCTCACTTATAATTAAATATTTTAATATTTAATTAGAATCTTCTTATTCACATTTCACACATAATTAAATATTTTTTATATTTAATTAGAAGTTTCCAAAAACCACATGTCACATGAAATTAAATAATTTTATTATTTAATTGTTGAATTATCTTCAACCACCAAACTAACTCATAACTAAAGATGACAAATGGAAAGTTGTCTTTATTTTTGAGTGAAATGGTTTTGTGGGAAAGAAATATCTTCCTGCTTTCTCTCTAGCTTCCATATTTTTCTCCAACTTCTCCATCTCTCACCGTTCATCTTACCAGACTGAATCTCAACCGTTGATCTTTGCCAACTAAGATTTTTCCTCCAAAAATCTATAAATAGGTCCTCTTGGCTCTTTGAAAAGAAATAACTATTTGCATAATGTGAGAAGTATAGTCAAGTATTCAAGAAATCAATCATCTTAGCATAGCATTTTAGTTTCATTATCTTAGTATTATCATATCCATTAGTTTCACATCTAATATCTAATTTCATAATCATTTTGCATAGGAGCTTAGTTTCTTGCACTTTTGCATATTTACTCATTCTATAGGTTGTCATTCTGCTGGGCTTTTTCTTACACAATCTGAGAGCAAATAGCTTTAAAAAAATCCTTGGAGATAGAGGACGATGAGATGGTTTTGAAGAATCTATTTGGTTTGAAGTGTTTTACTCTTTTAGATTCTTTGATATAATGTTTCATTGGTGTGTTATTGAGTTTAATAGTTGACATTATTTTACACACATTTTTGGCACCCACCATGGGGCCTTGCCCCGTTTTTAATATTTTATTGCAGGTTTTTTGGTAGGTCACGACTGGAGACGCGGATTAGCACATATGACACCAGTTTTAGTGCATTTGAATACTATTTTGGTGCATCTGATAGTTCTTCTAGCACATTTGAAGACTATTTTGGCACATCCAATAGTTCTTCTAGCGCATTTGAACACTGTTTTGGCACATACAATAATTCTTTTAGCGCACCTGAGAACTATTTTAGCTCATATGATTGATCCTATAGCATATATGACTGATCCTATAGTGCATATGACTGTTCCTGCAACACATATGACCTTTGTTCTAACACATCTATAATTTGTATAATTGTTGTCTAGATCTGATGCGACCACAACCAGTGATTTTGTTGCTATATTTGGATTAAAATGAACCAATCCTAGGGTATCCATTTGAATTAAAATTAACCAATCCTAGGGTAGTCATCATACATTTCTATCTCGGTGAAAATGAATATCATGTCTTTTGTTAAGCAATATCTTCACCTAGAATAAGCAATCGTCATTTGGGCTTTAAAGTCGAATATTGTTTGTTGTGATTGTATGGTTATAGACCAATTCTCTCCCCTTTACTGGGTGATCAGAATGCCAAACTCATATTTTCATTTCATGCAATTTCTTTCTTTATTAAATCCTTTTTAGAAGGCTTGTTGTAGTGGGAAAAATTACTCACCCTACGGGAATGACCTAAGTGGGAACAACTAAAGCCAAGTTTTCCAACCCACTATAATCAAAAGTGAGCTGTTGATGAAAATCCACTCGATGGTAGTGTGTATATGATAGTCATCCCCAAAGCCTTTGTTTTAAAGGTAGGGAGACCTCTCGAGGGATTTTATCATTGCCGCACTGAACATAAACCCTTACTAAACACCTTAAGCATAGTGGCCAACTTGTCAATTTCCGAACATCCTAACATTCACAGTGCAAGGGGAGGGAAGAATATGCCCCCAAGATACTCACCATATAACTACCAAGGATCCCTATCCATTGCATTCCACTTTGGTTAAGATCTAGAAAAGACAAAAACATGGGTGCCCTCTAGGGGGTGACAAGGCTGTGTGAGTTGACGCAGTTCTAAGATGTGGGCTATGGTGTTAACAATGACCTTTTGACCTTAAGAGTGAGTCTGCTTGAATTGTCTTATTATTCAAATACCAGTGAAAATTAAAAAGGATCATGCTCGATCCTTGAACATACACTCAATGTTGTAGATTCTAGGAGTTAAAAACAACTATTTTACAACTGCTTGCTATGTTTTCAAAATATTAATTTAGATAAGATCATCCAAAAACACAAGAATTTGACAAATCAAACTGTGACATTTATACTAATCATTTTATGTTAAGGGATTAGAAATCAACAACATTTGTCAGGAAATCCCTTACTAAAAGAATCAAGAAACCAAAGAAGCAACTTAGCTACAAGATTTTTTTGAAAAGGATATGCTTCTTGTATCAAAGTAGGAAGGTCTTGCTTGACCATCGAACTTTCATCCATAGATATCATGACTTTGATAGAGGATATACTGATGATTTTTCTTTATAACCTTTGTATTCACAAGATTATTATCAATGAAGAGCTCTTTCACAAAGGCATAATCATAGTCAACCCATTCATCATTCTTATATTCCCCAACCAACAATACAATACTCCAACCATCCAAATCAGTTGTTACAATAGAGAAAAACTTGGAAACATTAGGATTTTTGCAAAAACCATCATTTTTGAAACTAAGATCAAAACATCTCAAAGTGCATCAATTTCAAGTCAATTTCTGATTTTAACTTCCATAACAAGATCTATCATCCTTCATCCAGGGAAACAAATCTGAAAATTAGAAATTCCTTAGTCATATCAATAGGACCCATCATCCTATTTGCCTAAGGCATTAATTATCCAACAAATTGCACTCCCATTTGTGATCTAAATTTAGTAAAAAATTGTATACAAACATATGCCTGTTTCCAAAAGGTCCCGAAAACAAAGAGAAGAAGACGAAAGAGAGAACCCACTTTGCAACATGGGTGATAGGGAAGAAAATCCTTTTAATAGGCTTCATACACATGGAAATAGTTCAAATGATGAAATAACTAATGAAATTCTTAAAGAAGCTGAACAAGATCCACATTTTCACATAGCTATGGACAAGATCTTAGAGCGAAATAAAGAAAGATACTTTATTTTATTGGAAAACCAAGGTGCCAAATTGCCCTCTGACTATGATACAAAGAACATCAAGGAAGAACCTGAAAATAATGAAAATACCTTAAATGATCTTAGTGCTCTTACCCAACATTTAAGAGCACTACAAGGGAAAATCAAGGAAATACAAGGGGGGACAACTAAGAAGTATGGTTTGTAGGATATTTGTCCATATCCTTTTGATAGACATCTCAACATGATCCCATTTCTAAAACATTGTGAAATTCCAAAATTTGATAGATACAATGGGAAAATAGATCCTATCGACCACGTGAGGGAATTTAGAAACATGAGCCTTGAATTTGCACATGAGGACACATACTTGATGAGATTGTTCCCACAAAGTTTGGGTGGAAAATCCATTGAATGGCTTTCTAAAATCACTCCACCTCTCAGGACATTTGAGGAGTTGATCAATAAATTTATATCACAATACTCCTATAACATTCAACATCAAATAACTATGCTTGATCTATGCAAAGCAAAGAAAAATATTGGAGAACCCTTCATCACATTCCTACAAAGATGGAGAAGATTATTCGCACGATATTCCCATCCAGTTCCTGAAAAGGAAAAGATGGATATATTTATTAACAGTCTTGATCAAGAAATGAGTTATAGGCTTAACCTTCACTGTCCTCCATATTTTGAGAAGTTGATTGAGAATGAAATCACTATTGAGGGAGCCTTATTCAAGAGAGGAGTGATAAAACTTGACAAAGATAGTCCAAACTCATCCAATCATAACAACAACAATGAAAAATCAAGATTTTGGACTAGAAACAAGAATGTTGTCAGTGATGGTGTGGTAGATGCAAACAATGTGACAAAAAAACCATCCATCTTCAATCTAGTAAGTACCCCACACAATAACACCAATCAAGGAAATTCAACCAATCAAGGCCATAGCAACACAAATCAAGGAACCAACACCAATCAAGGAAATATGACCAATCAGAACAATAGCAATAATGATGGTAACTTCAACAATAATCTCGACAACACTCAAAATACAAATCCGCCCAAGTCACAATTTTTTTCAAATCAACAGAGTTTCACTCCTTTGGGCCAATCTCTTGAGTCAACTTTCAAAGAGCTTCTGGATAAAAATGCCATCACTTTACCACCTCAAAGAGATTATGAGCCACGAGTCAAAACACCATCATGGAATGAGTCTCATTATTGTGAATACCATAGATGCAAGGGACATAGGACAAATAATTGTCAAGGATTACAAAATTTACTCCAATATTTGATAGAAAATGGCACAGTAACAATCGAGGGACATCATACCAATGAATATCATCAAGCATTTAAGGACCCTCTTCCAAAATATCAGAAAGGAGAATCTTCAAATGACAAGGGAAAAAGTGTAAACCATATCTATGATAACATAATCAACCACATTTACACAAATGAACAGCAGGTTAATGTTATCAAGGTCAAGGAAAAGCAAGAATATCAACAAGTCAATGTGACAACGAGGGGACAAGCTAAAGTTGTCTTAAAAGGGAGCTCATCCAAGAAAACCGTCCCTCCTCCAAGTCAATATAATTTAGTTGATCAATTGTAGAAAACATCAGCCCAAATCTCTATCTTAGAGCTTCTTAAGATATCCCTAGCACATAAAGAAATTTTACAGAAGGCTCTCATTGACACAACTGTATCCACCAATTTGGATATTAACAAGTTTCAAGCCATGGTGGGACATTTATCCTCACCCACTTGACTATCATTTTTTGAAATAGACGATGCCTCCATATCTCATCCACACAACTCCTCAGTTTATCTAGAAGTCATGATCCATAAAACTTGAATTAGGCATGTCTTAATAGATGGAGGAGCTGTTAGGAAAAAATTCGATTGCGAAACAAATTTTCCTAATGCCAAGTCTTAGAGGAGAAGAGAGATATGTATTTTAATGTTTACAATTAGAGTTCATTAAAACACACATGAAAGAAATAACAAAATTGAGAAATAAACACACAACACAATTGACACTAGATTTACATGGGAAAACCCTTACGGGAGAAAAACCCACCACACCAAAGAAAGATCACTTGTATTACAGTAATCAAATTACATACAAGTTATAGTCTCTTCTTTTCAGATGAAAATTCTATAGTAGCAACATTTCCCTGATCAACCTTGTATTGAATTACACTGTCACAATGCATTCATTCAACATACAATGAAATTCACTCACTGATCATTCGACTAATCAACCAGACCAGACCCATGACCGAATTGTTCATAACTTGCTCAAGCTATCTTTTCGTTTCCCACAAGAAAATGGTCACAATAGTTCAACTACCCAATCGATTCGTATTCTGTATCGCTAATTGCTCCAAGAAAAAACACGTAGGACAAACACTTGGTCAACTGATTTTAACTTTTATCGCTCATTGGTGAGACAACAAAATGTGTCAAACCGATGTTAGACTATCCACAAGCTATCGTACACAACACCGAATCCTTCTAATCTATCGCCCAGACTTTGGTGAAGTCTCCCCGATCTCAAGACAATCAGCAAGACAATCACTATTGCCAATACACTGGGAAGTCACACCGAACATTCATGTCTCCCTGATGACCCAATGAACACTAACACCACACATATTGGCAAGAATCACACCGATCATTCACCAGGAGTAGATCCATCGGCAAGAGAAACACCATCGACAGGAGATCAGGAGGTCACACTGACAACACAAGTCTCCCCAACGCGTTCATAGCCAAGACTCTCGATGATCTTCATCGCCTAGAAATCTGCCATTGGAGCGACCTGGAGATGTCACCCCAACTTTTTTGGTCACGTCGATATCGCTGAGACAACCACTAGGTCACGTCGACATTGCTAAGACTTTTACTATCGAAGTAAGTTTGGAAACTCACTCCGATAGATCATGTCACCTTGATGGTTCTCATCGCCAAGACAGATCCAAGGTCACAACGATCTGATCTCTCCAAGATAGTTTCTCATTGGCAAGACATTCGAAAGGTTTCATTGATATTGCTCTTTTAGGAGTTCAATGTTAGTAAGCATTGAGGCACTTTTTCCAACAATCTCCCACTTGATGAAGATCTTACTGACACCTCTAGAGCACAACAAAACTACTGAGTTTTATGGGCACCAAGGCCCATTGAATTGGTACACCACCTGTACTTGTCTGTGCTCATTGGTTTTGTCAATGCATCTGCATCATTTTCCAGAGTATCCACCTTTTCTAAAGAGACCTTTCCATCCTCCACCATATCTCGTACAAAGTGATACTACACATCAATATGTTTCGTCCTGGCATGTAAAGTAGGATTCTTTGCCAAAAAAATAGCACTCTGACTGTCACAGTAAATTGTAATTTTCCCTGCATCAAACCTAGTGTTAGAACACAAACATTTTAACCAAATTGCTTCTTTACAGGCGTGAGTTGCTGCCATGTACTCATCTTTAGTATTGGAAAAAGCAACTACAACTTGTCGCTTGCTCATCCAACTAATAGCACCACCATTCAACATGAAAGTATATCCACTAGTGGAACTTCTACTATCAATGTCCCCTGCCCAATCAGAATCCACATATCCATGAATGCTGAGAGTCCTTTGTGATCACACCAAATATCCATGGTAACACAGAGCATAGTCTGAAGTGCCCCTCAGATATCTAAACACTCTTTTCACAACATCCCAATGTGTCCTTCTTGGATTCACCATAAATCGACTAAGAACTCCCATTGCTTGGGCAATGTCTAGCCTTGTACAAACCATTGCATACATTAAATTGCCAACTGCAATAGCATAAGGCACTCTAGCCATGTCCTCCATCTCAGTAGGAGATTTTGGACAATCTTCAATAGATAGCTTCATTCCCTGCAAAACTGGAACAACTAGCTGCTTGCAATCATTCATACCAAATCTCTCCAGAACAATATTAATATACTTACTCTGGCTAAGCCAAAGATTTCTGCCCTTTTTGTCCCTAGTTATTTCCATCCCCAGAATATACCTAGTTGCACCAAGATCATTCATTTCAAACTTTGCAGACAACTGAGATTTTAGATTAGAAATCATTAACTTACTATTTCCTCTGAATAGAATATCATCAACATAAAGGGCAATAATAAGAATTTGATCATTTTTAGTCTTGTAGTACACACAATGATCTGATTTTGATCTTACAAATCCCAAAGACAAAACAAATGTGTCAATGTTCTAGTACCACATCCTAGGTGATTACTTCAAACCATACAAAGATTTTTTCAACTTGCGAACCAAATTTTCTTTACCTTTTCTCACAAAGTGCTTAGGCTAGGACATATGGATTTCTTCTTCAAGATCACCTTGAAGAAACATTGTCTTCACATCCATCTACTCAATCTCCAAATCATATGCTATAGTAAGAGATAAAAGAAATCTGATAGATGTCAGCTTTGCTACAGGAGAAAAAATTTCCCCATAATCAATTCCCTCTACTTGGGAATAACCCTTCTCAACCAATCTCGCTTTATACTTTTCAACACAACCATCCAAACCAATTTTATTTTTAAACACCCACTTGCAACCCATAGGCTTTCTACCTTTAGGAAATGGGATCAGATCCCAAGTGTCATTTTTCCTTAATGATGCCATTTCTTCATTCATGGCTTCCAACCAGGAATCAGAATCAAAAATTTTAGTTGTCTCTTTTATAGTCCTAGGCTCATCCATGTTAGTAATCAAAGCATAAGCACAACTAGAATCTAACATAGAGAATCCAGGTTGTTTCTTCTCATGTGTAGACCTCCTCATAGGCTGAGGCTAAGGTTGTGATTCTTCTTCTTGTTCATAACTCTCAGAGCTGCTCAAACTCTCCTTAGTTTTAGGTACACTTTCAACGTGTTCCTCTTTTCTTGGAGTTAGAGGTATCTTAACAACATCATTCTTGTTTTCCTCTACTTTCATCCCTGACTGCAGATCTACTGAAGAAGATTTCAATTCCCAGAAGATAACACTTCTGCTGTACAATACCTTCTTAGTCACATGATTGCAAAGCTTGTATCCTTTCACACCAACTCCATACCCAATGAAGATACATTTTTCAACTTTGTTTTCCAATTTAGATCTTTTCACATCCGACACATAAACATATGCTTCGCAGCCAAAGACACGAATAAGTCTGAGAGAGGGCTTCTTACCAGACCAAGCTTCCATAGGTGTTATATCAACAAGTGTTGAAGAAGGTGATCACTTCAATAAGTAACATGTCGTAGCCACAACCTCAACCTAGAAAATCTACTCTAGACCAACACTTCTCAACATACTTCTTGCCTTCTCCATCAACGCCCTGTTCAACCTTTCAACAACTCCATTTTTTTGTGAAGTGTAAGGTATTGTTTTATGCCTCTTAATCCCATGGTCTTTGCAATACATTTCAAACTCATCAGAACAAAACTCACCGCCATTTTCAGTCCTTAGGCACTTTATTATTCTTCAAGTTTGATTTTCCACAAGGTTTTAAAATTCCTTAAAACGAATGAACACTTCTGATTTACTTTTAAAAAAATAGACAAATGCCCTTCTCGAATAATCATCAATAAAAGAAACATAATATTTAGACTTCAATAACGAAGGAACATCCACTGGACCACACACATCAGAATGAATATAATCCAGAACACCAGAAGATTTAAGAGGACTAGAGTAGAATGAAACATGGTGTTGTTTTCCATATATACAATGTTCACAAAATTCAAATCGAGATTACAATCATCTGTAGACACATAAAAATGGCCTAGACCCGCAAACAACATTCTTCTATATCATGCTTCATCTCAACATAATTAAAATATTTAATTATGTCCTATAGTCCAATGTCAACTATTAATTAAATAATTTCTTAATTATTTAATTAATTCACGTCTTCTATTCCTCCTGACTATTTAAATAAAAATATTACATTTATTATTTAAATACGTCGCTAATTGCTTGTGTCACTCTATAATTAAATAAATTCTTAAATTTATTTAATTATTACTTCCTCATGATTATTTAAATAAATAAACTTTATTTATTTATTTAATATGTCATTAATTATTTATGTTTGCTCATAATTAAATAAATTCCTATTATTTATTTAATTATTATCCTCTCCAACTTTCTTTCTAATTTTAAATAAAATCATATTTAAAATTACCCACTTTCTAAATTTTCCTCCACAATTGAATAATCTTAATTATTAAATTGTCTTATTGATTTTCTTTCTAAATTTAAATAAAAACATTTTATTTAAATTGGCAATTTCCCTCTTTCCAAGTAAATAATTTTAAATTATTATTATTTACTGTCACATGAATTCACCATTTTGGAATTAATTTAAAATATTAATTTCAAAATAGCATTTCTCTCCACAATGATTTTCTAAATCTCATCTTCTTGTTCAATCTTTATCTTTTGATTTTTACTAATTCTCATCTCACTCTCACAACTAATCTCATTCCTTGATTTAATTTCTTAAATTAAATCTTGTCCACTCAATTTGAATTTCATCCTAGAGTTTCCCTAACCCTAATTAAGGGGTTGTTATTTTGAATCTTGACCACAAATTCTAGGGCACTTATCAATCTTTAATCTCATCCGTCCATACAGAATTGCATTTTTTAATAAAATGCCAATTTTGTCTTCATTTCGACATCTCTTGAATCCCGTGATCTCATATTATAATCTCTTATCAATCTTGATTAATTATTGTCTCTCATTATCATTGCTTAATATCTTTTCATTTGTCATTTTAACTACTTGCATGCTAGAAGTAATTTCTATTTGCATTTAGTTCATATAAATCCTTCAAAGTTTTGCTTAGGACTAGTCAAATATAGAGTTTGCTCACAAGAATATGAGGGCACATTCTTCAACACAACAAACCAAGGAGGTGCAATGGAAGTCAGCCATGGAGGAGGAAGGATTGGTGAGCTCGTTTCATTCTAGTTCATTGTTTCTTTCTTATTTCTCCTTTGCATTCTATTGACTGTTTAGATTTATTTAATATTGCATGCATTATACGACTAACAAATCTATCTTGCAGAAAATCCATCATTACATCATGAAGCCCTTACACTAGGTTTTTATTCTTCAAGGATTTCAAACCTTTTTCACCAATGTGACTGAGCCTCTGATGCCAAAGGATAGTCTTTTCTGTTGGAAGTTTCACTTCCAAGGAATTTGATCCAATAGGAACATTTTCATTCTTCTCTTTACGAACAACCTTCTGTGACTTTGCAGAGAGACTATTGCATTGAACAACCAGTGCATCCAACTTGAATAGAGTACCAATTCAGGCACCTCTAGCCAACACCATCGAGCCTCTAGTCATTTTATAGCCATTGCTAGAGAATGAGACTTGCACTCCAACATCATTCAACTTTCTTACAAAAAGTAAAATTCGAGCCAAACTTGGTATATGCATTATGCCATCAATTCCCTTAATTCTACCATTAGAAAACTAAATTTTGACTCTTCCACGATCAACTATCTCTAGAGATGAATCGCTTGCTAGATACACCTTTCCACAATCACATTATTCATACTTAGTAAACCAGTCTCTATGAGATGTCATGTCAAATGATGCTCCAAAATCAATCATCCAGACATCATCTGATGCCTGAGTTGCCAAGGCTGCAATAAAGGCATCTACATCGCTCTGAGAAGAATCATTGTCAGAAGAATTCTTCCACTTCTTTTTCTCCTCTTTGTAATCCTTTCAGACATGACCAGGCTACCCATAGTTCTAGCACTTCACCTTGGAATTCTTACCAGGAGACTTTGATCTCCCTTCTAATTTTGATTTGGACTTCTTGTCCTTTTTCCTTTGATCTACCTCGAACAATAAGAGCCTCCTTCACCATCTCAAAATATTTCCTTCTCATCTCCTCTGATAAACAAGAAGCAACCACATCCTCCATTTTGAAAGTGGTTGTCGTGCTCCCAATTGCCATCACCAAGTGATCCCAAGAATCTGGCAAAGAACATAACAAGAGCATACACCGATCTTCTTCTTCAATATTCACACCTACAGATGTTAACTGAGAAATAAACATGTTAAAGGTATTTAAGTGATCAACAAAAGATGTTCCTACCTCCATCTTCAAAGAGTACAACTTCTTCCTCAAGAATAACTTATTTACCAAGGACTTACCCTGATAAATACCTCCTAGTCTTTTCCACAATGTAGAGGCAGTCTTCTCTTCATGAATGTTTAGGAGAACATAGTTTTCGAAACAAAGTCTTATCAACCCTTTTGCTTTTCAATTTGTGAGATCCCAATATTCTTGCTTCATGGCTATAGGTTTCATTCCAGACACAACAATCCAAAGATCACGATCCACCAACAGGTATTCCATTTTAAGTTTCCACAACTCAAAATTGTTGTCGCTGAATTTCTCAATTTCAATCCTTCCAGACGTACTTGTCATTTCCATCTTAATCTATAATTAGACAAATTCAAGACTTCTACAAAATTCCCACTGAACATAAATTGACACACAAAACTAATCTAGCCACAAGGATAACACAACTAGCCAAGCTCTGATACCACTTGTTAGGAAAAAATTCAATTACAGAATAAATTTTCCTAATGCCAAGTCTCAGAGGAGAAGAGAGATATGTCTTTTAATGTTTACAATTACAGTTCATTAAGACACACATGAAAGAAATAACAAAACTGAGAAATAAACACACAACACAATTGACAATAGATTTACGTGGGAAAACCCTTATGGGAGAAAAACCCACCACACCAAAGAAAGATCACTTGTATTACAGTAATCAAATTACATACAAGTTACAGTCTCTTCTTTTCAGATGACAATTCTATAGCAGCAACATTTCCCTGATCAACCTTGTATCGAATTACATTATCACAATGCATTCATTCAACATACAATGGAATTCACTCACTGATCATTTGACTAACCAACCAGACCAGACCCATGACCAAACTATTCATCACTTGCTCAAGCTATCTTTTCATTTCCCACAAGAAAATGGTCACAACAATTCAACTGCCCAATCGGTTCGCATTCTGTATCACTCATTGGTCCAAGACAAAACACATAGGACAAACGCTTGGTGAACCGATTTCAAATTTTATCGCTCATCGGTGAGACAACATAATGTGTTGAACCGATGTCAGGCTGTCCAAACAACAAACTGGGAAGTCACACCAAACATTCATGTCTACCTGATGACCCAACAAACACTAAGACCGCGCATATCAGCAGGAGTCATGCTGATCGTTCACCAGGAGCAGATCCATCGGCGAGAGAAACACCATCGGCAGGAGATCAGGAGGTCACACCGACAACACATCTCCTCGATGCATTCATAGCCAAGACTCTCCCTAATGATCTTTTTTGCCTAGACATTTTCCATCAGAGCGAGCTAGAGTTGTCACCCCGACTATTCTGGTCACGCTGATATTGCCAAGACAACCACCAAGTCATACCGACGTCGCTAAGACTTTTACTATTGGAGTAAGTTTGGAAACTCACTCCGATAGATCATGTTACCCCGATGGTTCTCATCACCAAGATAGATCCAAGGTCACAATGATATGATCTCTCCAAGATAGTTTCTCATTGGCAAGAAATTCCAAAGGTCTCACCGATATTGCTTTTTCAGGAGTTCAATGTCAGTAAGCATTGAGACACTTTTTCCAACAGGAGCCAACTTGAATATTTGTACTTTAAAGCTGGTCCGTACCTTAGGATTTTCTAAAGATTCTATTGATCCAAGAAGGAAGATAATAATTAAATCATATGACGATGAAGAGCGAGCTTCCAAGGGTCTTATCATGTTTCCTATTAGAGTGGGACCTGTTCTGAAAATAGTTTTTTCCAAGTTTTGGATCGAGACCTTTCTTACAACATACTTTTGGGTCATCCTTGGATCCATGAGATGTAGGCAGTACCGTCAACATACCATCAATATCTCAAATTTCCCTATGACGGACAGGAGATAACTATACCAACAGATTACAACAACCAAATTTGTTCTAATCTCAGAGCAACCAAGGACACTTTTGTACCACATAATAGAGAGGCTCTTGTTGTTTCCCCTTCAAATCATAATGACCAATCAAAAGAGTTAATAAAGAACTTTGGCACAAAATTTTAGTTGAAGGATAAAGAGGTGGGAGAGTATTCATTATGTCTCTCTAACTTACCTATCTCTCCAAGATCATATGGCCAACCTACAATATCCAAACAGCAAGTTGTAGCAGCTTCCACATCAGGAGGACAATCTTCAATACCCATCACCATGTTTGACAGAGACTTATCAAAGCTAATACTCAAGAAGATGAAGCCAAATATGGAGACATTCTCAAATGACTATATAAGGGTGAAGATGAATCCGTTCTACATATCAAATTGCCTACAAAACAATATGGTAAAGGCTATACTATAATGCAAAGGATGGGCTATGAAGGAATTGGTCCCATAGGTAAAAGAAAGGAAGGAATTGTAGAGCCCATTCAACCTACAATAACACATCCAAAGGATAAAACATGACTTGGGTATAGTGAAAATACAAAAGAAGCAGGTTTAAAGAAATCCCATGAAGAAATAGCTTTAAAAATTCATTGATTATAGGATAAATTTGACATTGATTCAAATGAATATGAATGGGATGCAATTTATGACAATGAATTTTGCAGAGATAAAAAGGTTGATGTCATAAAAAATATACACCCATACTTACACAAGGAGAAATTTCAAGGACTCAACCACTTGAATCTGGACCGCAATATCACGATGACTCGAGAGAGGACGATTCGGTTCAAAATGATATTGATAATTGATAAGAGAATACCATCATAGACCTTCCCTATAGAAAGAATGTTAACCATGTCTATGTCATGACCTTAACAGCCCTTGACCTCACTCAACCAAATGATCCTTTGCCTTTAATGCATCTTGAGCTTATTGATTGGGATCAAATTGAACTTATTGATATCCCTATATTCTAAGATGACGAGGCCATTGTAAATTTACTTTGCTCTTCCAATACTGAAACAGGTTCCACCAACAAATCTCATGATAAAGTTTTCAATTAGGAGAGTGCTAGGTTTCTTAGCTACAAAATCAATAATATAAAAGATCGATCTAACGATGAAAACTGAAAAATGACAATGTTAGATCATGAAAAAGGAAAAAGAAAGAGCGTATTCGATAGTGAAAACATTTCAAAGGCATTGAAGGATGAGAAACTTTACACTCTCCTAGAACACTACCAAGAGAGATCTTCTATTTTGATCGAGCCAACAAAAGCAATTAACATTGAAACTCCAGAACAACTAAAGATCATACAACTTGCTGCTTCATTAATAGAGGAAGAGATACCAAAGTTCATAGAATTATTGAAATCCAATCAAATAAAATTTTATTGGTCATATGCGGAGATGCCTAGACTAGATCCTAATCTCATCATGCATCATTTGTCTATAATGCTGAGGGAAAAACTAGTAAAGAAAAAAATTAGAAAGATGCATCCGCATGTCGTATTGCTGGTCAAAGAGGAGTTAAAGAAAGTATTGGATGTAGGGTTCATTCAATCCATTGACTATGTAGAATGGATCTCTAACATTGTACTAGTATCAAAACCGAATGGGTGTATCAGAATTTGTACAAACTTTCGGGATATGAATAAAGCATGTCTAAAAAATGATTTTCCTCTACCTAACAGTGACACAATTGTGAAACTGACAGCTTGAGATGCCATGTATTCACTTAAGGATGGATTCTTAGGATATAATCAGATCAAGATCACGCCTGAGGATCAAGAAAAGACTGCTTTCACATGTCTTTCGGGTACCTATTGTTGGAATGTGATGCCATTTGGACTCAAAAATGTAGGTGCAACCTATCAACGAGCTATGACCACTATTTTTCATGAAATGATGCACAATTTCATGGAAGATTATGTGGATGATCTATTAGAAAAATATTACACAAGAGAGGGACATCTGGAAATCCTATCTAAAATCTTTGTTAGAATGGAGAAATTCAAGGTTAGATTCAATCCAAAGAAGTGTGTCTTTGGGGTCAAATTTGGAAATCTTTTAGGACACATTGTTTCAGAAAAGGGAATAGAGGTAGATCTAGAAAAAGTCCAAGCCATAATGGAGATGCCACCACCAAGAAATATCAGTCAACTTTGATCCATGCAAGGAAAATTATAAGCTATTAGGAGGTTTATTGCGCAACTAGCAAGCAAGAGTTTTCCTTTCATGCATCTCTTGCACAAAAATGTTCCTTTCAAATGGGAAGAAAAGTGTGAAGTGGTGTTTAATAAAATCAAGCAATATATGATGATTCCACCAGCCTTGGTTCCACTATTACCAGGGGAGCTGCTTATACTTTACATTTCAGCCACATAGGTATCCTTAGGGGAATTGTTGGCACAAGAGGATAAAACAAGAAAAGAACGAGCTGTATACTACATTAGTGGGACCTTGACAAGTCATGAGCTCAATTACACTTTTATTGAAAAGTCTTGTTTAGTAGTAGTGTTTTCTTCCCAAAATTTGGGGCACTATATGTTAGCCCACATAATTAAACTTGTGGCAAAAATTGATCCATTAAAATACCTCTTGAACAAAGCTACCTTAATGGGTAGGCTAGCCAAATGGGTAATGATCTTGAGTGAGTTTGATATCCACTATGTAGATCAAAAATCCATTAAGGGAAAAGTCGTAGTAGATCAACTGGCTGAAGCACCATTATGAGTTGATCATCCGATGCACATTGAATTTCCTGATGCAGATGTTTTCACAACAACAACAAAGCAGCCATGGACACTATATTTTGATGGATCCTATACACAACATGGCTTAGGGGTAAGAATTATATTTTTCACACCTCAGGGGCATACTATTCCACAATCTTGTTGATTAATGTTTCCTTGCACCAATAACATAGCTGAGTATGAAGCACTGATTATTGGAATGAGAGTAGCATTGGAATGGAGGATCATAGAGCTGCAAGTCTATGGCGATTCACAACTTGTCATTAAACAAATCAATGATGATTATCAAACCAAGGATGACAAGATGATGCCTTATAAGAACATGGTTGATGATTTTAAGAAATATTTTCTTTGAAATCAAGTTCACACAGATTCCAAGAATTGATAACAAAGTTGCAGACGCCATGGCTACAATTACTTTGCTACTACAACTATCAAAAAATAAAACTCAATATGAATTCTTGGTGGAACAATTGTTTACCCTTGCATATGATAATCTCGAGACCCAAATCATCTATCATTTGGTTGGTTCTGATTCCCCTTTATATGGCAAGATCTATACCTACTTGAAAGATAATATCTTACCCCCGGATTTGTCCCGGAATCAAAAGAGAAACTTTATACACCAATCTTCTCGATATACCTTAATCGCTGACACCCTTTACTGACGTGGTCTTGATGATACACTTCTTATATGTCTTGAATGTGACAAATCTGAAAAAGACTTACAAGAAGTTCATGGAGGTATTTGTGGAACTCATTCAAGTGGATTGACCTTAGCTAAGAAACTTGTCAGAATGGGTTATTATTGGCCAGCTATGGAAAAGGAATGTTTTACCTTTGTAAAGAAATGTCCAAAGTGTCAGATCCATGGGAACCTTATACATGCACTTGTGCAAGAGTTGCAACCTTTCATTACAACATGGCCTTTTTCTCAACGGAGACTTAATATTGTTGGAAAAATTCATCCCTCTTCATCCAAAGGACACAAGTTTATAATCACGACTACATAATATTTTACCAAGTGGATTGAAGCTGCCCCTTTAACAATAGTAACCGACAAGAAAATTTCATCCTTTATCTTGAATTACATCATATGTCGGTATGAAATTCCTAGCTCCATTATCACTAATAATGGGAGACCTTTTAAGAATCAGGATGTCGAAGAACTTTGTGAAAGATTTAATATCCAACACAGGTTATCTACACCTTATTATCCACAGGGAAGTGGCCAAGTAGAGGTTTCAAATAAAACAATCCTAAAGATCCTGAAGAAGAAAATAAATGATGCCGACCATGATTGGCATGTTCAGTTGAATCCAACTTTGTGGGCCTATAGAACTAGCATTCACACACCAACAAGAGCCACCCCATATGCCTTGGTGTATGGAGCTAAAGCCATCTTTCCATTAGAAGTTGAAATACCCTCCCTCAGAGTCTCACTGAAGGGACTCATAACTAATGAAGACTACAGAGTTTCTCGATTGCAAGAATAGGAACTGCTAGACAAGAGATGACAACGTGTAGCTGATCACTTGAAGGGTTATCAAAAACTCATGTACTGTAGCTACAATCACAGAGTCAAACCACAAACATTTCAAGTGGGTGACCCAGTCCTGAAGGAAAACCCCCACAATCAACAATATAGGGAGAAGAAAGGAAAGTTTGAACCAAATTGGCTTGGTCCATTTGTCATTGTTGCAGTATATGGTTTTGGAGCTTATCAACTCTCTACACTTGAAGGGAACCTGTTTGAAGAACTAATCAATATAATTCATCTTAATAAGTTCTATGTCTGAACAAAGCAACATAAAAAGTCCTGAAGAAAATCCAAAAACAACATAAAAATTCTTGAAAAAATCCAAAAAACAACATAAAAAGTGTTGAAAAAAATCCAAAAACAACAGAAAAAGTCCGGAAACTGAAAAAGTCATCAAGGTGAAAACCTGGCAAATAGGCATCTTTTGACAAAAAAAAAAAAAACAAAAAAAAGAGAAAAATGTGCAATAAAAATGAGTGGTGAAAACCTAACAATCAAGCACTATTTGTGAACAATTTGGCTCTTCCATCTATTAGTTTATGTCCTCCATCATATCAGCATAACCATCCTATCAACATCATATCTATCCATCATTTGTGCATCATAGAGGCAATCATGTTTCATCATGGTTTGGTGATCATTGTACATATCCATAATAATCGATTGTGTCTAACTAGGAGCAAAATACAAACTCAACGGGGGCAATTGAATTTGGAGCTATCCCAATAGACAAATGATAGTACAACAAACACATCAAACAAAAAAATGACAAGTCAACATTTGAAAATCAATCATCCATGATCAAAACACTTATCAGAAATAATAACATTAGGTTTTCAAATCAAAATGGATGGTCTAATCTGAATAATGATTGAAATACTTTAAGCAAAGGTTGAATTGTTGTTTTATGTATTTTTGTTATCATACTTCTGGAGCAACTCGATGATGTCATAGACTAGAGAAGCAAGGAAGGAGGATGATTTTATTTGTATGCTATCTGTGAGTTGATCATTATTATTGTGTAAATTTTTTGTGGGACGTGCTCTACAACGTATCATTGATGACATTTCAGAATTTGCATAAGAAAAGGGTTAACTTTTGTCTATTTATGCAAGCTATACTGAGGTCATCTTGGTTCAATTATACCTAGATGCTTGTATTACCTTGCTATATCAAAAATCATAAAAGTTGTACTCAAGTAATCCTCAATGTGAATATCCCCTTTGATGCTTGTACTAACTTTCAACATTTTAAAAGTTCAATGATGGTAAAAAAGCATAAAATAGCTCTCAAAATGAAAATTTTGCATGGTTTAGTTCTGCATCTTCATTATAGATTTTCCAATGTTGGAAAAACATCAAAGACAACATATCTCTCTAACAAAGGATTGAGTACATTTGACATTACAAAAAAAAACATCATCCATTTAAGTTGCATTATCATTTTCATATCATTCATTCACTTAAGTTGCATTATCATTTTTATATCATTCATTCACTTAAGTTGCATTCTCATTTTTCATATCATTTACAGTGTGTTACCATTTTTCATATCACGTCATTTATTAAGATTGCATTTTCATATCATCCATACATTTAGAGACATAATCATTTTCCATCACATTGTCATTTTCACATCATGTATACATCCATTTACAAAGCATTTAGAAAGCATTATCACATCATATCATCATCATAAATCCATGCATTATATTATGTGTGAGCATAAAAAAAATACAAAAATATACATAGCATTGCTTATCATTTACATCCATCTCATATAGCATTACAACATCATTCAATCACTATCCATACTATCACATGAAATAATCAAATCATAAACATTACATCACACATCACAGTAGAAAGTAAATGCATAAATCATAGGCATCCATCATATAAACATAAATCATACATACATTCATCATTGAGAAACATATAGACAATGCATAGATCGACAATATCCGTTGCATCTCATAATATCAAAACTCAATGTCAAATGTACAAGGATATCAAAACAAGGAGAGATACAACATCATAATGTGGCATGAAATATCATAAAAGTGTATACATTGAAATCATAAAAAATGGTACATCATCATGGTAAAAATACTTCAAGGTACTGTACATCAATAATAACTAGCTGGTGCTACCCCCTGACGCTGCCTGTCTTGCACCACCTACTTCTCCTGCACCAGATGTACCTACCCTTGGGGCTTTGCTTGGTGGCCCTCCTAGAGGTGCCTGCATAACACCTCTGCTCATACTCCGGGAATGACTCCTAGAGTGGCTCTATGACCTGGTGGTAGAATGTGTGTAAGGAGCTCGCTGCTCGAGAGGTACTGCCTCCTCATATCTCAGCCTATAGTACTCGACCTCCCGAGCTAGCTCCAGTGTCTCAACCAACATATCCCTCATCGATGTACCCTTTTCAACACCCAAAACCCTCTCTGCAATAGCCTTAGCCTACTGGCATTGTTGCCTAATGGTATCTCTCTTGGTTGTAGTCTGGGAAACCTATACCTGTAACTGTGCTATCAAAGCTTGAGCCTGTACTAGCTGAACTTGTAAGCTCTGTACGGTATTATGTAGAGTGGCTATCTATCCCTGATATGATGGACCTCCTGAGTCAGTCCCACTACCTGCTATGGAGTGTCTCCTCTGTGGTCTCCTCCTCATTGCCAGGGTAACCCTATCATCCCCACCTCCATCTCCATCATTGTCATCATCATCACCATCATCATCATCGGTCTCCTCCTCACTCTCACTCTCCTCCATCTCCTCTCTCCTCCACCTCTGCCTGGGTCTCTGTGCTCTGCCCCATCTAGTGGTACAGAAGGCTCCTCAAGAATAGATAGCCATGGTGCCAGATGCACCGTAATATACTATGCATAGTCTACAATCATACCCCCATCAAGAATATTTTCTCTATAATCCCACATCTGTGCCCCTAAAGCAATGAACTCTGTAGCAGCTGCATCAAAGGAAATTTGGGGTCCCCACACTAAAATATCTTGCTGGCGATGAGCATAAATGGTGAGACCCTGAGGCATGCCCTGTATCTGACCATACTATCTAAGCACCCGACCCACACAAATATCTCAATAATGAATTGGGTGCGACCGTTCAAGTATCGAGAAACAAAAACAAAAGGCATCTCCTTGGCATCCTCCGACCACTGCTCAAAATCTAAGTACGAACGCCATGTAACCGTATCCAGATCATCAGGTACTCTCTGGAAATAGTCTAATTTTCCCAGCCTCGCTTGGATAATAGTACCTGCATATGAAAAAACATATGGTTTCCCAACTGGATGCTGTTTATCCCCCACAGGCCATGGAACTGCTATATGTTCTCATGCCTAGACCTAGAGCAGAGAACATCCAACAACCATGCTCCTCCCTCCATAGTAAACTATCTAATGAAGCTCATGGTATAAATGGGCGAGCATGCATGATCCCCAAGCATATAATGTACCCTGCATGAGCATGCTCTTGAGCACTCGACCCCATCCAACTTCCAGTCCCTTCGACCTACGATCGAGACATAGGAAACCACCAATGAATCCTACTAGTACACAAGGTAATGGCACACACATCTCAACCATCTCAGTCCATGGAATCTCGTATCTGACAATATGATCATCTATAAAAACACTCCTCAAGGCATCGATGCCCCCTTGCTCTCTAGTGTCATGTGTCATGATCTCTCCCATCACTGGAATCTGTAGAATCCGATAGACATCCTCAAGAGTAATCGTCATCTCCCCTGTATTTAAGTGGAAGGTGTTTGTATCACTGTACCACCTCTCGATGAGCACAGTCAACAAACCTCTGTTGGGCCTCATCTCTAGAATCTCCAACAATGAAGTCAACCCACATGCATCAATGACATGTCTGTCTGCCTGAAGAAGAAGTGGAATCAAGCTCCAGGTCTTTGGGAATTGCTCTCGCACCTGAAGAATCCCTAATCTCTCCTATCAATTTGAAACATATCAAATCAGTATTTGTCATCAAATCAATCAAATCAAATCACTCAAAGCAATCAATCAAGGTAATCAATCAAATCAATCAATCTTACTATTTTTTTTTCAATCATGAAAGCAAATTTATCAATCTTACTATTTATTTTTCAATTATGAGGACAAATTTATCAATCTTACTATTTATTTTCTCATTCATCATGAGGAAAAATTTATTAGTTATCTTATCAGTGAGACTCTTTCATCATGAGGTCACTTTATCAATCATCCTATCAGTCATATCAGTTATCATCAGACAAACATCAAAAAATCACTATCACATGTTGAATCAATCGAAAAACATCATCAATCGAGGAGAAAATCATGCAAACTAGCTTAAATTCAGGCATATGTGCTACAAAAATGTTCAGATGTGCTATAGAACTCATATGTGCAATTACACTCATCATATGCACTACAAATCCTCATATGTGCTACTAAACTCATCATATGCGCTATAGAATTCAATGCGCTACAAGTTTTATATGCGCTATGGAATTATATGCACTATAGTTTTTTATCATATGCGCTATGAAAATTGTCATATGCGCTACTCTACACCAAACGCGTGGAAAACAAAGAAAAACGTGCCAAAAACATTTTAAATTTTGACGAATCAAATCAAAAGGAGGTTTACGCAAAATGTACCGGGGGTCCATAACGTGCCGGGTGCTGGTGTCGTTGAATCCACTCAAATCTGTGCTAGTGGATGGGAAGTGCCATTTTTCTCACTCTAGAGCTCAAATTTTTCAAAATTCACTAAGGTAACAATGCACAAATGATTTCAAAAGTTACTTTTTACCTATTTAAGGGTGAATGGGAGGGTAATTTTATGAAATTGTTTTATCCATGGGGAAAATCAAAGTTCTTCATCTTCATATCAATCTTTCAATAGAGGTTTCCATCAAATCATCTTTATCGGCCGATGAATCGGACAACAAATCAATACCAATTTTCAAAAATCATCAAAAATTTCCAAAAAATCACAAAAATCTAAAAAAATTAAAATTTTATCCAATTCATCACTAGAGGGGGCATGTAGGTGTCAGTTTTCCAAAATTCACATATGGGGCAAACTTTTTTTAATTCTTTGAAGCAATGCGTAAAACACATCACTTCAAAGAGGGGAAAAATGTATACACCTAAAAATGGTCACGTTATAATAAGTCTGGTAATTAATTAAATACAAGTTATTTAATTAAATCTCTAATTCAATCTACATATGAATGAATTTAAATAATTTATTTATATTGTTCATTTTCTACATTCTTCTATCTTAATTAAATAAGTTTAGTTACTTATTTAATTTAATCACTTTTCCATTTCTTCTTAATTAATTAAATAAGTTTTACAATTTATTTAATTTAATTATCACATTGCTTTTATTTTAATATTCTTCTTTTCCAAAATCATAAATTCACTTTTAAATCTTCTAAAAAGCCATCTCACTTATAATTAAATATTTTAATATTTAATTAGAATCTTCTTATTCACATTTCACACATAATTAAATATTTTTTATATTTAATTAGAAGTTTCCAAAAACCACATGTCACATGAAATTAAATATTTTTATTATTTAATTGTTGAATTATCTTCAACCACCAAACTAACTCATAACTAAAGATGACAAATGGCAAGTTGTCTTCATTTTTGAGTGAAATGGTTTTGTGGGAAGGAAACATCTTCCTGCTTTCTCTCTAGCCTCCATCTTTTTCTCCAACTTCTCCATCTCTCACTGTTCATCTTACTAGACTAAATCTCAACCGTTGATATATTCCAACTAAGCTTTTGCCTCCAAAAATCTATAAATAGGACCTCTTGGCTCTTTGAAAAGACATAACTATTTGCATAACATGAGAACTATAGTCAAGTATTCAAGCAATCAAGCATCTTAGCATAGAATTCTAGTTTCATTATCTCATCATTATCATATCCATTAGTTGCACATCTAATATCTTATTTCATAATCATTTTGCATAGGAGCTTAGTTTCTTGCACTTTTGCATATTTACTCATTCTCTAGGCTATCATTCCGTCAGGCTTTTGCTTACACAATTTGAGAGCAAGTAGCTTTAAACAAATCTTTGGAGATAGAGGACGATGAGATGGTTTTGAAGAATCTGTTTGGTTTGAAGTGTTTTACTCTTTTAGATTCTTTTATATAATGTTTCATTGGCGTGTTATTGAGTTTAATAGTTGACATTATTTCACACACAGAGGTACAATTCGACATGTTTGCAGAAAGGGTGTTGCATCTGTAAAGGAGTGAGGCTTTTGCAAGTAGACAGTATGGCACTTCTGTCTATTAGTCTGGTGCTTCTATCTAATAGAGCAACACCTTTCCATAATAGAGTGATGCTTTTGTCAGGTATAACAATAAGCTAAATTTTTAGGGTTTGATCTGATTTTAGTTGTATTTTTAGCTAACCCTAACAATTTGCTATTTTTTGGTTTTCTATTTTTGAGGCTAATTGTTTGCAACAACTTAGTGATCAATGAGAGAAGATGCAAATTGAATTACTAATCATGGTTTTGTAGATTATTTTTTTGCAATTAATCTAGGACTCATATTTGATTTTAGTGTTTGAAAATGAACTCACATTTCACTTTGGTGCTTTAAAATTGAACAAGACAATATTCATACTTCAATTTGGTGCTCTAAAATTGAGCAACATGATCTTCATTTTCCTTTGGTGCATTAAAATTGAACAAGACAATCTTCATGCTTTCAATTGGTGCTTTAAAATTAAACCGCACATTTCAATCCTTGGTGCAACTAAAATTAACTTGTTCGCCTTGTTTGCAATGTCTAGTAGGCTAGAGTGTATGTATCCTCTCCTCTTGCATTTTGTGCGATCTAGGGTGATGAGAAATACCTCTAGTTTACACTTTTTCTTATTGTACACCAAAGGAGTTATTGATGTATCCTCTCCCCTTGCACCTAGTGCAATCCTAGGTGATGAGAAATATCAATATTAATACTTCCTTTTTATTAGGAGGCATACCTAGGGATTTCATCACCCTAGGGTTCGACCTCAAGCATATATTTTTGGCAAGCTATATAAAGAGGTGAGAGAAAAAGCTGTAGCTCAATCCAATCATGCATTGCCAAGCAATCCTTTGTAGTCTTAGGTGATTTTGGACACAAGGAGATGCTATTTTAATATCATGTTTGTACATGCATTGGTGTTACAAAGTACCTACACTAAGAAACTTGTTATTAGAAGCCTAAGAGACATTTGTAGACCATTGGTTTAAAGAGGTGCAATGTGATAGCATCGTCATGTGAAGTTACTTGCTATGTGTCGACCATTGTTGAGGCAACAAAATTCCTTGCAAGGAACCTTTCCTTCCAAGGTAAGAGGTGTCAAGGTGGAACATGACCTTGACATACTCTAGTTATCCATTCAATTGAAACGTATTATTATGAAGGCCCACTTTAAATCGATAAACTCGATCTACCACTACAAATAGGATTGTGTTCTACGTTGCGTCTTTTTATGGAAACCCGTGATACCAATTAGTATGATCTTGTGGAAGAAGAACACACAAAAATTATCTAACACCAATCGAGCCAATGTCATGTCTCAGACTTTGATGCTACCTAAACTTACTTTATGTGGAATCGATATATAAATAATTGTGTGGTAGAATAAATGTTATGTTATTTGAAAGATGAATTAAGTGAATGCTTATTTTATTTTAGAAATATGAAATGCAATGAATATTATTTTATTTCAAAGTGGCGCAATATAGAAAATGTTATTTTGGAATGATGAATTATATTGCTTCGATTTATTTTTGGACACTAATCTATTAATGGGTGTTTGAGTTTACATGAGTTGCAGGTTGTTGAGGACCAAGGGTGTGGTTAAGGTAGAGGAGGCTAGCTACTTGACAAGGTTAAGATGGAATGGTCTCTCTCGCACACACAAACACTTAGTAAATATATAGTTGCATTTAATTATTATTTTTATATTGTTTTTTACTTTATAGTGGTTATTTAATTTAATTGGTGGAGCACTTAGAAAATAAAAGAAATAGTTTTTATTTATTTTAATGCTTTATTTTATTTGAAGAGTTATTATTATTATTATTATTAGTTTTTAGGATAATTGTGATGCATGACAAATACATCATGTTTTCTTTTAAAAATTGAATTTATTGGATAAATTTGAAATAAATCATGGAAAAGAAAGAAAGATTTTTGAAAACAAATCAATAAGATAGAAAACATTAGAAAAGTATAAAAATTGGAGAAAAGAAAAATTTAGAAAATAAAATAGAAAACAAAGCAAATCAAAGATAGAAAAAGAGAGAGAATATAATAAAACCAGAGGATTCATTCTAAATACAAGATTCATTTTCTCTATCTTTCATTCTGCAAAAACAATAACTGAAGTCGAGTAGGGAATTTGAGAAAAGTAGAAGAAGAACAGTGGAAAGAGAAGGAGAGTAAGAGTGAGCCAAATAGAAAGTGTTTACTAGGTTTTTAATTCATTTTCCAATGTATTTAATTTTAGAATGTGTGAACAAATGAATGTTTTGTGGGAAAGAAAAAATTCTATCGTGAGACCTAATTGATTAGATGTTTTATTTTTTGTATGAAAAATAAGAATCATGGTTGTACTAAACTATTTTTACTCATTCCTTTTAATATATATATGTTTATTCACACACACATATATATATTATATTGCTGCATATTGAATACTGTACAAAAAATATAAATTATATTTAGGATTTCTTTTATATTTTCACTGAATCACTATAATTACTTAATCCTTTATATATATATATATTCATATACATACATACATACATACATACATACATACATACATACATATATATATATATATATATATTATAAGTAGAAATACGACATATTGCTATCGCATAGTAAATATAATTTATATTTTAGAACTAAATTTTATTGAATCACTGTTTAAAATGCTGATTGGAAGTCATTAGAAGGAATAGTTTGAATCAATAGTTAAGAGTCATTTTTGCAGCCACACTACTTTAGTGAAGGCTGCTTGTGGAGGAAACCACCCCTCCATAGGCCATGACCTGTGAAGAGGGCGCTACCCCCACTGGAAGTGCCCCCCATAGGGGCTGTCCACCTCATATTATATATGATGAATCTTGAATCTCCATTAAGATTATAACTTGCTGTTTTTCTCCATTGGAAATTGTTTGGTAACTGTGTTTTTCTTTGAATGGTTTGATCTTCATATATGTGTGTGTGTGTGTGTGTGTATGGATATGAAAAATTCTATTTAAAGATGAAATACTTCTTTATATGAAAATACTTCTGTTATAAAATGGTTTCTTTTTGAATATATAATATAAATAAATGAATAAATAAATATATATATATATATATCCATATATATATATATATAGGTGTATATATACCTGTATGTGCATGGTCAAAGTTTATTTCTTGAATGAATAGATTTAGGTACCTGATTTATGTAAGAACTCATTCTAATTTTATGAATATAAATTTGTATTTAATTTTGGGAATTTTTTTTATATAAATGAACTATTAATTTTTTGTGCACAAAGAGAAGGATTTATTCATTCATATACTTGAAATTTTTCACTTAGAATTTAAGAGAACTGATTGAATTAAGGAAATTGCTGGATGAAAAATTTAATACAAGAAACTTATTATACCTTCTAATAGATGGGCATGCAAATCAAATAATGAAATTTAAAGTTAAATTGTGTTCTCCAAAAGGACCCAATGAGTAGTAAATGCTTGACATTTAAAAAAACTAATGAGATTCAATGCATTATTTATTCTTTCTATGAGATTACTTCCAGGATAGGATGCTGAATGTGGGCTCCCAGAGATGGTAATTTACCTTTTCTAAATGATCATTTTATTATTATTGCTTGGCCAAACTATTGTACCAGTGAAATAGATGGTTTGAAAAGCCTAGATTTATATTATATATGTCTCTGCCACATCCTGTATACAAGTATTATGTTATTCTAGTTTTGGAATTACATATAGGAATTAGGCACACATCGAGAGATTCCCTCCTACTTATATCATTCCAGGTTGCTAGGCTTCTCGTGCAGGGTTGGTTCTTTCTTCATGTTAGGAAGAAACCTGAGGAAGTTTAGTACTTCATGGTTGTGCGGAAAAGGCACCTTAACCTCAATCTTGGCCTCGACTTGCAGAAGACCTTTAGAGTCATGGTGGTTGAGGACAAAGATTGTTATATTATATGGATATACTTCTTTGTATTATACTTGCATGGATTTCATAATCAATCTGTAAATGTAAACTTATCTTCATGAATGTATTTGATGAATTGATGTAAAACTTATACTTGTAACATTGAAACAAATGTAATGTAACACCCTATTAGTGTATGGGATTGTATTTCATTATTGTAACTTTCCTTAGAGAATTTATAGATATTTGATTTAATATATGTATCATTTTCCTTATTTGGTATATGCTTTTCTTTTTGGAATACTATTTTTGGTATGTGAGTTTTTCGTGCTCTACATTTAGTATTAGAACGACTAGGTTAAACTCTAGGACCTACGCCTAATTACTCTAAAATGCTATGTTTTTTTTAGAGTAATCTAGATGGATACTAGACTTACTTACCAGTGTGGAGGAGGATCCCATGGTGATCCAAATGATAGATTGGATCAGATCCTAGCCCTGCTGACTCAATAAGGGGCCAAGATGGACAGTTTGGAACAAGAAATACAAACAGGCCAACCAGGGCTGAACTTAGGCATAAATGAGGGTAATGGAAATGAAACAAATAAAGAAAACCCTAAGACCAAAGGAAACCAAAGTAAGCAGGAGAAAGTGGTTGAAGAGTTGGGTAGGGATGTTAGGAAGGTCACCCCACCAAAATTTGATGGCAAGATAGTTGGGAATGGGGCAAAAGCATGGGTAATTGAGATGGAGAAGTATTTTGCCTTGTAAATTTTTTCCAATGAGACTAAGGCTATATGGGGATCATATCAACTCACCGGTGAGGCTGCTACTTGGTGGGATAATGAAAAGGTTGAGAAGCGACTATTTCCTAGCGAGGTAACTTGGGATCACTTTCTGTAGTATTTCAAGAAAAGGTGGCTACCACAGTTGGATTTTGACAAAAAGATTACTGAATTCCAAAATTTCAACCAAGGGGGAATGATAGTAACTCAGTATTGGGAAAATTTTCCCACTTGCTCAAATATGTACCCTAATACTAGCGTGATGAGAGGTTTTGGATTCAAAAATTTATCTTGTGGTTCAAGCCTCAAATTGGAGTTAATGTAGACATTCATAACCCTTCCACCATGGATGAGGCTTTTGAGAAAGTGATCAAGTAGGAACAAAAGTTAAAAAAAGTTGCAAATTACAAAAAGAATAGAGATGCTAAGTATGCTAATAAGAAATATCAAGGAAATAACCAAAATAATGGTAATTAGAATTAAAATAATCAAGGCAATAACAATAACTGGTAGATCAAGAATCTCAAGAGGGGAAACGATTCTCAGGATCACAATAATGGGAATCAGAACAACAACAAGAGGGCCAATTATAACAATAATAATAACAACAATAATAGGAGAGATGCTTCAGACATACCCAGAGCACCCTACAAAGGTTGTTACACATACGATGGTGAGCACTATGCTAGTGTGTGTCTTCAGAGAGTGAATAATCAGAAGAATAAGAATCAACATTACATTCATGCAACGATTGATAATCGCCAAGCTAATTTCTAGGATATTCCAATCCAGTTCATGAGTAAGCTTTTCAGATGCCCTGTTTCTATCTTAATTGATACCAGAGCCATTGAGTGTTTTATAGATCCACATGCTATTTCTAAATTATTTGTTAAGCTGGGATATATGGCTAATTCATGGAAGGTCCAATATGGAAATCCAGTAGAGAGAAAAATAGAGCAATGTATTTCCTACAATGAACTTGAACTTCCTAGCTTTGAGACACAAGTCAACTTGTATGTAGCACCCCTAGGGTCATATGACGTAATTTTGGGGATAAATTGGCTTACTAAGCATAAGTCCATTATAGATTATGAGGGGAAAATAATGAAATACTTAGATGATTAGGGTAACCATGTTGATATTTATGGTTTAAAAATCCCTTAGAACTTAGGTAGATCTCTGCCATGCAATTGAAGAAGGCTAGCAAAAAAAAGGTGCACTATTTATGCAATAAAGGTTAGGGACCTTGATAACTTAGAGTCATCAGCTAATGACCATCCCATTCTAAGGGAATTCTAAGATGTTTTTTCTGATGAATTGATTGAGTTACCCCCTAAATGAGAATTTGATTTCTTAATAGACTTGCTACCTGGAATCGAGCCTCAGTCTAAGGCATCATACAAGATGAACACTATTGAATTGTATGAACCGAAGGACTAGTTGCAAGAGTTGCTTAACTAGGGATTTATAAGGCCAAGTGTGTCTCCATGGGGAGCACTTGTCATATTTGTGAAGAAGAAAGATGGGACCTTAAGGCTATGTATTCATTATAGAATGCTAAACAAGGCTACCATCAAAAATAAATATTTGCTCCCTAGAATAGATGAATTGTTTGATCAGATGAAAGGAGCTAAGGTATTCTCAAAGATCAATTTGAGATCAGGGTACCATCAACTAAGGATAAAAGATGAAGACATTTCCAAGACTACATTCAGGACTAGATATGGGCACTATGAGTTCATGATGTTACCATTTGGGATACCCAATGCCCCAACAAATTTTATGAATTTGATGAGCAACATCTTTCGAGATTGCCTGGATGACTTTACATTAGTTTTCTTGGATGAAATCTTGATATATTCCACATCAGAGGAAGAACATGACAAATACCCGAGGATAGTGTTGCAACATTCAAGGGATCATAAGATTTTTGGGAAGATGTCAACTAGACTAAGGTGCACTGTTTGGGACATGTTATTTTAGTTGAGGGGATATCAATGGACCTAGATAAGATCAAGACAATCATGGAGTGGCCAACACCACAAAATGTATCAGAAGTCTAGAGCTTTATGGGGCTCGTCGACTATTATAGGAAATTTGTCAAAGGGTTCTCAACAATTGAAGCACTCATCACCGCACTGTAAAGAAAAGGAAATAAATTTGAATGGAGTGATAAGTGTTAAAAGGCCTTTTATTTGTTAAAGGAGAAACTTACTTCTGCACCTATCTTGATTGTGCCGGATCTAAATGGGTACTTTTTAGTGATAATAGATGCTTCAGGAGAGGGTATAGGAGCAGTTCTTATGCAGGATGGTCAGGTGGTGGAATACAAATCTAGGAAATTGAAGCAACATGAATTGAACTATGCAACACATGATTTGGAGTTGTATGCCATAGTGCATGCCCTTCAAATGTGGAGGCACTATCTTTCGGGGAAGACTTTCGAACTAAAACCAAATCATTTGGGACTACAATACATTTTCACTCAAACCAACCTAAATGCTCGATAGAGACGATGGTTGGAGTTTTTGAGCGAGTATGATTTTTGCATTGAGTATATAAAAGGAAAAGAAAATAGAGTAGCAGATACCCTAAACAAGAGGAGACATCTTGTAGCTATGGTCACTATAAGGTCAAATTTTAGAAAACGGGTGGTTCAAGCTTTGTTGGGAGATTAGAATCACGATAGGGTGAAACAAGCCCTAGAGCAGGATCCTTTAGATCATAGGTATGATGTATACATGTTTGAGACTGATGGAATCTTAAGATATCAGGGACAAATGCATTTTCATAATTCAACAGGATTGAGGAAGTTAGTGCTAGAAGAATTTCATAATGCACCATATTTAGGACACCCTGGTGTAACAAAAATGATAGAGGGACTCATACCATTGTACTTTTGTACATGGCTTAGGAGGGATGTTACTAATTTTGTAGCTCAATGTTTGGAATTCTAGTAGGTTAAGGCTAAGCATGTGCATTCAACAAGACTTCTATACCCGCAGAGGGTGTCAAAAAATAAATGATAGGTAATCATTATGGATTTCATTCAGGGGTTTCCTATGACCAAGACTCGACATGATGTCATCTTGGTTGTGGTTGATAAATTGATAAAAGTATCTCACTTCATTCTTGGGAATCTTAAGGATGGTTTGTTGATATTAGCAAAAAAATTTGTGCAAGATATTTTTGGGTTGCACAGAGTGCCAGAGACGATCATCTTTGATTGTGACACTCAAATGACTTATAGATTTTGGACTACATTGAATGATTCGATGGGAACCAATTGAACTTTAGTTCAACCTATAATCCACATATTGATGTTCACAGAGAGAGGGTGAATCAGGTAGTGGAGGATCTCCTTAGAATGTATTGTATGGACTAGCAACATAAATGGGAGGAGTACCTACCTTTAGTGGAATTTGCATATAATAACTCATATCACGCCTCTCTAGGAATGACACCTTTTGAGGCTTTATATGGTCTCAAATTTCATGCACCTATTAGTTGGGATAAGGTGGAATACATGATTGTCATTGGGCTAGAGATGTTGAGAGAGATGGAGGATCAAATGAAGTTAATTAAGGAAAAGTTGAAATAAGCTTCAGATTGTCAAAAGAGCTATGTAGATAAGAATAGAACATTTAGATAGTTCTCAATAGGAGATAAGGTCTTCTTGAGGGTTTGACCGTAGAAGAGTTCAATCTCTTTTGGAAAGATCTCTAAGGTAAGAGGTGTCAAGGTGGTACATGAACTTGGAATACTCTAGTTATCCATTCAATTGGAAGGTATTTTATTATATGCAAGCCCACTTTAAATCGATAAAGCCGATCTACCACTACAAATAAGGTTATGTTCTATGGTGTGTCGTTTTATGAAAAATCATGATTCCAATTAGTATGATCTTGTGGAAGAAGAACACACAAAAAATATCTAACACTAATTGATCCAGTTTACATGTTGTTTACTGTGTTTTATCACATCAAAAATTTCAAACACCTAGGTCAATTTACACATCAAAGATCCTCTAATAGATTGACACTTTTGTCTAGACAATGTGACACCTTTGTGCAAATCAATGTTTTTATTTTTATTAAAACATATTTTTTTAGCATATCAACGCCTTTGCATATCTGAGTGCATTTGTTAAGGAAAATAAACATCTATAGATCAACACCTTTATTTTGACAATCTAACGCTTTTATCAAACATCATTGCTTTTGTAGATACCATGATGATTTTGTAGTAGCTAGTTTGATGCCTGTACAAAATAAAATGACACCTTTGTCTAAAAATGAAAACAAATAACTCTAAATTTTTTCTAGAATCTACATTTTGATCAACCAGAGTTAAATCTTGTGACATTAATGCAAAATAGAGTTTTTTTCACTTGTATCAATCAACACAACAACAAAAAAATCCTTATTCACTATCATTTTGAGCTTGTTAAAACACTTTCTAAGTTACCCTTAGGATCAACTCAACAAAGAACAAACCATTAAATTCTCCATCGAAACATTCCACTTTAAACAATAACTTAATATTTTGACATAGATCATTTTGACATAGATCTTCATCCTACCACCTAGTTTGACTTTATGTTTGAGAATAATCTATTTTCAAGTATTTGGTTAAGTTAGTAAATATCATTATGAGAAAAATTAATTTGGAGTCATGAGTCTACTTCCAAGGTTTGTAAGTTCATCATCATCCTCAAGCATACCTAAAGATCTAGTCTAAACATTGTCAAAATTGAAAGTTTCATATCCTCCATCCACCCAAACTTATCATTCAACATTGTTCTAAACCTATCAAAGTGTCGTTATTAACAAAATTTGAGACAACCAAAACATTTCAAATTCACACATCCAACATCTCCTAAGGTTGACACAAGTTTTATGGTCACAACAAGGTCTCAACACAAAAATAAAATGGAGACAAATCCTAGTAGCCCAAATATACCTACCACAACAAGCTCTAGTGAACAAGGTTTAGGGATGCCTGATTATGATCCTAAAGGTTTTACAACTCCAAAGAAAACTCAAGCACCAACTCAACCATCCCAAGTTGAAATGGTTTACATAGAAGATATTACCAAAAAGCCTCATAAATTTACTCCCAAAGAGCTACTAAAGATGCAACAAGACCAACCCTTGGTGATGTAACATAAGCTATGTTATATATTGATCCCAATCAATATATGATTAAAATTGTACAAGGTGGTGCTAAACTTTCCCAAAACTTTAATTTCAACACACTCAAAGAACAATCCCTTACACACATAGCATCCATGAATTGCCCACTTGAAAGTGAACCCTTGGTGCACAATGCCATACAAAAAATACCTAGATCTTCTTTGTTAAACATACCAAGTCAACCTATAGTCACTATAATGGGAAAATATTCAAAAAACCTTGCACATAAACATGGAGATCAATTAAGTAATTACCAAGGTCTAGGGAACCACACAAGTTTAGGCTTTCAAAACATGAACTTCCCACCAACATTCACAAGTCAACCCAATGTGCCAAACATAAACATGATGAATTATGGAATGGCTCCATTCATAGTCTACTTCACAAAATGTACACAAAAATGTCTCTAGGACACAAAAACCACAAAACATCATGCAACAACCCCAACAAAACATCATTCAACAAAATACCATCCATCAAAGATATCCTCAAGAAACACATCAACAAAATAAAATTCCCCAACATCAAAATAAAATCCCTCAACAAAAAACACATCAAAAACATCAGATTCCCCAACATCAAAATTAAATCCCTCAACAAACACATTAACAACATCAAATCCCACAACATCAACATCCAAAATATCAACCCCAAAATCAGCAACATCAAAGAATCATCACACCACCACAACAACATCAAAAATCCTCTCACAATTATATCTCCCAAAATCAATACATCCCACAACATCAACATCATCAACACATGGCATCACAACAAGTCCCATCTCCATAAAAACAAAAAAGTATTTCCCAAAAAAAATGTAAGCACAATAAAATTGCAAGAACAACAACAATTAAAAGCCCAACAACAACTATATGCACAACAACAACATCGACAAACTTGCAATACAATCCCCAACATGAGCAATAAAAAAAATCCCAACCAAATGTTACCCATCAACATCAATGTGGAGCATACAATACACCACTTCCACCACCCACAAACCCACAATATCAAGCAAACCCACAATACACTCCATATAACACATACAATGCAAAAACACCTCATTACCAAAATCCAACCTATAGCTCATATACCATCCCACAATACAACATGAATGCTCCACCACTAAACAATCCTCATTTAGAAATATCTTCCCAAATTCAAACACTAACGCAAAAAAATTAAGACATCCAAATGGGGAAGATTGAGGAATCATACATAGTTCAAGATTTATGCCCATACCCATTTGATTGAAACATCACAATGATACCATTTCCTTTGAACTTCAAAATACCAAAGTTTGATAAATATAAAGGGCATGGAAATCCTAAAGAACACATCAGAGAATTCTAAATTTCATGCATTAAAGTTTCCTACAATGATTCATACCTAATGAGTCTCTTCCCATAAAATTTGGGAGGGCAAGCCATAGAGTGGTTCTCACACTTACCCAAGGAATTGAAACTTTTTAAGAAATCATAGACCAATTTTTAGCACACTTTTCTTACAATATTGATGCATAAATCACCTTGGAAGAAATTTTCACTCTAAAATAGAACAAGGGAGAAGCCTTTGCATCCTTCTTACAAAGATGGAGACATAAGGAAAGAAAATGTAAATGGCCCATTCTTGAGAAGCAATAAGTAGAGATCATTGCAGGAAACCTAAACATGGATCTATCCTTCCAACTAAGAATACAATATGTAACGACATTTGAAGAACTCATATCCAAAGGGATTAACATTGAGAGGAACCTCATTGCTAAGGGATTAGTGCAAATCTACAAGGATAATCACCAACCATCTAGTTCTAGTGATAAACCTTGTATATGTGCTAAAAATAAGAACACTACTAAAGACGATGTGGTCGATGCAAAAGTTGTGATAAATGCCTCACCCAAATAAAATATGAAAAAAAACAATCAGGAAAGTGTTAACAACACCAATTCCCCATGTGGCCCACCACCAAGAAAAAAAATTATCCACCACAAAACAAATACACACCCTTGGTGGAACCAATTGAAATAGTCTTGGATAAGTTGATTCAAACAAACTTAATCACACTCCCAAACTTTAGACATTACGACAAACCACAAATCAAACAAACATGGTATAAAGACAAATATAATTGTGAGTATCATCGAATAAAAGGCCACAAGACATCTAACTATATGAAACTTAAAAATTCCATCCAAGAATTCATAGATCAAGGTGAGGTGAATATCAATCAATGCCTTGGAAATAATGACTTAGGAATATACAAGGACCCGATGCCTGATCATGGTAAAGGTAATGATGTTGGAAAAGGAAAGGTTTATAACCAAGTCAATCACACCTATGACAATGTTGTAGGAACATGTGACCATCACATCTGTAGTCACTATACAAGGACCTAATCCTCACTGTGGAGTCACCACATGAAGAGGGAAGGTTACTATCCAAGGAGCCCCTTTACAACCAAGAGTTACATCAAAATCAAACTGTACTGATTACAATATACTAGATGAACTTAAGAAAACACTTGCATAGATCTCCATCTTGGAAATTTAAGACTTTCTCCAACACATAAGGAAATCTTGGATAAATCTCTCTCATCCTCATATGTACCCACTAATATTGATACTGAGCATTTTCAAGCTATGGTTGGACATATTGCATCCACCCATCAACTCATGTTCATTGAAAATGACCTCATATCTCAATCATTCCATAGCCATGTGCTACATCTTGAGGTCTACATCTATAAAAATAAAGTGAAAAGAGTTTTGATAGATGGAGGTACGAGCTTAAAAATTTGTACCCTTCAACTAATCAAAAACTTGGGCTATTATGAGGATGAGATTGAAAGAGAAAAATGAATTAAAATTTGGGCATATGATGACAATGAATGGGATTATAAAGGAAAAATCAAACTAACCATACAAGTGGGGCCAACAATTGTAGAAACAACATGTCATGTATTGGATCTTGACTTACTCTATAACATTCTTCTTGGCCACCCATGGATTCATGCCATGTAGGATGTATCATCCACATATCACCAATGTATAAAATTTCTGTATAATAATAAAGAGATAACAATCCACGATGATCCTAAACCCTTGTACTACTGTAAAAGTATGGAGGAGAAATACTACAAAGTGCTACAATTACCCAAAAACTATGAAGTTCCATCGACCTCTTCTTATGTTGACCCATCAAAATTAGCATCTACATCAACATCTACATTAATAACACAACAAACTATCCCATAAATCAAGGTTCTAATTGTTGACATTTTATGCCACCCTTGGATGCCCATCATTTATATCTAATCAGAGAGATAATATGTGTGCATCCTATTAAAATCCATGTTTATTTTGATGTTTTAGGGTTTTTAAGGTTTTTGAATTCCTCAATTATATCCAATTAGGGTTCTAAATTTTCAAGTTAGGGCTTCCAAAACCCTCATATGCTTAAACCCTAAACCCCCTGGTCTTGGCGGACTTTTTTTTATTCCTCTCTTGACTCTTTGCAACTAGTTCCCAGTTATTTAGTTATAACTTATGTTTGTTGAAGTTAAGTTTTGATTGGCCCCTTTACCCTTGTCTTCCTGGTAAAATCCTCATTCAAGTATTTGATCAATGTCTTATGTCCTTAGGTCAAAAATAATATTTTTTCTTATCTTAATTCGCTAGGCATGTCACACTTTTAAGTCATGAGACCGAGGCACATGCTTATACTGACTTTAAGTAATTCAGGTGGTGGGCCCTTTGATCCAATGGTTGATGTGAGGGAATGCTGATTTAATCTCAGCCATTCCTTGCTAGCCCACATCATTAAAATATTCTTATAAAAAATCATGTGGGCTAGTGGACATGTGCCATGTGTCTAATTGGTGCAATCACAGTAGGAGGGTCCTCAAAGAGGACAATCTAGACCATGCAACAAGAGTTACACAAAAAAATCCACTCAGAATATGGAGGAAAATGTAGATTCAAACATTCTTATCATCAAAAATTTCAATTACATACAGTTGGCAACATTCATGTTTACAGATTGGGCTCACAAGCCTGATACACCATGCTCAAAATATAGTATTCCTACATGCTCCTCAATGCAAGCCAAAAATATTACATATCGAATCCCATATTCCTTATAACTCACTATCCTAATGATTTATTACAATGATTTATATCACATCCGAGATCTAGAATCATCCACGTCGACCAAAGATCATTACAATCACCGATGAAGGAAACGTAACATGCATGAAATAGGCCGACCTTCAATTTGAATTTCTCCTTGACAGGTACATATGATGAAGTGTGGACCTAAATTAAGGTTGGGGACACTCCACAAAATAATTCAAAACACAAGTCAAGGATCCGCAAGTTACATGAAGGATCCACAAGAGACAAATTAGTTGTTAGGCTTGAAACTGCTTCGGTGCTCAGTTATAGAAACTATCACTTAATCTAAAAGTGATAAATTTCTAGAAAAAAATCCAATCGTGCTAAAATTTTGGAATAAGGAAAATGAACATGTCCACGATGAAAACATAGATCCACAGGATTTGATGAGAAAATATGATGAAATATCGAATCTTCCAACTTGAACCGAACAAGAACTGAACAAGAACAAAACTGAAATGAAAATATTTTTGGTTGATGCAGGATTACAAAGAACCAAGGAAAATATTAAAAAAGTGGGTCCCTCACTTTGCTAGGGCTAAAGGAAAACCAATATGGTCTACCTCAAATTGAGAAATCCAAGAAGAATCCTCCACTAGTCTACCTTTCCACTTCACAAGATATTCTTTGTATTGTCTTCCACGCGTTGTCCTCCCATCTCTAATATCCAAAATATATTCTATCTCATCTGATTGTTATTTGGGAAACTATTTTTATAATTTTTCTTTACTATCTTCACTGAATTTTGATTCATGGTACTGATGTAGATTTGCAATGTTGAATATAGGTGATATACTCATGCCATCTAGTAACTCTACTTCATATGCATTTCCTGAATCAAATTTCTTCAAAATCTTACAGAGTCCAAACTTCCTCATCTTGAGCTAATTATATGTGCCAACTAGAAATATTTCCTTCCTCAAATACACCATCACTTCATCTCCAACTTCAAACTCCTTATGTCTCCTCTTTTCATCTGCTCGCTCCTTATACCTCCGGTTCATATCTTCTAATTGTTGTTTTACTTGAGTATGCAGTTTCTTCATATGTTCTGAAAATTCTTCTGCTTCTGCACTCCTTTTATCTTCCTTTTTGATGTCTCACAACTCTGATATACCTCTAGGATGAACTCTTGTAACAATCTCAAAAGGTGTCTTTCCAGTACTCCTGTTCACTAAATTATTGTAAGAAAACTCTGCTTGTGCAAGGACTAAATCCCAACTTCCATTATTTTCCCCAACCAAACATCTCAGCAAATTTACCAAACTCCTATTTACTACCTCTGTTTGTCCATCAGTCTGTGGGTGAAAAGTAGAACTAAACTTTAAATCTGTCTTTAACTTATTCCAAAGTGTCCTCCAAAAGTAACCAACAAAATTTGTATCTTTGTCTGAAACAATACTCCTAAGTAATCCATGCAATCTGACTACTTCCTTGAAAAATAAGTCTACTACATGTACTACATCTGTTGTCTTCATACAAGGTATGAAATGTGCCATTTTAGAAAATCTATCCACCACCACAAATATAAAATCATTACCTCTTTGTGTCTTCGGTGAAATAAGTATGAAATCCATGCTGATATCCTCCCAAGGTCTCTCTAGAACTGTCAAAGGTTTATACAATCCAAAATTCAGACTACTCCCTTTTGCAACTTGACAAACTCTACAACTCTACACAAATTTCCTAACATCCTTATGAATCTGTGGCCAAAAGTAATTCTCAATTACCAATGCTATTGTCTTATTAATTCCAAAGTGTCCTGCCAATCCCCCACTATGTTTTTCTTTCACCAAACTATCCCTCATTGAACTCTGGGGTATACACAACTAATTCCCTCTGAACAACATATCCTCTTGAATGAAATAATCCAATCACTGAATCCTATCCTCCAAGACTGGATCTTTACAAGCTATCCAAGGTTATAAAAAATCTGGGTCTTCCTCATACAAGTTCTTTAATTTGTCAAAGCCTAATACTCCACTCTGAATTTTTCCAGTAAATTCCTTCTCCTACTCAAAGAATCAATAAATCTATATGACTTTCCACTCCTATGTTTAAAAAAAAAGTATAACTCTGCAAAAATTCTAGCCATCTCATGTGTTTCTGATTCAACTTACCTTGACTATTGAAATACTACAATGCCTGATGATTTGTATACAACACAAACTCCTTAGGCAACAATTAATGTCTCCACTTCTTCAAGGCTTGAAATATGGCATAAAAATCCTGGTCATACACTGAATACCTTTTCCTATCATCATTCAATTTCTCACTGAAATAAGCTACGAGTCTCCCTTCTTGACTCAATACTGCTCCAATTGCTTTTTCGCTTGTGTCACAGTCTACTTGAAATAACTTATCAAAGTCTAGTAAAGCCAACACAGGCTGCTTAGTCACCTTTTGTTTCAACAACTCAAAAATTTGGTCTACTCCAGATGTCCACCTAAAATATTTCTTATCCCCTCTCATTGTTTCTATCATAGGACTCCAAATAGAACTAGAATTCTTAATGAACTTTCAGTAGAAACTAGCCAATCCATGAAATGATATTACATCTCTAATTCTTTCTGGTGTAAGCCATTCAAAAATTTCTCTTACCTTCTTAGGATCCATCTCCAACCCATTCATAGATATCACAAATCCTAGATATACCAATTCTTCCTTCATGAAACTACACTTCTTAATTTTTATCAGCAACTGCTCTTCTCTCAACCTCTGCAAAACTTGTCTTATATGCAAAAAATTTTCTTCTCTAGTCTTACTGAAAAATCAAGATGTCATCCAAATAGACAATCACAAAATTACCTAATAATTTCTTCAATACCTCATTCATCAGCCTCGTGAAAGTATTCGATGCATTTGTTAGTCCAAAAGGCATCACCAACTACTCATACAATCCTTCATTTGTCTTGAATGCTGTCTTCCACTCATCCCCTTCTTTGATTCTGATATGATGATATCCACTCTTCAATTGTATCTTTGTAAATTATTTATCTCCACTCAAAAAATCCATAATGTCATCCATCTGGGGCAAAGGAAATCTATACTTCACTTTGATTTTGTTTATGGCTCTAGAGTTTATACACACCATCCATTCTCCATCCTTCTTAGGTGCTAGCACAACAAGTACTCCACAAGGAATTAATCTCTCTCTGATCAAACCCTTTGTAAAAAAATCTCACACTTATCTATTCAACTCTTCATTCTCTTCTAGTGTTATCCAGTTTGTTGCTTTATTAGGAAAACTAGCTCCATGAATCAAATCCATGCAATGACTAATACTCCTCATAGGTGGCAATCCATCAGGTACATTTTTTGAAATGATATCTTCATATTCTACCAACATATCCTTTACCTCCTTCAGTTGTTCTTCTATGCCACAAGTCTTCAACCTTCTTAGGAACCAAGGCATAACACACGTTATCATGTCTAAGTCCATCCAAAATACTCCTTCCATCAACCAAACAAATTCTAGCACTCGTGCAAACCTCAACTTTAGGAACATCCTCCAAGGCAAAAAAGGTTTGCTTCATCCCATTAGCAACAATGGTATATGTGTTCTTCTTTCCATCATGAATATCCTATCTATCATACTTCCAAGGTCTTCCCAAAAAAACATGGAATACATCCATAGGCATGATATCACACAAAACTTCATCATGATAATTTTCTATCTTCAATTTCACCAAACATTGTTCACTTACCAATATATTATGCTCATCTTGAATCCATGCTATCTGATAAGGCTTCGGGTGTTTCAATCTTTCTAGCTTCAAATTTTTCACCATTTCTTCAAAAACTAGGTTCTCAGAGCTTCCACTGTGACTAATCACTTTACAACATTTACCAGCTACCTTGCATCTGGGTCAGAATAAATTCTTTCTCTGCAACGGTTCCTGCTCCATGTCACTTTGAAAAAATACTCTTTTGTTCACCAACACTTCTCCCTCTTTTGGTTTATTAGATGATCTGACATGATCCTCCTCAGTAAAGGCTATTCTTCTTCTATTCTCTATCTTTCTGCTTGTCTCTCCTTGATTACATTCAAATGCTCTATGTCCTTCTCCACCACACTTAAAACAAGTTCCCCTAAATACTCTTTTCTCCTATCCTCTATCACCTTTTCTATAACCCTCATTCCAATAACCCCCATATCCTCCTCTTTGGTAAGAGTTTCTATCATCTCTATGGTATGGATTATCATTCTTACTGACTTCCTTATCTTTATTCCGATTTGCAAAAGATCCTCTTCCTCCTCTAGTAAAAATTCTTCCTCTCTGAAATCTTCCACCTCTTCCTCTCTGTCTCTTCTCATGTCTTTTATTTAGCTTCTCTTATGATTTTAGGTCACATTGATATGCCTCTTCCACACTTAGCAACTTGATCAAACTAATCTCATCCTGTATAGATGACCTCAAGCCATTCACATATCTGAATACTTGCTCAATCTCATCCTTCGAATGTTCAGATCTGATATTCAACTTGTAGAACTCTTCAATATAATCTGTCACACTTGACTCCTTCTGCTTCAAATTCTACAGCTTTCATAACAAACTAATCTAATAGTTCATGAGCATAAACTTTGTCTTTAACTTATTCACCATTCGATCCCATGATTTTATCTTCTCCTTTCCTCTTCTTTGCCTATCTATCTACAAATGTTCCCACCAAAGGGATGTATGTCCTTTCAACTTTGTACAAGAAAATTTCACCTTCTTGTCTTCAATGGTACCTTCAAAATCAAAATACTTCTCCATCTACATTATCCAATCAAGCAATTCATCCAAATCTATTTTACCACTATAATCTGGTGGATTGAAATGTGGTTTGGTATTTACTCTGGTTAGGGATCTTATGAACCTCTCTTCTCCTTGATTGAGGCCAGGTTGATCTTATCTTTCCCTTTCTTATTGTTCTTCTACATCTTCATCATTCACATCATCAATTGGTCGACCTCTCCTCTAGGTCATTTCGACTGCTTCCAATCTAGCAACAATTACTCTCAACATCTCCATTATAGCTGGGTCT
The DNA here is from genome assembly GCA_007115665.2 of Sequoiadendron giganteum. NCBI lineage: Eukaryota > Viridiplantae > Streptophyta > Pinopsida > Cupressales > Cupressaceae > Sequoiadendron > Sequoiadendron giganteum. The sequence continues at coordinate 285,869,946 of CM021103.1, forward strand.
GCATTTCCGCGTACTTCATTTCCTCTACCATTTCTTCTTCCCATCATATTTACACAAGTCCTCTACAACTATAGGTTGGATCCTCAATCCACCACCCAACAACAAATCTTCAATAGGACTTCACAAAGCCTAACGATCTCTCATGGAACAAATCTCGCTCTGATACCAATTTGGTGCAGTCACGGTAGGAGGGTCCTCAAAGAGAACAAATCAGAACATGCAACAAGAGTTACACAATAGAATCCACTCTAAATATGGAGGCAAATGTATTCAAACATTCTTATCATCAAAAAATTCAATTACATACAACCGATAACATCTAGGTTTACAGATTGGTCTCACAGGCTTAATACAACATGCTCAAAATACAATATTCCTACATGCTCCTCAATGTGAGCCAAAAATATTATAGATCAAATCCCATATTACTTATAACTCACTATCCTAATGATTTATTACAATTATTTATATCACATCTGAAATCTAGAATCATCCACGTCGGCCAAAGATCATTACAATCACCGATGAAGGAAACACAACGTGCATGAAATAGGTCAGCCTTCAATTTTAATTTCTCCTTGGTAGGTGCATATGATGAAGTGTGGACCTAAATTAAGGTCAGGGACACTCCATGAAAATTTTTGAAACACAACTCGAGGATCCACAAGTTACGAGAAGGATCCAAAAGAGATCAAATTAGCCGTTAGGCTCGAAAATGCTTCGGTGCTCAGTTCTAGAAACTGTCACTTTATTTGAAAGCGATAACTTCTCGAAAAAAGATCCAATCATGTTGAAATATTGGAATAAGGAAAATGAACATGTCCATGATGAAAACATAGATCCATAGGATCTGGTGAGAAAATATGATGAAATACCAAATCTTCCAACTTGAACTGAACAAGAACAAAACTGAAATGAAAATATTTTTGGTTGATGTAGGATTGCAAAGAACCAAGGATGCTCCAACAACACTAATTATTTTGGTGGGCCTCAAAATATTCCAAAGCAACTATGGTGGTGGGATTATGATCTAACAGTCCTAGTGAGTTATATTGCATTAATCTCCATTGTTCCATACTAGCTCACGACATGTATGGTGGGTCCCCATCTAGCCCTACGGGATAGTGGGATACTGACATGTTTCATATGGGATCAGTATGGAGATAGAATCTGCTAGTGGATTGTGAACTTAGCAAGGACAAGTGGCAGTATCCCACTAGCCCATGAGGGATCCACATGAAGATCTAGATCTGTACAGGGGGGGCGAGCAGGTGATAGGTGTCATGGTGGGACCAAGGCCTTGATTTACTTTGTGTGGGTTCTGATAGCTCAAATTCAATGGAGAGTGATTTGATGGTCATTGCATGCATCATTCACATCAATATTTTGAACGATTTCACCCAAAAATAATTGTTGATATATTAAGGCTACACGATAGCCGTTGATCATGATTCTCATATGATCAATGATCACATTTTAAAGTTTCATTGCGAATTTGATCTTGACCACTCATGCTTGACCTAATGGATAGTATTCAAAAAACAATGGTCAACTACTCTAGTTCATGGGAAAGAGTGTAGAAGTAATGGCTCAATGAAAATTTCAGCTACCAAATCAAATTTCATCCATCTTGGGCTGATTTTTCATGCCACTTCAATGCTACATTTTCATTTCTGGACAATTCCATTACTCCTTGATGTGTTGCAAGGGATATTTATTTTTTCAGGGTATGTTGGTCTGAATTTTAGTGTAGAATTCATGGGCACCCATCCTTGCATTCATGAGAGTCATCATCTTGGGATGTGCTCAATATGTTAGAGACTTTATGGATTGGTGGTTGCTTTGTCATGGGATAAATTCGAATGTTTGAAAGTTGATCGAAGTTCATCTTCCTGCAAACCTAGTTAGGTTAGGGTTAGGGATTTGAATTCAACCCTCAATTATGCATGAAATATAAAGGCAATGTTTTTATCTTTTTGAAGGGTTCTTCCTCTGGCTCCTCTAGTTTTTTTCTTTTGCAAACTTGCATTTTTTGCATTCTACCATTGTAAAGATTGCTTCTAAGCTTTATGTTAATAAAATTAAGCTATTATCGCTACAACCTCTTGCATGTTTGAGTAAAATATATTTACCTTGATGTATGAGCATGTGTTTTAGCCATTTCATTGATATATTATGCTGTTCTAAAGTAGGAAGAAACAAACTCTAAATTCGGTGCATCACCTTTTTGTACATTTCATGTCTCCTATCTCTTTTCTCTGCAATTTGTTAGAGTTGAATAGTGATAGGGTTTTCATGTGCTGGGTTAGACCACCAACAAATTTTCACTAGTTTGGAAAAGGAAGTTGGCCTTCTCCGAAGACTTGGCCTCATCTTGCAAGGTCCCACACCTTGATGACATTTCCATTGTGTCATTAGAACACTAAACTCTTGTTTAGTAGGGTGTAGTTTTATGTGACAACACTAATCAAGGACAAAATTGTGGTGATTACAACCTAAAAGAATCCTTTATTGTGGGAAAACTTCCCCTTTCTCCTAGGACATATGGTAATCCCCACCATATTGAGAAGGTAACTAAAATAATCAAGATGGGACCAACAACTTTTACAAGATGGGGAGATCTTAATGTAGAAATCATAGATGAAGGTGACATATCCAATTGGGTATATAAGGATGAATAAGAAGAATCTCCTCTTCCTATGGATACAAATAGCAAGGGATTTTAACTAATCAAAAACATGAGTTACATAGGAAAAGGTGGACTTGGTCTAAATCAGCAAGGCATGTGTGAACCTATTATCCTTAAAACCAAATAAAGAATATTGGTCTTGGTTACACCTGGAGCAAAAATATAATCCTTCTAGTCAAGGATAATTTAATTAAGGAAGTTTAAGTTTCCTCTTGGTTAAACACATCTAATTATGAATTCATTGACTACTCATCCTTTTACTTCACTAACCTAGTTGAACATGCCTCCATGTTGTTCCTACTGCACATATGCCCCGTTCAGACCGGGGACCCCCTCTTTCCTTTTGGCCTTCGCCAGGTCATTTTCTCCTTTGCCTAATTTTTCGTGCCCCTAATTTTGATCTTAAAATGGTCATGTGCATTAAAGTATCCAATTCCCTTATGACAAAAATCACCACCCCAAAATTTGCTGTCATTCATCTTTGTAGGTTTGGACTTGCAAGTTTCCTTGAGTCCTACACCTCTGTGTCTTCCTATTTTTATGGGTCTACCAATGTGGGTTTCCCCTTGTGGGACACCACTCTCTCCTTGCCATTGGAAAATGGATAACTTGACACCTCTGTTTGCATTGCGAGCCCTGCATCCCCATTTTCCTTGATGATCGTGCCATATCAGATCTCTATAGTCCCACCAACCTCAGCCACCATCGTACACTGAATTAATTATGTGCCATTAATGAAAATTTTCCTATAAATAGAGGCACCAACCTATCATTTTCACTGTTATAATTTTCATTTCTGAGAGAGAAATGATGAACTAGGAGCTAAGCTCCAGCCCACACACAATATTGTAGCAAGTTTGAAAAATCAGATTCTCCCTGCATTCACTTGCAATTTAAAGTTAAGAACTTGCCGTTTTCTATTGATTGATGGAACTCTTGGGTGATTAGGACTTTAAAAAATGTCAAAAAATACTTTAAATTAAATCCTAGTTCAACCCAATAGTCTTAAGAGACTTCTATGGAGTCGGCCCTGCACCTACAAATTATCACGAATACTCAGAAACCCTCGACATCGCCCAAAATATGCCTCTAAATCTCATGTAGGTTCTCAATTCCCTGTCACCGTTTTTCATAGAGTGAAGAAATCCTTGTGGACCGCACCTCCGCCATTGTTGTCCATGTTTGAAACCCTCAAATTGGCTAAGTTACCAACTTTACACGTGATTCCCATGTCGAATATTGCGTGTGGGTTGATGCCACCCCAATGCTGTTGCCTTACGGACAAGACCTAGAGCCTTCCCATGGTGCGTGACCCATGTCCCTAAATTCCATTAAATGAACCAAACCCCATCACCCAAAATTTGGCTAATTCAAAGCGGACATGTGTCTTGCCCTCATCTAACCACTGTCACGTAATGGCTGAGTCACCTCATCCGTCCACATTGTGGAATCCGATCCCTCCATTGTTGTATCATCCTCAAAATGTGAAAAATTCTAATTCAAAGTAGACATATGGGCCACCGCATGCGGGTGGCTGTATGTGGGTGGTTGTCCCCCCATTGCCATTCCCTAACATCCTGACACTTGAGTCTTCCTGCATGGTGAGCTCTGTAGAGGACTCCTCCCTTCACCAAAATCTCGAAATCTTTAAGGCATAAGTGACGTCCATGAGCCCATTATGGGTCCACTCGTGTGGACTGTCACCTATGAACCACCATATTTCCAACATTTCTCTTAATGAAAAGCATAGTGTTGGTGTTTTAAAATGCAACCCAACTAGGCTTTGAAATTCTCTAAGAGGTTGCCAACCTCTATTGTAAATAACTACAAAGACTAGTGGCCAACTAACAAGATCTAGTCAAAGACTAACATCTCCTACACTTTTGGCTCTGTGAGACCAAGGTGGGTAAACCTTCATATGTTCATAAGATTGTTCTATGAATGATAAGAACACTTCTTCTTACAGATGCAGTCCCAACATGCAATCATACAACAATTACCTTGGTTGTGGCAAAACCTAAGAATAATAACATATGTCCCAAAGCAAAGAGACTAAAAATTATCATAAGATTTATATCTCAAAAGAGATAGTGTTTGATGTTTGTTAGAAAATTTTCAGATATTGAATCACCATGCTCAGAGCCACAGTCCTACACTTGAAAGAATTTTATCAACACTATCTAGTGCCTCATTCATTGGGCGGGAGTCATATAAAACATAATTAAGATATTATGAACTTATCACCATAATGTTTTGCTACTATGAGATCTTTTAGTATATTAAAACAATATTTCTTAGTGAATCTTGAGCATATGACCATAAACATGCAATTTTTTTTCAAGCATTTGATTAACTCATTAAGTTAAACTAGGAGAACAAGTTACACTTTCAAATACACCATTGAAATTGAATGAACAAACCCTTGATAAATCCATTCATAATCCATGACATATACATAGGAGAGCAAATTGTCTTAATTCTTTTTAGATTTCTTTCGATATCAGTAATTACAAAAGTATAGCATACTTATTTCATACTATTCCCAACCCAGAATGATTTCCTAAATAATACTTTCAAAATCCTGTAGTAAAACTAACTGTACATACCTAGAACCTTATGGATCCAAAATCTCGACCTCCTCTAACAATGGGCTGTGAAATCTCCTTTATAGAATAGGAGAGCAACAAAGCATTAGGCTACATTGTTAATTTAAAAATTGAATTTCATTAGAATGAAATTTGAATTCACATTCCTCATCATTGGATAACAAGGTGCATGATCCAAGGAATAAAAAATGGTTACACAGTAACTCATCGGAGAAAAACAAAAAGTGTGCCAAGCACGCACACGTCCACATCAACAAGATGAATTACGAGAAAAAACACTGCCCAATAGACCCAACACCAGCAACCACTAAGTAGAAACACAACCCTGGTACAAGCGACTGCTTTGAGTTCTTGCCTTAGTCAAAAGTGAAACCGCCTTTGTTTCTCCAACCACATCAGCGCCACATCCAACAACCTACCCCGATGCCACTATAGTTATTGGTTTGACTGCAAGGGCCTCCTCGTTCACTCCCATGAGCTCAGTCAAAGCCACCAGGTAACACCGGTAATCCGAGTCAGTCTCGGACCCGTTATCCTCAGAATCTGATGAAATTAACACAAGGGATGTACAACACTCTGGCCTTTTGCCAACACTTTTAGTAGTAACCCCAGGTGTTCTGGGAGCAGGTTGCTCCTTCAAAATTAGCGACCTCCTGGCTCCTACTCGGGCACTCCTGTGCCCTATAGATTTATCCATAGCTTCATAGAATACAGGAGAATAACCACCAGCTACAAACAAAACAACTCAAAAAAAAATACAATGGTAACACTGGGTCAGTTTGCCAAGAATTTATAGAATGAATTGGTGCGAGGGAAATTGATTGCTTGAATGCAAAACAAGCACTTGAGCCATAAGTGGCTAACGTAGCCACCATAATTGCTTCTATCAGGAGGGAATCGTTCACACGCTAGAGAAAATGTAGAGAAAATCCTTTGAAACGCTCAAGCCATTAATAAAATAAGCTCCAGAGTGTGAAAGCTCATCACACAGATGATCTGTAATTTCTCTAAAACTGCACCATTGATGTAGAATGGACCTAGCAAGTTGGATGACTCAAATTGAGTCAATCGAGTGTTGAAAATCCACCTCAGCACCTTGAAAAACCATAGCCAATCAAAATCCATGAAAACAAGAGGTCACAACTGGATAGTGGGTCCCACTTAGCCCTGTCAATTCAAGAACTGGGCCACGTGTTGCCCATTCATAGACCTCGCAGTACTTTTAAGACATTTACCGTGCTCATGCGAGGTCTGCGAGGAACAATTATTATTAATCTCGTAATTAAATCCCTCCGTCGGTGAAAAGATGACCACTTGTCATCATTGGCACCTTGGGAAAGAAACTCCACCCCTCCATACATGCCAGATGGTGGCATCTCATAGACCTCACACCTCTTGATGACATCAGTAGAAAAACCTGCGAGGTTTGCTAGAAACAGTCCAGATCAAAACCCGTGATCAGACGATTAACCAAACAATATGCGTAGACACTAGAATATTCAGGTGGGACCGGCCGGTACACCCTCGGTGGTATAAAATTTTAAGCTCCAGTGATGAAAAAGGATTGACAAGCTAGGTGAAAGGGGCTGGTAAGAGCACAGAGAAAAAGGCTCAATTGGATCACTTAAGTGATCGGTTACCTTCGGTAGCAAGTCACCGTTGAAACATAACAAGAGGGTTTCAAAATTTTATAATTTAAAGTTACCCTGGGTAACTTCAAACCCTAAAACCCTAGCCTCCATCCTTTGAAATTTAAAAGCCCCATCACTTAGGACAACAAACCAAAATCTCCCTCACGCATCTCCTCTAGTGAGAACTTCTGCCTACGGGTCACCATTCCTTGAATTCCATTATTTAATGGTAGAGGTTCCCAAACGTCCTTCAGCCTTCCTACACCCACATGCCTTAGACCTGTAAGTGCATCAATGCTCAATCAAGCTTCTTCAAGTGCCCTATAACCAATTTCCGTATGTACCAAAGCCCCTCACAAGGAAATTGATCACCAACTTACCAATTCAAAGCTTTTACTACAGACTTCTATCTACGAGTCTCTTGGCCCCAAGGCCAATTTCCCACTACCTTAATTTCAGTGGCTTCCAGCCCATGAAAACCCGCATCCCTAGGCCCACATTGGCCTAAATGATACAAGTAATCTTTAAATGAGAGTTAATGATGAATTTCATTATATTTTGATGGTATACGAATGGAGCTAACACTTGTTTGTAGGATTTGACTAACACTTACCCTCATTTATATATGAATGCACTTACTACATCTTGGCATACAAGATTTATGGAACGTGCTATAGGTCCATTAGGGAGGTCTTTCGAGAAAGATGATAAAGGAAAGAATCCTACACATGTTCTGAGGGGAAAAGAGGAAAAGGATCAGAAGAAATATTAGTTTCACGGAGTGGAGCGTACCTCCAAGCTCTCTTCTACTTGGGATTCAATGTCAGACAAAAAAATTGGACATGTGGACATAGATGAGTTCTGACAAAGGGTAATGGTTAACCCTACAACTGAAAATGCACGCAAGATCAAAGCAAGTGGTTTGGCCAAGGCAGCTGGCTTCGCTCCCATGCTGGTTGTCTCAGAATTGGTCATGGCCTATTAGGAATTCTACCACTCTAATAGAAATATTATTGATCATGATGGAAAGGTGTTAGCTGACTTATTTGCTAAATATATTAGCTGAATGTTCCACATCCCTACGTTCGATGTAATGGAGGAAATAGAGAAGGGATTTTATGGGAACATGTGGAAGTAGGGCCCTCTAGGATGAAAGAGGTTAATCAACCAATACTGGTTGAAAGAAAAAAGGGGAAACACTGCCAAAGTACCTCAAGAGTTGTTTAGAAGTGACTTCTTCAAGGAATACCATTATTTGGTTACCCTATTGAGCATGGTAATGGGCCTACCGACTACTACCTTCTTTGAAGAATGGATGTTTTACTTTATTGAGGAGATCATTCAAGGAGAGACCAAGTTTCATTGGGCCAAGATGATCAATGATAACATACACAACTAGCTCATGGCGGTGAAGAAGAGTTCCAAATTTTACATGACTTCATACTTAGTGTACCTCTTGGCGGAGAAGTTCTTGTACAAAGGACTCTTCAGTGCAAACATCTTGGGAACAAAGAAGGAGAACTTAAGGTATACAATTTCTACCCTCAGTTACAATACAAGAACTTTAAGAAGGAATATAGAAGGATAAATGATTCCTTCATTGGGCACATAAATAGACTCTTGGGAGGGGACTTTGAAAGAAGGGTCTCACATAGTGCTAGAGCCTTCATTCAATGGTTTGGGTATCTGTTCATAGAATTACCAAAGTTTACATATATTAGGACAAAAGTATTCTAGGGAAAGCCCTACCGGCTATTGCGCTACCCTAATGACTGCATGGTCCTATTAGAGGTTTCTCAAAAATTGCAAAATGCCCACACATTATTAAGTAACAAGCATATACCTAGGATTCCATATCCCCTATCCTTTAGACAAGGAATGTATTCTTGTCTCGCTACCTAATGCATATATTATTCAGAGAAAGAATTGGCGGAATACCACTTGGATCTCCACACTGACCGAGGGAGGATGGACCCTTATGGTAAATTGAGGAAATGGGTTGGAAGACAATATTCCCATCGACACCAAATTGAAGACTTCTGGTCCAACTGTGTGGATGATAAAGAAGTTTGAATGAGGCACTATATTAGGATGATGACTCGATTTGTGAAGTTGGTAAATCTATTCCTCATGGCCGATTAGATAGTGGAGGAAGACAACAATATTGTGGATGATATATACAACACTATGGCCAACTTTCCCCTGCTTGTGATACATTGGAGTGAGGAAGAGGTCACTGAACTTGATATATTGACATGAACCATTGAAAACATAATGAGGTAGTGGATAGATGCCCAGATTGCCCAACTCAAGGTGCAAGGCACTAAATTGGCATATGGTGAGCTTGACGACGAGCTTGAAAGAAAAATAGACTATGGAGTAGTTGCTGCCTCATCAGAGGAGGCTCCCAAATCCACACTGATGACAAGGTCAAAGAAAAGGAAGGATTCACCTGAGAATTAGCCAAAGAAAAAGGTGTATTCCAGAAAATCCACTGAGGGAGAGTCATCTAAGAAAGAAAAGAAAGTGGGGGAATTCATACTTGAGATGCCCACCATCCAAGAGGAGGATCCCAACATGAAGAAGAAGAAGTTGAGAAGTCACATTCACCACCTACCACTTCCATTGCTACTACCACTACTACCATTGCCACTCCTCCACCAACCACCCCTCAGGCTTTGCCTGTCTCATCTCCGCGCACCGTGGACATCTCAATCCACCTCACCTCTATCGCACTGACAGTTTTGGTGATGATACTTGACCCCTCCTCCACTACATCCCCACTATCATCTTCTTCACTCCCTCCTCCATTGCCTACTTTATCTACTCCAATACCTACAGTGTCCACTATTACCATGCCGCTTCTTACTCTACTACATACTTTCATGAAATACGTGCAAAATATGTCACTAAATTTTTTGTGGTAATCCTAGACCCCATGATTTAGGCTCTGATGGCCAAAATTTCTACTACCTTTCCTCTTCCTCTACCCCCTACAAAGCTAAAAAATATGCAAGCTACAATGCAGATCTTAGAAGAGATGGAGAAACATCATGAAGAACAACAAAGAGAGCCTGCAAAAGATGTAGTTAAGGAGCCTAAGGACTTTGATCAAGATGATTATTTTGATCACCCAGAAGGTAGGCTAAACATAAATTTGGATAAAGTGGCATCCGATGAGGAGAGGTCACCTTCTTCTTCAGAAGACATTGAAGCTCTCAATGAGTGGTATATAATAGAAACATCAGACCCAAAATTGGATAAAGAACTACCCTAGCAACCCAAGGATGTGTGAAAAGAGGGCAATCCTATGGGACATCGCTTTGAAGAGAAAGTTGACATCGATGTGGACATGGAGATACTCAAGGAGCCTCCACTAGCTGGCTAAGACAAGGGCCTTGTCCAGGAAAAAGAAACACCTCTAGAAAAGGAGGAGGTAGAAAAAGAGAAGGAAGAAGAAGAGGTGTTGAGGAAGAGCCTCGAGCTTGAGCACCATGATGAGTGCAAAGAAGAGAAGGCACCCGAGGAAGAAGACACCATTAAGGAGAATATAGCCTCCACCAAGTCAGAAAAAGGGAAAACCATTCAAATAGAAGACTCAAACAAAGAAGAAAAGAATGATCAAGAGGCTCCTGGTAGTGATGAGGAGCAAATTTAGAATGAACAAGGAGAGGAAGGTGATCATGAATCACCTGAAGAACAAACCAAGGTGCCTGATTGGTTGGAATGACAATTGTAAAAGAAAAATCTTGTGGCCATTGATCCAAAAACTAGATTTGAGGAAATACTAGCCATGGCACAAACAAAGACAAGAAAAGAGAAGAAGCCTAGGGTCCATTCTCATATCATGGTGGATGCCTCTGGATCCTAGACAGTGAAAATTTCCACTCCTATAATATAAAAAGATACGGGCAACATGCAAGGTCAAAGTTACAACATATCAATGATCAATCTAGATCTAGAGACTTGAGAACAAAATATAGATGAATTTCAAGGGTACATGGCCACCATTGTGCAACAAATGAGCAAGGACCAATCCACGGAAGAAGAACTAAAAGAACAGGTAGTGGATCTTACTGCTTACATTCAATAGTGGACGTCCATATAAGAAAAACATCATCCACACCTACTCTTCTCTCCCAGGAGGAGCTCAATAGAATGGAAAGAATGAAGAATTGGACCAAGTCCACAAGGGATTGGTTCAACTGTGTGATACAATGGCGACATGGGTGTCTACCATGCTATTTGGTAATTCAACAAGTTTTGAGGGTTGTAGAAAAAGATAGATGAAATGATAAGGACATGCAATAGGTTCTCTAAGCTATACATGATCATGTACCCAAAGCTTGAGAGAATCCTCACACTCTCCCGAGAAATATGGGAAAAGGAATTAGAGATCGTAAAGGGTGATCATTGGCTAGTGGAGACATGGAAAATGAGTTTAGATTATAGAAGGGATGTTCTACAAAAGGATTTGCATGAGATAGAACTTGATCTTGAATGGGTTGAAAAACTCCACATTGATAGTGAAGACTATTTGAAAATGATGATGGATTTTGAGATGCCTGCTCTAGACATAGATCCAGAGAAGATAAGGCCATTCTTCCACAAGAAGATGGAGTAGGGGGCTACAAATACACTATCACCGGACTTCATGGACTTTGCTGCAAGAGATTTCATGCGGTCTAAAGAAGTCATGAAGGCAACCCAAAAATGCACCAAGAGCTAGGAATAGATTACTAAGAGACTTAAGAATATATCCTTCTAGATCCTTTAGTTTGACATCATGGAATGGGACAAGCTTTAGAATCTGATCGGGAAATTCATGGAGTAATCTACTCTCCGAAAGAATGCAGGAAAACCTGTCATAGATGATGAATATTTGATAGTATAACTGCAAGGGGATGGTAGTTACTAGAAGACAAAACTACTACAGTGTCTTGGCAACTAGAGGACAAAATATGGAAAAGACAAAAGATGTATTTTTATATTGTCATATATTTGGGGGTAGGTGAAACCCTAATGTAAAATGAATCTGAGCCACACGATGAAAGTTAATCTTGTCTATTGATTTTAATTTTGGAAAACTATAAATAGGGGTCTCCTCTTATTTTCAAAGAGAGAGTTGAGTTGTGTAAAGGCATGTTGCGGAAATTCAATAAGAATAGCATTGTTTTGATGAATTCTTGTGTTTCTTCACATGTGTGCATGATTCATTCCCCCCAAGCTTAGATTTTAGCTCTGTTGTTCTAGTTTCAAGTAAAATTTTAGTTGATTAGTATATGTTGTACTTTAATGATGAAGAATGATATGGTGTTGATTTCTTCCTTGCTCATACTTTTTTCTGTTTTTTGATGATGAAAAGTAGGGTAAAGTTAGTCTGAGGATTGTTTATATTGCTGCACTTAATTTCAATCTTATTCATGCTTTAATGGTGAATGAATGGTTTGAAAATCTATAGACCCTAGAATATTGTACTATTTTTATGAGACTGTAGGCTATCCTTGGTTAAGTGGAACTTAGTTTTAGGAAGGCTATCCACTGTAGCACCCTCCATTGTTACTGTTCAACATTAGTTGCAGGTTTAGTAAACTCCTTAGCCTTTTTTTCTTTTGACTTTTCTTTGAAAATTAGAGTTAGAAAAAAGTTCCAGCATCATCACAAAGCCATACTTGATGAGTGAAGAGGAGTTTTAGCTTGCTTTTTTGAACTTGCAGAAGTTGTGCATCCATTTCCAAAATTTGTAAACTCCTTTTGTAGATCCAATTCCTTCCATGCTTAGCTGCCATAAATTCCCTTTGTGATTACCAAAAAATCACATCAAGAAATTGAACTATTCCAAGAATCGTCATGACCTGACACCCAAGATACCTTAGGGTGATTTCTAAAGCTTAGTTGCTGAAATTACCTTTCAAGAGAGATAGCATACTTGTATGCTGTTTGTGTTGAGAAGGTGCAAACACACCCATCAAAAAAAATGGCACTAGAAGGAGGGCCTTTCAGTTAAGCTGGATTGAATTGGTTCCTTCTCCCCTTAAAGGTTCCATAGAGTGCTTAGATCCACACCAAAAAAGGGAGAATTCCAAGAGCTGGAAACCCCTACAAGGGCTATGAGAGCCAAGAAAGGGGAAGCATCCACTTAAATCCCATCCTTTCAATGTCCATCCCCTCCATATAATCCCTCTCCTTCACTCCCAACAACAATTCCATCCTCCCCTCTTCTCTAAACTACCTTTTCATCCCCAACTTCCCACAACCAAGGTGCTGCCTCTACCCTTGCACTTCACATCCAAGGTGTTATCCTAGTTGCAGTCCCATTGTAGCCTCAAGTTGCTGTAGCACAAAAAATTCCACCTCCACTTCCCACAATGGCTTGGTTGGGAAACAATCCTTCCCCACTATGATTCAATGACTATCATGACATGCCCAAGAATCCGAAAGGATTTTTGACCAAGTCCATCCACGGGATCCACAAAAGATAACAAAAGAACATATCAAAATATTTCAAACAACTTTGAAATACATGTAGATTGAACATGAGGATGTGGCTTGTAGGCTCTTCCCTCACTCATTGGGAGACAAGGCCTTCTATTGGTACATCTATTTTCCAACTAGGACCATCACTACTTGGGACATGTTGAAGAACACTTTCTTGTAGAAATTCAAGCTTCCTATCAGCCCCTCAAATTTATACCAGTAATTCATGTCTATCAGGAGGGAAGTTAATAATCCTATTAGCTCATTCAATGATCGATTATATAGAGATTATATGAAATTTTAGCCACCCTATGTAGTGGATGATCCATCCACATGATTGGTGTACTACACCACCTTGGACAACCTCACGTCTGCACTAGTAAAAATAATGCACTTGCCACCTGCCATGTTGGTGGATGCCTATGCAGAAGCAATCACAACAAGCACATAATTGAGGCAACACATTGCAGGATCACTGCCCTCCTTAGGACCAACTGCTCATCCAAATCAAATCCAAGGGCTAACCCATGCCTTGTCCCATCAAATGCCCATGATGAACCAAATTCCACAACTACCAATAGTGCCATATCTAGGACATCCCTTGAGTTAGATGCCATCAGTACTCCATTACCTACAACCTTCACAACAACAGGCCTATTCACAATAACCCTAGGTGTCTACATACCTACAGAATTTAGAATTTCCACCTGCTGAAAAAAATAAACTAGTGATGCAACTAGTATTCCTCCAGAACTTGGCACCACAATAGAGTAACACAAAAAAGGATCAAATTGATGAGCTGATAGAACTAGTAAAGAAGATGTCCAATGAGATGACACATTTGACGAACCAAAACAACCAATTGCATGCTTCTCAAAGGAGCATCTAGGCCAACATCAATAGGGACAATCAGGATGTTAGTACATCCATGGGCTAGAATAATGAAAGAGGCTAGAGTTTAAGGTAGAACTTTGAAAGAAGGCCTTCACAAGGGAAAAATAGAATGTGAAACAAAAGGCAAACAATGGAGGTGTTCCCACACCACTCGACCAACCAAGTGGTAATGACAAGTCAACAAGCGGAGTATACTTGGCCAAGGTTGCCTTATCTAGTTGGTGCTGGATCCACAAGATTAGTAGGCATTTCAAATCGAATTATCCAAAATTCCAAATTGCTGCTTAGATCTTCCAAGTGGAGGTCTAGAATGTTGTTGATAGCTTAGGTTGTAGAGACATAGTTCTCTTAGAGCCATACAATTCCTCAGTACTGGGGGTCAATCAAGCTCCATTCCCATGAAGAGAAAGCAACTCACCAAAAAAGGAGGCCGAATTGAACGAGCCCACCACCAAGGAAGGAGAAGCAAAAGAGGTAAGTAAAAAGAGCCCCTTATCCTATCTCTTTGATTCAATAGATAATGGACCATTAGATGAGGAAGAGCCATGTGAGGATGAGGTTCACATGTTCCATCAAAGGGAAACCCCATATGATTTAAGAAATAGAAATGCTAGTGGTCCTTTCACAACTTCTACCCCGCCTAACAACTTCAATACACCACCTAATCCTAATGCCAACAAAAATCCTAACTACCCTCATGTGCCTACCCATTACTTCAATAGAAACAGTCATCCAAGTCAAACTCAAGATCAACCCTCTGGTTCCTCCAAAAATAAATTTTCTAAAGAAGAGATTGAATAAATGGGAGAAAATGTGGTAGATGAATTGAAAAGAGTCAAGGTGAGCTTGTCGGCCTTTGAAATTTTAAGAGTGCCATTTGTTAGAAATGTCCTCTTTAGGTCATTAAATGGAACTTCCCTATCCAAACCATCCCAGGAGGTACCTTCCAAAAGGATTTCCATTGATACCTCCAACAATAAGCTCGTGATCAAGGAAATCTTGGGAAAGAAACCTGATCAACCCCCAAATCAGCAAGTCAATAAAAATTAGTCACCAGATAAAACCCTCTCCAAGGAGAAAAACCAAGCACAAGCCAAGGATAAGAATAGTGGTAAAGACAAGGCTCAAGTGGTCTAGGCTAATGTATCAGTAGGGCTATTCTAGGAGAAATTGGAAACTTCTTTCTTGACAACCATTAAAATATTTGGCAAGAACCTACACAACTATTTGCTCGATTTGGGAGCCTCAACAAATGTCATTCCATTGGATGTATGCAAATCACTATGGATAACTATGACCCCCTCCCAATGAAAAGTAACTCAGCTAGACAAGGCCGAGGTAAACATAGTTGGAGAAATAAATAGGATACCCATTTAGATTGCTGCTGACCCTAGGGTGCAACAAGTAATCGATATTCAAGTTACCAAAATTCAAGGAACTTATTGCATCATACTGGGAAGGGATTTCACTTGACCTTTAAATGGCTATGCTGCAACAAATTATTCTCATCTATGGCTGCCATGGAAAGGATTTCCAAACTAGATTTGCATTGAGAGGGAGCCTCCCATGAAGTTCATTATCACTAAATATATTAACACGAATGAGGTGTTGTTTGTAGAAACATAGCTAGGAAATTATTGTCCTATGACCTACCACGATGATGACGAGTTTCAAGAGGAAGAAAACATAGAGGAGGTCCTTGTGTTGTGCAAAGTCCCTGTAAATTTATCTTCCCTCCCAAGTAGTACAAAAGTGCTGATTGAGTCTAAAGACGAGGAGTGTTACAAAGATGGCCATCTTGGGTTGCTAGAAGGATTCCAAGGGTTTATGCAAAAGTGCATATAGGATCAACTCAATTTAGGAGAAAGAAAGGACTTTCAGGAGTTGTTATAGTCATAATTTTAATGCTACTTATGCTAGACAATAGTGGAGCATATCAAAGGATAAGTTACTCCTGAGGAAGAAATAGGAGGACACCACCATCAAGGCCAACCCATTTGTATGCAATCCCCCAAAGATACCGAGGCGAGTATGAAAATAAGGAAGAAAGCACACTCCACCAAACCCAAGAGCGAGACTTCTTCTAAGTTTTGGATGCTATGCTTTGATGGATCTAAGTCCAAGTAGGGAGAAGGAGCCGACTTTGAACTTATCAGCCCTACGAGTAAGACATATTTTGCTTCCCATAAACTCCAATTTTACTATACAAACAATGTAGTAGAATATGAAGTATTAGTTCATGAACTTTTAATGACATTAAGAAAGAATGTTAAAATGCTTCAAGTCTTTGGTGATTCTGAGCTGGTAGTGAAACAAGTTAGGAAATTATACTCCTATCATGATAGAAGGCTAGAAAATTATAGACATAGGGCATGGGATCTTCTGGAGGGTTTAGATGCATTCAACATTCAATTGATCCCATGTAGTAAGAATTAAACTGCTGATGCCCTAGCTCAAGCAACCAACACACTTCAACCTTTGTCCTTAACAAGCTTGAAGAATTTCACTATAGAGATCACCTCTACCCAGTCAGTGCTTGACAATGTCACCAATTTCCAAGTTTTTAATGATGATAAGCACATCCTCAATTTCATAACAAGTTCCAATGTATTCGTAACTCAAATCATTAATGAGGCAGAACCTGAGGAGGCTCAACTTGGCATAGAAGGAGTTATCAATCTAAAAAAAAACACAATACCACATGGCATGGTTCAACTAGAGAGGATATTCAATTTGGATTAGATCAAGGACCAAGACCAATAGACTAAAAAAGAGTCAATAGATCATCAATGTGATGCTCATAACATGGGTAAAATTAATGAATTAAAAAGTGTGTTTATAGGCATGGTGTGCACACTAGAGAAAAGAAAAGGGATCATTGACGTCTTGCACAACTATCTCGATGTAATTTCTTAGGGATACAAATACTTGAAAATGTATGATATATCAATCATTACTCACACCATTCCCCTCAAGCCAAATGTGAGGCCTTTCTGACAAGTCAACGCCTAATTAATGCATTGCTAGATCCAATTATCTTTAAAGAAGTTCAAAATTTGTTTTCCACCCATATTATCTTCCCTGTCAGGCACTCCACATGGGTGGAAAATTTGGTCTCAATTAGAAAGAAGAATGGTGAAATCAAATTGTGCGTGGATTTTCGTAACCTAAATAGAGCTTCTAAAAAGGACAATTACCTAGTGCCCTCACTGGATGAGGTATTATATATTGTCAACAAGTCTCAAATGATGTCATTCTAGGATGGTTATTCTAGATATAATTAGGTAATGGTGCAGTATTAAGATAGGCATAAAATGACTTTCACCACAAAATAGGGAACACTCACATACAAAAGGATGTTGTTTGGATTAATTAACAAATGCACAACATTCCAATGTGCCATGGACATAGCCTTTAAAGACATCATTATATATGGATGACCTCACTGTATTCTCAAAGAAAAGTGGGGACCATGTCTTTGAATTGTGCAATTTTTTGTAGAAATGTAGAGTTCGACATATCATTGAACTTGAAAAAATGCATCTTTAGAGTGACCAAAGGAAAGTTGTTAGGACATGTGATTTCAAATAAAGGGATCTCTATAGATCTGAAATGCATAGAAGCCATATTGAAAATTTAGCCCCTAGGTAGTAAGAAAGAGATGAAATATTTCTTCAGGAAGACCAATTTTGTCAGGAAGTTCATTACAGGTTTTGCTGAAATAGTCAAGTTGTTGAATGCCATGCTCAAGCAGGATGTCAAGCTAGAGTGGATGCCTGAAGCTAAGAAATATTTTGAAGAATTTAAGCGGGCTATTTCTCATGCCCCAATGTTGGTTAGTATATATTATTTAAATCCACTCTACATCTACTCTTTTTCTTCAAATCATTCTTACACCAACATGCTAACCTAGAAGGATGATGAAGGGAATGAGAACCCTATTGTATTCATGAGTGCTCCACTAAAATATTCCAAAATACGATACCACAATGTTGAAAAATAGCCATATGCCTTGGTCAGAGGAGTTAAAAAATTTAGACACTATATCTTGAGGAACAAGGTGTTCACAATTGTCCCAGATCCAACGGTCAAGACCCTATTAATGTAAAATGAGTTAGGAGAAAGAAGAGCCAAATGGGTCACTCTGCTGCAGGAATGTGACATGGAGATTCATCCTATGAAGTTGGTTTGAGGACATGCCATCACTCGTAAAATAGCATAAATTGAGCTGGAGCTTACAATGCAGCAATATCACTTGGAGGATGTTTCCCCAGGTGAGTGGTAAGACGACATTGTCTACTATTGATTGAGCAAAAAATTCCCACCACAATTGCAAGGAGTTCAGAAGCGTTCTCTAAGGTTAAAAAGTAGTAGCTACATGTTACAAGGGTCCATATTATACAAAAAAAACCATGAAGGGATCTATCTTAGGTGCCTTGGAAAAGAAGAAGCAAATGAAGTGTTGAACCAATTTCATGAAAAATTCGGTATTAGCCATGGATCTGATCCCTCAATTGCTCATCAGATTCTATGAGATAGATATTATTGGCTGATGCTATTCAAAGATGTGCACAACTATATCAGGACCTATCATGTATGTCAGACAATCGCCACCAAGGGAAGAAATGCTGCTGTCCCATTGCATCCGGTTGTGGAGGTAAGACCTTTTTCTCAATGGGGACTTGCCTTCATCAGCCCGGTAAGCCCACCCTCCTCTATAGGCTAGAGGTATATTCTATTTGCTTCTAATTACTACACTAGATGGACTGAAGCAATAGCATGTAGGCAATGCACAACCAAAGTAGTAACTAATTTTTTGGAAAGTTTCATTTTGAATCACTTTGGTTGCCCATTGGCCCTTGTGTGTGATAATGGTCCCACCTTTTTATAACTCAAGTTTTCTAGTTGGGACTTTGAATATGGAATCATGCTTAAGTTTTCATCCAACTATTATCCATAGGGGAATGGTCTAGCTAAACCCACAAACAAAAAATTGTTGAATGTGATCCGAAAGCTGCTTGATAGAAATATGAAAGATTGACACACCCAACTTCATTTTATTTGTGGGTAGATCACACTCATCACAAGGCTTCTTTTGGAAATTCCCCATTTCACTTAGTCTATGGCTTAGAGCCAATTTTCTCAGTCCACCTCAAAATTCCAATGCTTTAATTTGTTAACACATACTATGAGGAGGGAGAATGCCAAGAATCATTCCTTGCTGAATTGTTACACTTAGAGGAAGTTTGTGATCAGGCAATAGAAATTTTTTCCAAACACTAGGGCATAGTTAAGAGATGGTTCGATCACCGAGCCAAAGTAAAGGCCTTTAGGATTGCAGATTTTGTCCTCTATTGAGACAAGGTCCATGAAAAGAAAGGGGGACATGATGAATTCAACAAACTCTGGCTTGGCCCCTTTTAGATTTTTGAGATTCTAGGAGATAATGCCTTTCTCCTCAAAACACTAATTGGAGAGGATGTCTCGTTGCCTATCAATGGTAGTACCTCAAGCATTATTTCCTTGCTTGAGCCATTCAAGCTCATTCTTTGTACATAGTTGTATATAGTTAGAGTAGGTTCTTTTTCTTTGGTATTTTTCTATTGCCTCACTTTCACTTGCTTTCCTAGCTTTCATTTTTACTGAGGGTGTCTCCTGATCTTGATGCAGTGGCCATGATTGGCCCATCAGAGGATCCAATTTTATGCCTGCTCCTATTTTTTCTTTAGATAAGTCTTCATCCATTACTATTAATTTCTGATTGCTCTTGTGAAGTAGGTTTCCTTGAAATCCAACTTGATCTAAGACAAAACCCTTATTTGAATCCCCTCATGCTTATCTCAGATTACATGTGAAAACACACATTAAATATTTTTGACGAGCTATATGATAGTCATTATGAGGTTTTGGCAAGTGAAAAATCTTAAGTCTACTCCAGTGACCACTATGATTTCCAAGCCCACTATACGCTTCAATGCTTATATAGTTGAGCAAAAAAGAGAATCAAAATAAAATATCAAAAGAAAAGAGAACAAAAAATGTTAAAACAAGAAATTATGTGGGTGTGCAGACAACTCTATCGGGGCTATGGACACCCAACTGACAATAGAGAAATGTTCATTGAGTCATAGCGATGACTCCATTAGACCTATGGATACCTAACTGACAACGAAGCAATGTCCAGGTTAATTTTGGGGTTAGAAATTTTATGTAGCTTGCATCGACTGATTGACTGCTATTTGTTATGGTCTCTAAGGAAGGGGAATGAACTCATTATACACACATCTAAGGTATTTCATGGTTTGATTCAACTAAGGATCCTGTCCTCCTTTAAGTTTCTAGTTCATCGATGGAAATTGGCTTTTGGTATGTGAAACCAGAGATTCTGGGTTCTGGATGAATCCTTACCCTTAGAATGCTTAGGAGCGTTCTTCCAATAGAGTCACCATTTGTTGTGCTTGTTGCACACATGCCCCGTTTGGACCGGGGACCCCCTCTTTCCTTTTGGCCTTTGCTGATCATTTTCACCTTTGTATCATTTTGCATGCCCCTAATTTTGAAATTAAAAAGGTCAAGTGCATTAAAGTCTCCAGCTCCCCTATGACCAAAATCACCACCCGAAAATTTGCCAAGTCATTCGTCTTTGCGGGTTTGGACTTGCGGGTTTTCCTGAGTCCTTCGCTCCTGTATCTTCCTAGTTTTGCGGGTCTACCGTTGTAGGTTTCCCCTTGTGGAATGCCACTCTCCCCCATTATTGGATAATGGCTAACCCAATGCCTCTACCTGTATTATGGGCCCCAATCCCTATTCTCCATTTGATGGTTGTGCCATATCATATATTTTTAGTCCCACCAACCTCAACCACCATCGTACTCAAAATTAATTGTGCAACATTAATGACATTTTTCCTATAATTAGAGGCACCGACCTATCATTTTCACTGTTATAATTTCAATTTCTGAACGAGAAATGACAAACCAGGAGCCCAGCTTGCGCATGATCTTGTAGCAAGTTTCAAAATTGGATTCTCACTGCATTCACCTATGATTTAAAGGTAAGCACTTTCCATTTTTTGTTGATTGATGGAACTCTTGGGTAATTAGGACTTTGAAAATTAATAAAAATGTTTTAAATGAAATCCTAGTTTTTCCTAATAGTCTTAAGAGACTTCTATGGAGTTGGCCCCGTACCTACAAGTTACCTTGAACACTCAAAAACCCTTGGTGTCACTTAAACTACGCCTCTAAATCTCATGCAGGTTCTTAATTCCTTGCCACCATTCTTCATGTGGCAAAGAAATCCTTGCAAACCACACCTCCACCATTTTTGTCCATGTTTGAAACCCTAAAAGTGGCTAGGTTACCAACTTTACACATGATTACCATGCAGAATCCTATATGTGGGTCGATGCCACCCCAACACTGTTACCTTGTGGACAAGCCCTAATTCCTTCCCATGGTGTACGACCCATGTCGCTCAATACTGTTAAATGACCAAGCCCAATCACCTAAAATTTAGTTAATTCAAAGTGATAATGCAACCCATCGCATGTGGCTAACCCTCATCCGACCACTATCACTTAATGGTTGAGTCACCCTATCCATCCAGATTGCAAACTTTGATATCTCCATTGGCATCTTGTCCTCAAAACATGAAAAATGCTAGGTCAAAGTGGACATGCGAGCTATTGCATACAGGTGGCCATATGCGGGCGGCCATCCCCCTGTTGCCATTCCCTAATGTCTCGACACCCGCATCTTCCCGAATGGCAGGCTCCACAAAGGACTCCTCCCTTCACCAAAACACTAAAACCGTTAGGGAATAAGCGACATCCATGAGCCCATTACGGGTCTACTCATGTGGACCACTACCTATGGACTGGCGTCCTTCCAACATTGCTCTTAATGAAAAGAATATGATGGTGGCTCGAAAGCTCCCTCCTGCATCTCCTAAAAAGGTTAAATTTTAGGAAATGATGCCCAATGCTCAAGGTGCACGTGGGTCCTGCGGTGCGGACTTCAACCTATGGGTCATCATTCCTTGAATTCCATTATTTAATGGTAGAGGCTCCCAAACATCCTTCAGCCTTCCTGTGCCTACATGCCTTGGACCCACAAGTGAATCAACACTCAATAAAGCAACTTCAAGTGCCCTACAACCAATTTTTGTTCATGCCAAAGCCCCTCACAATGAATTTGATCACCAAATTATCAATGCAAAACTTTTGCTGCAGCCATCTGTGGGTCTTCGTGGCCCCAAGGCCATTTTCCTATTGCATTAATTCTGGCGGCTTCTAGCTTAGGGAAACCCATCCTAGGTCCCGCATTGGCCTAAAGATCCAAGTAAGCTTTAAGTGAGGGTCAATGAATGGTTTCATGATATTTTGATGGTATACAAATGGATCGAACACTCGTTTGTAGGATTTGACTAACAATTACCTTGATTTATATATGAATACATTTATTGCATCTTTGTATGCAGGATTTATGGAACTTGCTATGGGTCCATCAGGGAGGTCTACCGAGAAAGCTGATTAAGGAAAGAAGCCTGCACATGTGCCGAGGGGAAAAGAGGAAAAGGATCAGATGAAATATCACTTTTATGGAGTGGAGTGTACGCCCAAGCTCTCTTCTACTTGGGATTCAGTATCAGACACAAATATTGGATACGTGGACATAGATGAGTTCCAAAAAACGGTAATGGTTAACCCTACAATTGAAAATGCACACAAGATCAGGGCAAGTGGCCTCACCAAGGAGGTTGGCTTCCCTCCCATGCTGGCTGCCCCAGAATTGGTCATGGCCTATCAAGAATGCTACCACTATAATAGAAAAATTATAGATCATGATGGAAGGGTGTTGGCTGACTTATTTGCTAAATCTATCAATCAAACATTCCACATCCCTACATTTGATGTAATGGAGGTGTAAGAGAGGGGACCAACCACCTTCAAGGCCCGAAGTCATAGAGAGCCAAGAGTGGAAGGCTGCCCTAATTTACCTCATTTTAAAGGGATGTTTTAAAATAAGGGATGAGAATGATGAAGACTATAAGATCCTTCAATCACTCTGCAGGCCCAAAATCTAGTTTGGGGCTAGGTGAGTTGGTATTTTGGTTCAACATTGTACCTTAGGTAGCTCTCTACCTGATGAAAAAGGCATGTTTATGGGATGACAGTGTAGCACATTGGCATCTCTTAGGTGTGCTAGCATCCATACAACCAAAGGAACAAAAATATAGTATGAACCATCAGAAAACAAGTTGAAAACTTAGCTAGTGACTTCTAAAGGAAAAAAATGGAATTATAAAGTAGGAGAGATATAAACAAATATGATAAAGTAAGTATATGAGATCTAGAGTGACGAAGATAATCTCACCAAGGTGCCAGTTCACTAGCTAGCTCCGAAAGCATGTCCACCCACACATAAGAAAGAGGGGAAAATTGTTGGGGCTGTATAGGGGTATGCATTAGTCAAACCCTTGTTTTGGTGTTTCCAACTCCATAGACAATCAGATAGCAATGAGAGAGGAATGTATGATAAAGAAGTAAAAAAATAAAGTAGGAAAATAACACTACAAAATGGTAAGTAGCTACTCAACCAAATCACAAAGGAGAGGAGAAAAACATTTCCACCTCCACCAAGAGCTCACTAGCTAATGGAGGAGAAAGAAGGCTTGAAAAATCACCATAGCCTCAACTGTGATGAAGGGAGTTGTTGCAAAACCTCAAGCCGAAACTGTGATGGCTTGCTTCTCACTTGATTTATAGAGTTGACAGAGTGTTGTTGCTATAATGGAGTGTTGGAGTGCTTCTTGAGGATGAGGAGAATGTTGGAAGTGCTAAGAGAATGCCAATCTATTGCATAGAGATTGCCAAAAGATTTGAGTTGAATGAGAAAGGGATGAATTTGAAGGAGGAAGAATCTACCATTTTCAAGGTCAGTTGGTTGAAGAGGGACATTACAAGTCAACCCTAATCAAAAGTATAATGCCTCTACCAAATTCATATGTAGGAATCCATCAAGGACATAAGCACACCGTGTGGACATCTGGGTGCTGCACGTGCATCCTTGATAAATATTCTTCTATTGACACAAAGGAAAAATGCCAAGTGGAAGGAAAGTGGCCAATTGATGTGGAATTTATCCTTCAAATTTGGTTTTCTGAGGTGAAGATGTGTAAAAGACGAATTTGCATGAGGGGTGCAAATTCACTCCTATACATTTTTCCCCCACTTTAGCAAGCACGAATACTAATGAGTGCTTTGGTAAAGTAGATTGAAGAGTAGGTAGGGTTAGAAATGTATACTTGAACTGTCAAGGAAGCATACTGCGATCTGGTGAGATCAAAAGTGTAGGGTAGAACAAAGGATTCCATAGCACCGTAGAACTATGAAGCTGCACAAGGTACACCGAAAGCCCTCAGACCAACGATGGAAAAATCTCGCAGGATGAAAGTGCCTTACAAGCCCATAAACTTACAAAAATGTATCCCTCAAGATCTCTCACATGAAGGAAACCCCAAAAGTAAGTGTTTCATAGGCCCATAGACCTACAAGGAGGTAACCCCCAAGATCTCTCACATGAAGGAATCCTTATGAAGTATGTGCCTTACAGGCAAACAAACCTATAAGAAGGTATCCCCCAAGATCTCTCACATAAAAGAAACCCAGATGAAAGCACCTTACAAGCCCATGGACCCACAAGGAGGTGTCCTCAAAGATATCTTGCATGGAGGAAACCCAAAGGAAAGAGCGCCTTACAGATCCACAAACCTATAAGGAGGCATCCCCCAAGGTCTCTCGCATGGAGGAAACCCAAAGGAAAGAGACTCCACATAGTCGAATCGGAAAGTGGCTTTATAGGCACACCTGTAAAGTAACATGTCTATCTACAAATAAAGCATGTCAAGAACAAAGTGGCTACATAGGAAGTCAACCGAATAGTCATGCAGACTGTTAATAAACTATGAGGCTTTCAAGGGGGTCCCTTCTATGGGCCTTGGTGACATCACTATCAACTTTTAAGAAATCCCTATGTGAAATAACATAAGGCGATGGAGGGTACCTCACTTTCAACATTAGGTTCCTTTTCTTGTACTTATTATATGTCTGGTACAAGTGGTCTTTCCTAGGTGAAAGAGAGCCAATGGGTGCAGGCCAAAAATCATCTAAGGAGTAGCTATCACACACAATTGGTGGTTTATAACCAATGTGAATGATATGATTGACTCCCCATGAATTATTTTCATACATTTATGGACTACTGAGGGAACTGCGTTCATAGCTACTAACCAAGGGATACCCAACTTCATTATGAAGAGTTCAGACTTCGAGATTATGTCAAACAATAGGTTCATGGACTTAGGTCCGACAAGGATTGACAACACAATAATACCCAGGGGAGGTATGGAAAGTCTGTTATGCATACAGATGGTGCTCACGAGTGCTTTGTACCCATCTTTGTGTAGGGAGTTAATTAACATAATATCCTCAATTATGATGTTCACCTAAGACATCAGTTCAACAAGAACACCCACTATAATGTTCCCATTGATCCATGCAGGGATATAAAGAGGAGATGGTTCTCTATTGAAGCCAATCAGTAGGTCCTCCGAGGTGAAGGTTATACTTGGACCACCAATCATAGGCTGCTCAGAGGGGATAGGTTGATGCAGAAAATCATCCATCACGTACACCATATGATACTTTCACAGAGCCCCTCAAATATTATAGGATAGGACAATGACCCAATCAAATTTTTGTTGTGCAACACTAATAAGAATTTCCAACTATGCATACTAGGGGTTGTAGGCTGGGTTGCCAAGTGAGAGCCTCACAAAAATCAACCTAAAATACTCCTAGAATATGAGGAAAGGAACTTTCAGTATTACAAAATGAAACCAAAATGGTTCACATTAGGTTCACCAAAAATGTAAGAGAGGGGGACCAACCACATTCAAGGCCCCAAGTCACAGAGAGCCAACAGAGGAAGGATGCCCTAACTTACCTCATTCTAAAGGGATGTTTTGAAATAGGGGATGAGAATGATGAGGGCTATAAGATCCTTTGATCAATCTGCAGGCTCAAAAACTAGTTTGGGGCTAGGCGAGATGGTTTTTGAGTTCAACACTGTACCTTAGGTAGCTCTTTGTCCGAGGATGAAAACACAATTCTAGGATGACAACACGATGCACTGGCATCTCTCAGGTGTGCTTGCATCTATACAACCAAAATACCAAAAATATAGTATGAACCATCAGAAAACAAGTTGACAACCTAGCTAGTTACTTCTAAAGGAACAAAACAAAATTATAAAGTATGAGACATACAAACAGATATGATAAAGTAATTATATGAGAGCTAGAGTGATGAAGATAATCTCATCGAGGCACCAATTTTTTGGTTAGCTTTGAAAGCACGTCCACCTGTACACAAGAAAGAGGGGAAATTGTTGGGGTTGTTTAGGGGTCTACCTTAGTCAAAACCCCATTTTGGTGTTTCCACATCTATGAACAACCAGATAGCAATGAGAGAGGAATGTATGACAAAGAAGTAAGGAAAGAAAGTATGCAAATAATACTAAAAATAAGTAAATAAATACTCAACCAAATTGCAAAGGAGAGGAGTGAAATATTACCACCTCCACCATGAGATCACTAACCACTAGATTGGAAAGAAGGCTTGAATAATCACCACATCCTTGAATGTGATGAAGGGAGGTGTTGCAAAACCTCAGGCCAATGCTGAGATGGCTTGCTTCACACTTGCTTTACAGAGTTGACAGAGTGTTATTTTTGTAATGGAGTGTTGGAGTGCTACTTGACGATGAAGAGGATGTTGGAAGTTCTAAGAGAATTCCAATGTATTGCATAGAGATTTCCAAAAGATCTGAGTTGAATGAGAAAGGGATGAATTTGAAGAAGGAAGAAGAATCTACCATTTTTAAGGTCGGTTGGTTGAAGAGGGATGTTACAAATTGACCCTAATCAAAAGTGTAACACGTCTACCAACTTCAGACGTAGGAATCTGTCAAGGACGTAAGTGCACCATGCAGACATTTGTGCACCATGTGTGCATCCCTAAAAAATATTCGCCTACCAACACAAAGGACAGATGCCAAGTGGAAGGAAAGTGACCAGTTGATGTGGAATTTTGTCTTCAGATTTGGTTTTCTAAGGTGAGGATGTGTAAAAAGGGAATTTGTGTGAGGGGTGCAAATTCGCTCCTATTCAATAAATCCCTTATATGTTTCCTCTTGTATAGGAGCGAATTTGCACCCCTCACACAAATTTGCTCCTATTCACCGACCACCCCTTAGGCTTTACCTGTCTCATCTCCACCCATTGTGGACATCTTAGTCCACCTCACCTCCACCTCATCGATGGCTCCAGTGATGATACTTGACTCCTCCTCCTCCACTATGTCCCCACTATCATCTTCTTCACTCCCTCCTCCATTTCCTACTTTCTCTACTCCACTACCTATAATGTCCACTGTTACCATGCCGCCTCTTACTCTACAACATGCTTTCACAACATACATCTAAACCATGCTCACTAAACTTTCTGGGGTAATCCTAGACCCCATGGTTCAGGCTCTGATGGACCAAATTTCTATTGCCTTGCCTCTTCCTGCACCACCTATAGAGCCACCGAAGATGGAAGCTACAATGAATATCTCAAAAGAGATGGAGAAATGTCATGCAAAACAACAAAGAGAGGATGTAAAATATGTAGTTGAGGAGCCTAAGGAATTTGACCAAGATGATTATTTTGAGCACCCAGAAGGCGAGCTAAACATAAATTTGGATAAAGTGGCATTTGATTAGGAGAGGTCACCTTCTTTAGAAGAAGACAATGAAACTCTCAATGAGCAGTATATAATGGAAACATTGGACCAAGAATTGGATGAAGAGATGCCCTAGCAACCCAAGAATATGGGAAAAGAGGCCAATCTTATGAGACACCACTTTGAAGAGAAAGCTAACATCGATGTGGATGTGAAGATACTCGAAGAGACTCCATTAGCTGGCCAAGGCAAGAGCCCTGTCTAGGAAAAGAAAAACCTCTAGAAAATGAGGAGAAATAAAAAGAGAAGGAAAAAGAAGAGGTGCTGAGGAAGATCCTTGAGATTGAGACCATGATGAGCATGAAGAAGAGAAGGCACCCTAGGAAGAAGACATCATTGAGGAGAATATAGCCTCCATCGAGTCAGACAAAGGGAAAACCATGCAAACATAAAACTTGGACAAAGAAGAAAAGAATGATCAAGAGGCTCCTGGATGTGAAGAGGAACAACTCCAGAATGAATAGGGAGAGGAAGGTGATCATAAATCATGTGAAGAACAAACCAAGGTGCCTCATTGGATAGAACAATAATTGCAAAAGAAAACTCCTATGGACATTGATCCAAAAGCTAGACTTGAGGAAATACTGGCCAGGGCACAAATAAAGACAAGAAAAGATAAGAATCCTAGGGTCCATTCTCATATCATGGTGGACACCTCTAGATTGCGGATGGTGTAAATTTCCACTCCTATAATAGATAAAGATACGGGTACCATGCAAGGTCAAAGTTACAACATATAAAAAATTAATCTATGTCCAATGACTTGGGAATAAAATAATAATGAATTTCAAGGGTCCATGGCCACCATTGTGCAAAAAATGAGCAAGGACCAATCCATGAAAGAAGAACTAAAAGAAAAGGTAGCAGATCTTACCGCTTACATTCAATAGTGGACGTCCATGGAAGAAGAGGACCCCATGACCATGCTATTTGGGAATTCAAAAAGTTCTAAGGGTTGTAAAAATAGATAGATGAAATGATAAGGACATGCAATAGGTTCTCCAAGCTATACAGGATCACGTACCTGAAGCTCGAGAGATCCTCAAACTCTCCTAGGAAATATGGGAAAAGGAATTGGAGCTCATAAAGGAGGATCATTGGCTAGTAGAGCCATGGAAAATGATATTAGATTATAGAAAGGATGTTCTAGAAAAGGATTTATACAACTTGGAACTCAATCTTGAATGGGTTGTAAATCTCTGTGCTGACAATGAAGACTATCTGAAAATAATGATGGATTATGAGATGCTTTCTCTAGAGATAGATCTAGAGAAAATCAAACCATTCTTCCACAAGAAGATGGAGCAGGGAGCTACAAATAAAGTGTCTATAGACTTCATGGACTTTGCTACAAGGGATTTTTTGTAGTCTAAACAAGTCATCAAGGCAACCCCAATATGTACCAAGAGCTGGGAATAGATTACTGAGAGACTTAAGAAGATATTCTTCTAGATCCTTCAATTTGACATCATGGAATGGGACAAGATTCAGGCTTTGATCGGGAAAATCATGAAGTATGCTACTCTCTAGAAGAATGTAGGGAAACCAATCATAGATGCTAAATATTTGATAATATAATTGCAAGGGGATGGAAATCACTATAAGACAAAACTACTACAATGTCTTGGCAGCTAGACAAAATAGGGAAAAGACAAAAGATGTATTTTTATATTGTCATATATTTGGGGGTAGGTGAAACCCTAATGTAAAATGAATCTGAGCCACACAATGAAAGTTAATCTTGTCCATTCATTTTACTTTTGGAAAACTATAAATAGGGGTCTCCTCTTATTTTCAAAGAAAGAGTTGAGTTGTGTAAAGGCATGTTGTAAAAATTCAATAAGAATGGAATTGTTTTGATGGATTCTTGTGTTTCTTCACATGTGTGCATGATTCATTCTCCCCAATATTAGATTTTAGCTTTTTTGTTATAGTTTCAAGTTTATTTTAGTTGATTAGTATATGTTGTACTTTAATGGTGAAGAATGCTATGGTGTTGATTTCTTCCTTGCTCATACTTTTTTCTATTTTTTGATGATGAACATCAGTGTAAAGTTAGTCTAAGCATTGTTTATATTGCTACACTTAAGTTAAATATTATTCATGCTTTAATGGTGAATGAATGGTTTGAAAATATGTAGACCCTAGAAGATTACACTAATTTTATGAGACTGTAGGCTGTCCTTGGTTAAGTGGAACTTAGTTTTAGGAAGGCTGTCCAATATAGCATCCTTCATTATTATTATTCAACATTAGTTTCAGGTTTAGGAAACTCCTTACCCCTTTTTCCTTTTGAATTTTCTTTGAAAATTAGAGTTATTAAAAATTTCCAGCATCATCACAAAGCCATACTTGATGAGTGAAGAGGAGTTTTAGCTTGCTATCCTGAACTTACAACATCTGTGCATCCATTTTTAGAATTTTTAAACTCCTTTTGCAGATCCAATTCCCTCCATGCTTAGCTGACCATAAATTCCCTTTGCGATTACCAACAAATCAAATAAACCGATTGAATTATTCCAAGCATTGTCATGAAATGACACTCGAGAGACCTTAGGGTGATTTCTAAAGCTTAGTTGCTGAAATTACATTTCAAGAGAGATAGCATACTTGTATGCTTTTTGTGTTGAGAAGGTGAAAAAACACCCATCAAAACTCCATATACATTATTACCACAACATCCTTTACATCGTCTACCTAAGAAAATGAACTAAAACTTATATATCCTCAACTCATTGACTAGGAGCAACAACGAGCACCAACTCTAGATTCATTAAAAAATGATGAGGCTATCTTTGAATTCATGGAACTCCGAGACCACATACCTTTTCAAGACCGAAAATTAGGATTTAATATAGAGTTGGATACCAAGCCTATTTTGGGGACACAATTGACATCTTTAGTTGCAAAATAGACAATTATAAAATTAAGACAAGATCTCCAAGTGAAAACCACAATGTGACACTTTTTTATCACAAAATAAAAAAAACCAAAGGATGCATCTAATAGTGAAAACCTCTATGAGGCACCTAAGGATGAGGGAATCAATCTCCCCAATATAGAACAATAAAATTAGTAGACCTTTTGGAATCATCACAACTCGTCAATGTGAGAACAACTGAAGCACCTCAAGTCACATTCTATTCTTCCTCATTAGATGATGAAGAACAAAATAACCTGGAAACTTTTCTAAGAGAAAGGAAAATCATTTTTTCTTGGTCCTACATATAAATGCTAGGGTTGGATGCATCATTGGTTGTACATCATTTGATAGTGCATCCTCATGTGACAGTGAAACAAAAACTAAGGAAAATGCATCCACAAATCATACTATTGGTCAAGGTAGAGTTATAGAAGCTTCTCGATGTGGGTTTCATAAGGCCAATCAACTATCTAGAGTGGGTTTCAAACTTGGTACCAATATCAAAACCCACTAGGGGTATCAAGATATGTATTAACTTTAGGGATTTGAACAAGGCATGTCCTAAGGATGACTTTCCGCTTCTTAACATAGGCATCATCATGGATCTAATAGCTAGTCATGAAATGTTATCCCTCATGGAAAAATTCTTAGGATATAATCAAATAATGATAACAAAATACAATCAACATAAAACAACATTCACATGTCCATGGGGAACCTACTACTAGAATTTTACGTCATTTGGTCTAAAGAATTTAGGAGCCATCTATCAAAGAGAAATGATGGTTATATTTCATGACAATTTTCACAAAATCTTAGAATACTATGTGGATGACATCATAGCAAAATCAATTACAAGGAAAGGACATTTAGAAGTCTTGGCTAAAATTTTCAATAGGTTGGAAAAATACCAGGTGTGATTGAACCCAAAGAAATTTGTCTTTGGAGTCACTTTTGGTAAAATTTTGGGGTACATTGTATCATGAAGGGGAATCAAAGGGGCTAATGCCAAAGTCAAAGCCATCATGGAAATGCAACCACCTGAAACACTCAAACAACTTCCCAGCTTACAAGGAAAGCTTCAGTTCATTAGAAGGTTTATTGCACAATTGGGAGACAAGTGTCACCCATTCACCCACCTTATTCACAAGGGTGTGGCATTAAAATGGGATTAACATTGCGAGCAACCATTCAAAAAACTAAAAGACTATTTAGAAACATCACCAATCTTGATACCACTAGTAGTAGAGAAACCATTGATATTATACATTTATGTAACCTTAGCAGCTCTAAAGGATCTCGTAGCACAACATGATGAAATAGGTAAAGATAGGGCTATCTACTATATTAGTAGGACCTTGGTGGGATATGAACTCAACTACACATTTATTGAAAGAGATTTTTTAGTAGTAGTGTTTTCTTCTCAAAATCTAAGACACTATATGCTTTCTCACCAAATCAAGCTTATCTCCAAGGTTGATCCACTAAAATATCTATTACCAAAAGATACTCTAATAGGTCATATGGAAAAGTGGGTTGATGAGCTCGAAATATGCTCATAATTTGAATATCATAATGTATTTTTAAATACCCTTACTCTTTTGCTGATGGTTGTTTAAACTCTTTGATTAAAAACTTTTTATCTAAAATTGGGTAGTATCCTATGACAACATATTCCTATATTCCTGTAGCTTAACATCTTTGTGTTTCTATATTTATTGCCCTGTTTGACCTCCCAAATGACTGATATAATGCATGTGGTTTTTGGATAATGAAATGGATTTAATGTGTGTGATTAATGAATGTGTATTGTGTTATTATGTGTGTGCCTTCTTTCACTTCTATCACCATGAGTATTGCAGGTTGTTGAAAGAGGCATGAACGAGTCAAAGCGCAATAGATCTTGGCCCTGCAGTAAAGTCTATTTCCAGTACGACATCGAGGAAGTTGTTCTAGTGAAGACTCTCTGGCCAGGTCATTGGGAGGAAATCTAAATGATCATTAATCTAGGAAGAGTGGAATGCTAGATTCTTTCAGAATCAGTTGAATAGATATGCTTTCATTTGTGAGAAGTCTGTTCCTCAATGTCAGGAGGCATTTATGTCCACGTCTTTTTCTGTTAGAGTTAGGTAGTTAGTTGATTTTCTATAAATAAGTGTTCCTTCTATGTGAGTGAATAGATTGGATTAGATTAGACTAGACTAGAGACAAGAGAACATAACAAAGCGTGTTAAGATTAGTATTATAATGAGAAATAGAGTTTTGTGTTAGTTTTCTTACAAGCAGAATGATCAATGTATATGATTCCAAGTTTATGAATAAAAGCTGATGAAGTTTTGAGTTCAATTCGTGCATAAAATGTTGATGCTTGTTAAGGGGGTCCACTTAGTGAGTATTTGTAGTTAAGTGTTTATTTCCCGTTGATTATAAGTTAGAGTTTCATTCTCAAAGTTTTCAGTGCAAACTCAGTCTTATATTGTTCCTACAGCATTGGGAATCCATCCTTGTGTTTGTTCCTGCAGAATAAGACCAGTTCATAGTTTGTTCCTTAGTAATAGTTGTCATGATTTCTTCTTTGATTAAGTTATGCTTAAGTTGAGAAGACTTTACATTACGCTCCTGCATCAGAAGTAGAATTCCTTTCAAGCATTTATTTCTAGTAAATTGTGGCTAAAACTAGTTCTTAGTGCACATACAATGCCGCTCCATTTCAAGTATATGTTCCCTGGTTTGACAATGTAAATGAATGACCATAAGAAGATGTTAGTCACCTGCTGGAATGTCCAATTCCTAGGTTAGGATTTTCCATGACTTTTATATCCTTTTGTGGGTGACAACCATTTTTGGTGCCGTTGTTCGGGATGGTGTCAAGCTAAGAACCTGTCATAGTCATTGTTAGCAGTAGTTTAGTGTGATTATTTAAGAATTTTCAAAATTCCTTCAATTTTCAGTTAATTCCATTACATGCATAGAAGAAGAGACACTCTAGGAGGATTCCTCCCTAACCTTCCATTCACTGATAATGATTTTGAACCAGCTTATAATCTATTTGAGGAAGGAGGAGACCAAGATATCAATCCATTTGCTGAAGACCTACTTGCTGAATTTCCCTTTGACCTAGCTGACGAAGAACCTCAAGAAAATCCATTTGCTTTGATACTCTATCAAGAAAATATGGCACAAAATCCACCTAATCGACCTCTTGCTTTTGAATTCCCTATCATAGCCCAACAAGATAATGATAACCTTAAAAATAATCCTTCTTCATTACTTCCCAAGTTCTATGGACTAGTTAGAGAGGACCCAGACACTTTCTTGTTTGAGTTTGACATCCTCTACCACAACTATGATTACACTTTAGATGCTCACAAGCTAAAGTTGTTTCCTGCTACTTTGAAGGAGGGAGCTCTTAGATGGTTTATGAGTTTGGGAAGGGATGCTGTAGATAGTTGGGCAGTCATGCAAACAAAATTTCTTGAGAAATACATGGAATATTGTAAGAGTGGTAGTAAGGGTGATGATATATTTAGAATTCAGCAAAAGGAGGAAGAAATTCTGGAAGACTATATCTCAAGGTTCTTGTTTTCCCTAAAAAAGAATTTAGACCATACTCTCAATGAAGAATCTCAGAAAATACTTTTTCTAAGGGGAATCAATGATGCCTGTATTGATGCCCTGGATCTAATGGGAGGAGGAGATATAACCCAAGTGCCTTGGGATGATATTAAGTCCATATGTCACAACTACTCTCAAGCAAATGTCAAGAAGGCTCGAGGTCATCAGGCTACAGTGGGAAAGTCTTCTACTAATGGAGTTTCACGGATGGAGATCTCAAATTTGCTATCTGATTTCAAGTAGGATATCATAAATAACATGGCTACACAGTTGGATACTATGCAAGCTCAGAAGAAACATGAGGAAGCTAAAGCAATCTTGGTTGAGTTCTATCCACATTGTAGATAGAAGAAATGTGACCGCAGATGTAAGATGGTGGTTAACCTGGAGGCTAAGCAATTACCTACTGATTTTAAGGTAGTAGAGGGTGATGGCGACCAAGTATTCTTCATTGCATAAAGGTGCCCATGGGCTCAAAGACAAGGTATGCCTCAAGACCCTTTTAATTTTGGTAATCCTTATTCTAATTACAATAACCAATGACAACCTACATATGGCCCATCACCACCTTGGAATACCTCTCAACCACACTGGCCTAACTATCAAAATCTTCAATGGAAATCTCCTCAAGGAGGTTGGTAGCAGCCACAAAGACAATGGACTCCACCCCAAGGTAACTGGCAGAAGAATCCTCAATGGAGAGGTTCTTATCAATGGTAGAGCCAATTCCTTGGATTCTTGCAACTTCAACAGCCACAACCTCTAACCCTCATGCAACCTCCTGCATCACCTGCAACAAATACTAGCCCTCCAAAACAAATGCCTATGCCTGCTCAACCATTTCCAAATCCTAATAATAAGTAGCAGAAAAAACAACAACCTATGTATTTTGCAGAAGCCAATTAGTATCCAACTTATGCCCTGAATATTAATGATATCCATCTCAAGTTTGGAACCACTCTTCCTGTTCCACAACTGCCTTTAATTACTGAGATTCTAGACTCTGCCTTTGAACAACCTACTGGTCCTGCAAAACATATACCTATATTAGATTCTATCTCTAAGGAGCCTGTCCTGCAACATCAAGCCAAACCACCTTTTCCTCAAAGATTGCAAATTACTACACCCAAGTCTATGGAAGAGCCTATCTTTGATATTTTGGATTAGCTAAAGAATGTACACATTCAAATTCCTCTCTTTCAAGCCATTAAAGATGTCCCAATTTATGGGAAAGCCATTAAAGAGGCCTATTTGAAGAAACCCGGAAGAAAGAAAAAGGATCCCCAAACTATCCATGTTCTAGGACATTTGGCAGATATTATGTTAGGGAAGGTAGTCATGCCAAAATATGTTGACCCTGAGAGTCCTATGGTACAAATAAATATTAATGGTTAGATAGTAAAGAATGTTTTGATTGACCTTGCTGTAGCCATCAATGTAATGACCAAGCATACTATGGAGTATTTGAATATCCTAACCATTAGGTCTACACCTACCATCCCACAACTTGTTGATAGTTCCACAATAACACCTGATGGCATGGTAGAAGATATAATTGTCAACCTCGAGTCTTGGGAATACTCAGTAGATTTCACCATACTGTCCACTAAGGAAACTTTGGGAGGATATCCTATCATCCTAGGTAGACCATGGTTAGCCATAGCTGATGCTTTTATAGGATGCCATTCTGGAGACATGAAAATTTCTAATGGTTAGTCAACAAATAAATTGGCTTTATACCCACCTACCCAGCCTTAGCCAGACTTGTTTCAACCAATTTGGCTAGATTTAGGAGAGGAAACTAAAGAAGTCAATTCATTGGCTTAGCTAATGATGTTGCAAACTAATCCATTTTCCCAACTTCAGAGTGAGGATGACCTACTTTTACACATTTTGCAGTCCACCTCTGATATGAGTAGCCCATATGTTCCAGATAACTATCCTCAGCAATACTTCTTGCAACAATTGAATCTTGAGAGCCTACCACCTAAATTTCCTGCACTTTAACAACATTTTCTTCCATAAGAAATATAGACACCACCTTTATCAGTCACCTCCATGAATGATCTTACAAAGCAAATAGAATTGTCTCTAGGCCGCTGTCTGAATATCAATAATAAGCAGCCTCAATCTTGACAAACTGCCCTAGTCACAATGCTACAAGATCAACACAGAGCTTTTGCATGGGACTATGGGGATATGAAGGGAATAGATCCTCAAATCTGTACTCATAGAATCTACATTAAGGAAGACTGTTCACCTGTTAGGCAGCCTCAAAGAAGGATAAACCTAGCACTCAAGGAAATAGTTAAAAGTGAGCTCCAAAAATTGCTTGATGCTGGTTTTATCTACCCTATTTCAAACAGTCAATAGGTATCTCCATTGGTGATCGTTCCTAAAAAAAGGTGGAAAATGGAGAGTTTGTGTAGACTACAAGGAGCTGAACACAACAACTAAAAAGGATCACTTTCCATTGCCATTTGTTGGCCAAGTGCTAGACTCATTGTCTGGTAAAAAGTATTTGTCCTTTTCGAATGGATATAGTGGGTATAATCAAATTAGAATTACCTCTGGGGATCAAGACAAAACAACTTTTACCTGTCCATGGGGAACTTTTGCCTACTCTGTTCTACCTTTTGGCCTATGTAATGCACCTACAACATTTCAAAGGGCAGTCATTAGTATTTTTTATGACATTTCTCATGATTCTATGGAGATCTACATGGATGAATTTACCACTTATGGAGTTACTTATGAAGAAGCATTATCAAATTTGGAGAAAGTGTTGAAAATATGTAAGGAGCATATTTGAATAGTGAGAAGTGTTTTATGTTGATGCAAGAAGGAATTGTTTTAGGCCATCATATCTCTCCAGTAGGAATTCAAGTTGATCCTGCAAAAATAGAAGTCATTCTAACTTTGAAAACACCTATGAAACAAAAGGATGTTAGAAGCTTCTTAGGACATGTTGGATATTATAGAAGATTTATCAAAGATTTCAAAAAAATAGCCAGTCCATTATATGCCTTACCGACTAAGGATTATGAATTTAACTGGACTGAGGCCTATGAAAAATATTTCCTATAGCTTAAAAACTTACTTATTCAGGTACCTATTCTTCAAGGACCAAAGTGGAGTCTACCCTTTCATATACACATAGATGCTTCTGATTATGCCATAGGGGCAGTTTTAGGATAGAAAGATAATTCCATAGAGCATGCCATACATTTCATTAGCAAAAACCTTCAAGGCCCTGAATTAAACTATACTGTCACAGAGAAAGAATTGCTAGCAGTTGTGTATGCCATGAACAAGTTTTGACATTATGTCACTGGTTACCAAATATTTGTTCATACAGATCATGCAGCAATAAGGTACCTCATGAATAAGCCTGCCATATCTGGCAGATTAACAAGATGGCTCCTATTGTTGCAGGAATTTGATATCATAGTTATTGATAAGCCAGGCCAGACAAATGTGGTGGCTAATTTCTTGTCAAGACTGTAAACAACTACACCTGCCACCCCTGAGGTAATTGATGATAGTTTTTCTGATGAAAATCTATTTTCGATTGCTGCTCAAACTCCATGGTATGTAGATATTGCAAATTATTTAGTAGCCAAGAAGATCCTAGCTCACTTCTCATCAAAGGACAAGAAATTGTTGATAGAGAAAATTTTTAACTTTTCATGGATTGCAAACTGTTTATTTTACATAGAACCTAACCAAGTCATGCGAAGGTGTGTTAGGGA
The DNA here is from genome assembly GCA_007115665.2 of Sequoiadendron giganteum. Lineage (NCBI taxonomy): Eukaryota > Viridiplantae > Streptophyta > Pinopsida > Cupressales > Cupressaceae > Sequoiadendron > Sequoiadendron giganteum. Next base: position 285,908,382 of record CM021103.1, read on the forward strand.
AGATGAGACTTATGACATTTTTCATGCTTTTCATGATGAGCCATGTGGTGGGCACTTTGCATCCAAGAGAACATCAATGAAAGTGCTTAATACAGGGTACTATTGGCCCACACTACATAAGGATGCTGTGGCCTACACCAGAAAATGTGACAAATGTCAATGCATGGGGAGACCAACAAGGTCTGATGAAATGCCCCTGTATCCTCAAGTGGTAGTTAGTCCCTTTGACAAGTGGGCCATGGATTTTTTTGGGCCTATTGATCCTCCATCCAATGGGAAATCATAAATTTTGGTTTGCACTGATTATGTAACCAAGTGGGTGGAAGTGAAAGCAATGACACATGCCCATGACAATAAAGTTGCTGGGTTCCTATATGAGCAGATTTTTACTTGGTTTGGAGTCCCAGGGGAACTTGTTATTGATCAAGGAGCTCAGTTTACTTCAAAATTAATCACTGCATTGATGAATGATTACAAGATTAGGCACAAAAAGTCAAGCCCCTATCACCCTCAAGCCAATGGTCAGGCAAAGGTTACCAACAAAGAATTAGAGGCAATCCTTACTAAAATAGTACAGTTACACAAGAAAGATTGGAGCAGTCATCTTCCAAAAGCAGTCTGGGCCTATAGAAAAAAATGCAAAATAACTACGAGGTTTACCCGTTTTGAGTTACTCTATGGAAAAACTACCATGTTACCAATAGAGTTTGAGCATAAGACCTTAAGAACTACTCTTCAACTTAACATTGATCTTTCAGAAGTCCAAAAGGAACGCCTTTTGCAGCTGAATGCATTGGATGAGTAAGGAAATCTGCCCTGTAGCATACTGAAGCTATCCAGCAACAAAGAAAGAAATGGCATGACCACCATATCAGAACTAAGTAATTCTCTACTGGTGATTGGGTGCTGCTCTATGACTCTAGGTACAAGGAAAATCAAGGTAAACTCACCACAAGATGGCTTGGTCCTTATGAAATAGAAAATGTGTTTGATAATGATTAAGTTCAGCTGGCTACAATAGATCCTGTCCGATTCAAGCTACTGGTTAATGGACACCGTCTTAGGTTGTATCATAAGCCAGTATCCAAAGAAGAATTTATGAAACAATTTATTTCAGATGCAGCCATTGATCTTCCTGTAGCAAAAGGCTTCGGTCCTTTTACTGCAACATCTCTTTAAAATACTATGTTGCATGTCCATAATAAAGGTTTCCTTTTTAAGGAAGCCACTTTCTCCATTTTTCATCCATCACCATCATTCATTCCATCTTCTTTCAAATCACCCATCCATTTCATCCATCCTGCTCTACCACCTTCATTTATGGTTTCCGTTCCAATGGTCATTTCATGCTGAGTTGTGATCTTTCCAAACATCTATGAGCACTTATTATAAAGTATGCGATATCTTTATTGTCACATCATTTATTTATTTCACTTATTCATTAATTGCTATGTATCTATTAGTCATTATTGCCTATTTTTTGCCTATCCTTTCACACATGTGAGGACAAATGCCAAATTTTAATTAGGGGGTGGGAATAATCCATTTCAGAACCTTTTCTTGTACCATTGCCACGTCTGTCAAGACAATTTTATTTTCTTGTACTTACCAAGTACGAATGCATGCTTTTATCTTGATCAACAAGTTAACTACTTGATTTGAGAAGTTTTTAATAATCATTTCATGCAAATATCCTTTGTATCATTCTTGGAAAAGTAAAGAAAGGTAACAAAAGGAAAGAAGAAGCAGAGTGAAAAAGGTTTTTTTTGAATTTTTAGAAAAAGTTTGAGTTTCAAGAATCTTAGCTGGGATAATTTGTGAAAATGGGTGGACAATTAGTGAGACATGAGCCTACAGCTCATGAAGCCTTGACGCAAAATCCTCAAGTGCTTCGGGCATTCAACAATTACGGATGGCTAAATTATTTTCTGGGGATAGATTCCTTTAATGAGGAAGCTGTAGGTGAGTTTTTGAGAACTCTTTCAGAAGGAGAAGCTACAGTGTGGGGTTTGATAGTGGCCATTACAAAAGATCGGATTGCTGAAGTAACTAGGCTTTCGACGGTAGGAGAGAACTTTCCTTCAGGGAGAGATGTTGTCTCTCCTAGGGAAAAATTCACAATACCAACAGATAGACCCTTAGAGGTTTCCAAACAAGGATGCAAATGGGTGTCACTGCCTTATCCATACTCAGAATATGCCTCCTTCATAATTAGGTATTTGACTTGTGAGGGACATTTTTCCTATTTTCATTCTTATCATTTTAAAATATTGAGTCATATGAGGCACGGTTTAGCTGTCAATGTTCCAAAATTTTTGTTAAACCTTTTAGAACGTAGTGCCCATGAAACCCATAAGGGTAAGGAAAAATCTATCACCCATCATGCCCTCATTAAATTATTGATTGAGCGTTCCTTGAGGGATGTATCACTCCTTTCTTGGCAATAATTTGTTGCCCAAAAGGGACTGCAACCTCCAGAACCTCCTAGAGCACTCCCTGCACAACCCAAGAAAAAAAAAAAGAGAGTAGAATCTATGAGTAGGGAAGCAGAGAAAGAATCATCTGTTCTTGTAGCAACGCCCTTTGCCACCATAGTTTCATTATCACCCTCTCTTGCTGAGTCCAAATCCTCTAGGAAAGTTAGAAAGAGGAAATCTATGAAAGAGCTTCCTGGGACTGTTACATTGCCAAAAAGAGTTTCAACAAGGAAATAGAGTAAAGTTACCTCAACCTTCGTTCAACCTAAAATTATAGTCATTTTTGAGGAATTTGAGGAGCTCATTCATGATGATTCTTAGAGTGTATCTGAGAATGTTCCACATAGTTCATCTGTTATTCCTGGGGAATTGCAAATTGAGACAGAGGAAGTTGAGGAAGCAGAACATGGTAGTGGTAATGAAAGGAGGATGCCAAGTCTTAATGACTTGGCTGATGCAGTTGAGAAAATTTTAGGAGAAGCATAATCTCCTCTTGGGCAGAAACACGAGTCCATCCTATAGCGAGAGGAAGAATAACTTGAACAAACTGAAGTATTCAATGAAATGCCATTGCCCTTTGAAACTTGTCGTGTATTGGTTGTGTATAAAAGGACGTTGCTGATTGAATATTTAGAATATATTAGGATTACCTGGAGGCCTGTTACACTTCAAACTTTGAGTTTTCACCATTTGGCTAGAGCTGAACTTCAACAAAGTCTTTGGGAAGAAGAAAAGAAGAAATTGATAAAAGAAATTGAAAGACAAAATCAAGAAATTCAGGAAATGAAAGAGAAAATAAATGAAATGATGAAGGTAGCTGATAAAATTATGGAATGTAGACCACCACCTAGGGTATATGCTATGTGACTTAAAGAGAAATTTTTATGGTTCCAATTGATGAGAATTTCCAGAAATTTGGACCCTGACATTCACACTGCTAAAGAATTTTATGATGCATATCAAACAACACCCAATTGGCTGAGAAATTCTTTATGTGAGTTTTATCTACATGGTTTGCTAATCCCCTTTGAAACAGAATGGAATCCACTTCTCTACATTGGTGACATTCATCTGAGGTCACTCATGTCTTGGGCGGCTAATGAAACTAACTATGGGAAATAATTAGAGGCTTATGAAGAGGCTAAAAGGAATGAACCTATTCCACTGCGACCTAAAAGCTCAGATCCCCAAATAGTTCTAAGAACTTGGTTTACTGTTGCGTATGGATTACATAATCTTGTAGCAAGGATGAAGATATTTGATATCAGGAAGTAGGTGTATGATGAATTCAAAGACCAAAAATATATTTTTTGGAATCTTTCATCTTCCAGAATTAAAACAAGATGGGAAAAACTGACTGTTGGTTTCAGAAAATCTAAGCCTCATAGCCCTCTGAACTTTAGAGCAGCCATCAGAAGGTTAGAAAGGTATACACAATTGGGTCTCTAGGAAAGGTGTGAGTTATGGTTACCATTAACATTTCAACCTCTAGTTTTGATGTGGCCACTTTACCCTTATTTGGCTACAAATGTTAATGAGGATGCAAAAACCTGTAGGTATGAGAGATGGCAAAATTTCAGAGGCTTCTACTACAAATTCAGAACTTCAATGCAGGGCCATGCTACTCCTACTAATTTCAGATAAACAAATAGAAAGCTTAATGCTGGAGGACCATCATTAGGATAAGTAGGGGGAAAATGATGAGCTCGAAATATTCTCATAATTTGAATATCATAATGTATTTTTAAATATCCTTACTCTTTTTCTAATGGTTGTTTAAACTCTTTGATTAAATTTTTTTTATCTAAAATTGGGTAGTATCTTGTGGCAAGACATTCCTATATTCTTGTAGCTTAACATCTCTGTGTGTCTATATTTATTTCCCTATTTGACCTCCCAAATGACTGATATAATGCATGTGGTTTTTGGATAATGAAATGGATTTAATGTGTGTGATTAATGAATGTGTATCATGTTATTATGTGTGTGCTTTCTTTCACTTTTGTTGCCATGTGTATCGTAGGTTGTTGATAGAGGCATGGACGAGTCAAAGCACAATAGATCTCGACCTTGCAGTAAAGTCCATTTCCAGCACGACATCAAGGAAGTTGTTCCAGCGAAGACTCTCTGGCCAGGTCATTGGGAGGAAATCTAAATGATCATTAATCTAGGAAGAGTGGAATGCTAGATTCTCTCTGAATCGGTTGAACATATATGCTTTCATTTATGAGAAGTCTGTTCCGCGATGTTAGGAGGCATTTTATGTCCACGTCTTTCTCTGTTATAGTTAGGTAGTTAGTTTCTTTTCTATAAATAAGTGTTCCTCCTGCATGAGTGAAAAAATTGGATTAGATTAGACTAGACTAGAGACAAGAGAACATAAAAAAGTGTGTTAAGATTAGTATTATAATGAGAAATAGAGTTTTGTGTTAGTTTTCTTACAAGCAGAATGATCAATGTATATGATTCCAAGTTTATGAATAAAAGATGATGAAGTTTTGAGTTCAATTCTTGCATAAAATGGTTGATGCTTGCTAAGGGGGCCCACTTAGTGAGTATCTGTAGTTAAGTGTTTATTTCCTGTTGATTATAAGTTAGAATTTCATTCCCAAAGGTTTCAGTGCAAACTCTATCTTATATTGTTCCTACAACATCGAGAATCCATCCCTGTGTTTGTTCCTGCAACATAAGACCAATTCATAGTTTGTTCCTTAGTAATAGTTGTCATGATTTCTGCTTTGATTAAGTTATGCTTAAGTTGAGAAGACTTTACATTATGCTCCTGCATCAGAAGTAGAATTCCTTTCAAGCATTTATTTCTAGTAAATTGTGGCTAAAACTGGTTCTTAGTGCACATACAATGCCGCTCCATTTCAAGTATACGTTCCCTAGTTTGACAATGTAAATGAACGACCATAAGAAGATGTTAGTCACCTGCTAGAATGTCCAATTCCTAGGTTAGGATTTGCCATGACTTTTATATCCTTTTTTGGGCGACAACCATGGGTGATGATCCTAAGTGAGTTTGATATAGAGTATTTTGATCGAAAAGCTATCAAAGGATAGGTCATTGTAGATTAGCTAGCAGAATCCCCAATCTATGTAGAAAACCCCTTGGTCTTAGAGTTTCCTAATGAAATAGTATTCACCCTCACATCAACATATCAATAGAAACTATAATTTGATGGTTCATATACACATGGATCTAAAGAAGGCATCCTATTTATCACCTCATAAGGTGATTGCATCTTAAAGTTATACAGGTTATCATTGTTAGGTTTTTAAAGGCAGATATCTAAAAGCTAAATGCAGATTTTATCAAATAAACCAGAAATAAAACACACAGAAAAATAACATAGAGAATTTAACGTGGTTCACCCAATGTGGGCTACATCCACCAAACCGTAGCCACCCAATGTTTTCATTAACCAATGTAAAACTTTATTACAATATCATGAATAATCACATTTCTTTATCATACTGTAACTCTATCCCAAACCCTTTATAAATTAGGGTTATACAGAAAACAAGGTTTTTTCCCTTTTTGTGATTTTTTCCTTTTTCGGTAATTTCACGAAAAAGCAGGAGGAAAATTTTTCTTGGGGGCTACCACCCCCGAACTGCCATTTTCGGGGGCTGCTGCCCTCGAACCCCCACCTGGGGCCCGACCAGGCTCCGGACCCTGACGAAGATACATGAAGAGTGTACAGTATACAATGATCAATCACCACATACCAAGAATCTCCCACTTGGAGACTGATCAGGCTCCACACCAAACAATCTCCCACTTGGAGACTGAACCTGGACAACACTGCTGCACTTACAGCTCCCACTAGAAATAAGCACCTTGGACCCTGCTGCTTTGTTATACTTTAATTCAACCTTGAATGCCAACCGAAGCTGAAGAGGAGCTCAACTTCTCCCTTATCACCACCTTAGTAAACATATCCATTGGATTTACATCTATATGTATATTTTCTAGCTTTACTTGTCCATCCTCTAACACTGACCGAATGAAATGATACCTCAACTGTATGTGTTTTGTTTTAGAGTGCAAGGAAGAATTCTTTGCAAGATGTATAGCACTCTGGCTGTCTGTGAACAAGTAATTTTCAGCCTGTTGTTTTCCCAACTCTTCCATGAAAAGTTGCATCCATATCATCTCCTTTGCTGCCTCTGTGGCAGCTACATACTCTGCCTCTGTGGTGGATAAAACAACCGCCTTTTGCAACCGAGAAATCCAACTTACTGCTGTCCCACCAATAGTAAATACATAACTTGTGGTACTCCGCCTAGTATCGATATCCCCTGCCAAATCTGAGTCAACATAGCCTTTTAAATCTATATTAGAGCCCTCAAAACATAAATTTTTATTCGATGTACCTCTCAAATACTTGAGAATCCATTTCACTGCATTCCAATGCTCAATTCCTGGATTACTATACATGCTAACAACTCCTACAACATGTGCAATATCTGGTCTCGTGCATACCATGGCATACATTAAACTACCTATAGTTGAAGCATATGGTACCTTGGACATTTTTTCTTCCCCCTCTTATGTCTTTGGACACATATCCTTAGTCAATTTGACATGACTGGGCAAAGGTGTGCTGACAGCTTTTGCATTCTCCATATGAAATCTCTGCAACACCTTTTTAACATAATCAGCCTGAGATAAAAACAATTTCCTATTTTTCCTATCTCTTGTAATCTTCATACCAAGGATTTGTTTTGCTGCCCCCAAATACTTCATAGCAAATGAATTTTCTAACTGTTGTTTTAACTCCTTTATGTGATCCATGTTAGACCCCGCTACAAGCATATCATCAACATATAAACATAAAATAATGTAGCTATCTTCACCTAGCATCTTAAAATAAACACAATGGTCTGAATTACACCTATTGTAACCTTGCTTAGCCATAAAACTATCAAATTTAAGATACCATTGTCGAGGTGCTTGCTTCAAGCCATATAAGCTTTTCTTCAATCTGCACACTAGTTTCTCCTTACCTTTGACCTCAAATCCTTGTGGCTATTCCATATAAATTTCCTCTTCCAAATCACCATGGAGAAAGGCAGTTTTAACATCAAGCTGTTCTAAATGCAAATCTTCAACAACCACAATACTTAACACAATATGAATAGAGGTCATTTTAACAACTGAAGAAAATATTTCATCAAAATCAATACCTTGTTTCTGTGCAAATCCCTTTACAACTAATCTGGATTTAAATATTTTCTTACCTCCATCCTCCTCTTTCATCCTATAAACCCATTTGTTTGCTAAATCATTTTTACCTGCAGACAACTTGCATAATTCCCAAGTTTGATTTTTTAGCAAGGAGTCCATTTCTTCTTCCATTCCATACTCCCACTGAACCTTGGTATCCACCTGCATAGCTTCATGATAACATTCTGGTTCACCAGCATCAGTCAATAAAATAGAGTACAAAGAGGGAGAAAATCTTTCTGGAGGTCTACTTAACCTTGAAGATCATCTAACATTCACTGGAGTTTGTGGTATTTCTTGTTGCTATTGTTGTAGAGCATGAGGATCCACTAAAACTTCATTTTTTGGAGTATCATCCATCACTGCATAATCATTTTCTTTCTTCTCATGCTGCTGCAACTGATCTTTGTACAACACTTTCTCATTGAATATGACATCCCTGCTTCTCACAATTTTCTTATTTTCAAAATCCCAAAGCCTATAACCAAATTCATCAATGCCATATCCAACAAATATACATTTCCTTGATTTTGCATCAAGCTTGGTTCTATTTTCAGAATCTACACGTGCAAATGCTTCACAACTGAAGGTTTTCAGAAAAGAATAACTCACCTTCTTACCTTTCCATGCTTCCTCTGGAATACCACAAACCAAAGGATTAGATGGACCTCTATTAATTAAATAAACAGTAGTGTTTATAGCTTCTGCCCACATGTTTAAAGGCAACCCAACATGCAATCTCATAGTCCGTGCACGCTCCATTATTGTTCTATTCATGCGCTCAACCACTCCATTTTCCTGTGGAGTCCTTGGAACTGTTTTCTGCCAATGAATACCATTAAAGGAACAATAATCTTCAAACTCTTTACTGCAATACTCACCACCATTATCAGATCTGAGACATTTTAACTTTTTACCTGTCTCATTCTCAACCAAACTTCTCCATTTTTTAAAAGTTTCAAATACATCAGATTTCTGCCTAATGAAATAAATCCATACCTTCCTAGTTGCATCATCAATAAATGTGACATAATAATGAGAGCCACCGAGAGAAGATACCTGAGCTAGTCCCCATACATCCATATGCACAAGCTCCAATTTCTCATCTTTCTTTTGTTTCCCATCCTTGAGAAAACTAACTCTCTTTTGTTTTCCATACACACAACTTTCACATAAATCCATATTAACACATTTTAGACCTGGTAAATCATTCTTTGAATGAATTACTTTCATACCTTTTGCACTCATGTGCCCAAGTCTGTTATGCCATAGTGCTGATTCAGAATTCACAACATCTATCTGATTTTTTTCCTGCTGAACTGTAGCAATTGTTCCTTAACATTGATTTTTATCTGCAATAGCTAAAGTAGAAGGAACAATATGACCTGTACAAAGATATAAGGTGCCTAATTTCACACCTTTTTCTACCACTAAGGCACCTTTTGTAACCTTCCAATTTTTATCACTAAATGTAACAACACAACCTTCATCATCTAGGTGCCCTGCTGAAATTAAATTTCTTTTTAGCTTTGGAACGTGCATTACCTCATGTAGTAGCCAATGATTCCCATTCTGCAACTTAATCTTGATGCTTCCCTTTCCAACAATCTAACAGGGTTCATTATCTCCCAAATAAACCAGCCCAAAATCCCCTTGGACATAATCAAGAAAATGATTTCTATGGAGCATAGCATGAAATGAAGCCCCTGAATCTAACACCCAAGAATCATCAACATTGTCAAGAGAAAGAATCAAAGCATCCTCATCAGATTTATTAGTTACCACATTTGCCTCTTTATTTCCTTCCTTTTCATCTCCTTCTTTATTTTTCCGAGACCAACAATCTTTCTTTAAATGACTTGGCTTACCACAGTACCGACAATCCCTCTTGTCTCTAGATTGGGACTTTCTGTAACTTGACTTTCCTTGTGACTTCCCACGGCTTCCGAAATTGTTTCTTCTCTCCTTTATTCTACCCCTGCTTTCTGCATTCAAAACACTGCTTGATGTGGATGTTCCACCTGAGCTTTTCCTACGAATTTCCTCGCTCAAAATAACACCAACAACATCATCAAAATTCAATGTATTCGAACCAGAAACAAAATTGCTAACAACCATTACCAAGCTATTCCAGCTTTCAGGCAAAGAACACAGAATCAAAAGAGCCCTAACTTCTTCATCAAAGTTAACTTTTACAAAAGTTAATTGACTGGTAACTATATTGAACTCATTTAAATGATTAGTAACTGACCCACCTTCTACCATTTTCATATTAAATAAACGCTTCATAAGAAATACCTTATTCGAAGCGGAAGGATTTTCATATAACTTCACTAGGGTTTCCATCAACTCTAGAGTTGTCTTTGCTATTTTAATATTGAACGCCACTGATTGTGCTAGGCATAAGCGAATACTGCCAAGTGCCTTTCTGTCCAAAATATCCTAGTCCTCATCCGACATTGCTGTGGGTTTCTTGGTTTTCCCTTCCAATGGCCGCCATAAATCCTTCTGATAGAGATAGTCCTCCATCTGCATCTTCCATAACTGATAGTTCTACCCATTAAACTTATCAACCTTCATCTTACCCTCGTCTTCCATTGCTCCCACTTAACCGTGAGACTCCCACTCAACCGTGAGACTTTCCTGCAGACGATAATCGAAAAACAACCCGCTCTGATACCACTTGTTAGGTTTTTAAAGGTAGATATCTAAAAGCTAAATGCAAATTTTATCAAATAAACTAGAAATAAAACACACCAAAAAATAACATAGAGAATTTAACATGGTTCACCCAATGTGGGCTACATCCACCAAACCACAACCATCTAATGTTTTCATTAACCAGTGTAAAACCCTATTACAATATCGCGAATAATCGCATTTCCTTATCATACTGTAACTCTATCCCAAACCCTTTATAAATTAGGGCTATACAAAAAATAGGTTTTTTCCCCTTTTTGTGATTTTTCCCTTTGGTAATTTCGTGAAAAAGCAGGAGAAATTTTTTTCTCGGGGGCTACCACCCCCGAACCCCCATTTTCGAGGGTTGCCACCCCCGAATCCCCAGTCAAGGTCCAGCTCGCCCCCTGACCCCAGCAAGGATACATGAAAAGTGTATAGTATACAATGATCAATCACCACATACCATCAATCATTTCCATGTACGAACAACATATTTGAATATGAATCCCAAATCACAGGGCTAAGGATTGTAATCCAATGACAAATATAAGAACTCAAATTCTATGGTGTTTCTCAATAGATAGTGAAACAAGTCAATGGTATTTATCAAACCAAGGATGAAAAACTAATGCCATACAAGAAAATTGTAGATAGCTTCAAATATTACTTCATTGACATTACTTTTGAGAAAATCTTGAGGATCAACAATAGAGAAATAGATGTAATGGCTACGATTGGATCTTTGTTAGACATGCCACACAATAGTGAGAAATGAAAGTTTCTCATTGAGAAGCTTCTCATGCTAACTTTTGATATACCTAAATTGGAATTCATGTGTGAAATTATTGGTCGAGGTTCCCTATGGTATCATGAAATTTTCACCTACCTTCATAATGACATCTTCCCATTTGACCTTACCCCTAAGCCACACAATTTTTTTATCTAGAGATCATCTCGATTCATCCTTATGGGAAATACCATTTACTAAAGAAGTGTTGAAGGAACATATTGTGATGTCTTAACCAAGAGAAATATTTGAATACCTTGAAAGAGGTACACAAAGGAATTTGCAAGTCACATTCAAGTGGCGTAACCTTGGCTAAGAAGTTGCTGAGAATGAGATACTATTGGCCAACCATGGAGCAGGAAGCTAACCAGTTCATGAATAAGTGTTTATAGTGCTAGGAACATGGGGACCTCATCCATGCTCCATCCCAAGAGCTTAGACCCATCACCACACCGTGGCCTTTCTCATAGTGGGGGCTTGATCTCATTGGTAAAATCACACTTACTTCCTCAAATGACTACAAGTTAATAATCACAACCACTTAATATTTCAAAAACTTGATTGAGGCTATATCTATGACCTACATAACTAGAAAGAAAATGTCTAAGTTCATCCTAAACTATCTCATCTACCACTATGGTGTTCCATAGGCCATCATCATAGATAATATAACACCTTTTAAAAACTAGGATGTCCATGAGTTATGCAACCGATTCAATATTCAATATCACTTTTCTAACCCATACTACCCCCAAGGAAATGAACAAGTTGAAGCTTCTAATAAAACCATCATTAAAATCCTAAAAAATATAGTTAATGATGTTGGTTGGGATTAACACTTGCAGTTAAGCCCCACCCTGTGGGCATACCAATCTAGTATCAGGACACCCAATAGTGCTACACCTTATTCCTTGGTTTATGGAACTGAATTTATCCTCCCTATCAATATCGAGCTCCCATTATTGAGAGTTTCATTGCAACAACTTATTGATGATGAAGAATACATGATCTCCAGGTTGAATGAACCTGAATTGTTGGGTGAATGTCACCTAGAATCACTCAATCACCTAAAGGCATATCAAAATAGGCTTCAATGAAGATATAATAAGAAAATAAAAGGTTGATGCTTCCAAGTAGGGTATCTCATTCTAAAGGAGAATCAAAAGAATATGTTAGATCAATATAGAAAGGGAAAGTTTGAACCAAACTAGTTAGGGCCTTTTGTTGTCATAAAAAGTTATGGCTCAGAAGCATATCAATTAGCCACACCTGAAGGGGAATGATTGTATGAACCCATCAACAATAGTTATATCAAGAAGCTATATGCCTAGCCCATGAGGGGTATTATAAAATCTCAAAATATAAAAAATAAAAAAAAAACAAAAAATTACAAAAAGGATCAAAATAATAGAGAAAAATTACCCTCTAGTGAAAACCCTTTACTGGTGCTTTGGGCAAGTACCTTGGTGAAAACCTAGCAAAAAAGTGCCTTGTGTAAATAAGTACCATCTACCATCTATCATAAACTCTTTCACTTATCATTTGCTCATACATTCTATCCATTACATCCATCTTCCTTCTATTTATTTCATTTATCTGTGTCCTTATTATAGCTTGGCATTCAACAGGTATCTATCCTCATCAATAATACTTGGCATTATCCTAAGGTAACTTTGTCCTACCTATATCGAGGTAGTCTATCACATTAGACTGAGGGCATATTCCTATACCTATGTTGTCATATTAGGTTCATGTATATTCCCTTAAGGTTATCCTAAAAAATCCAAAAACGTCTGAAGCATCTCAAAATCCAAAAAAATTCAAAACTTCTCAAAATACAAAAACATCTGAAACATTTCAAAATCCAAAAACATTTGAAACATCTCAAAATCCAAAACATCCAAAACATTTCCAAACCCAAAAACATCCAAAAAATTTCAAAAGCCAAGACATCTGAAACATCTCAAAATCCAAAAATATCCAAAAGAGTTCAAAACTCTATAAAAGGTCAAAACATCAAAATCTCCCATAATATTATCCAAGTTCAATAATTGAAGTACAAAGCCTTTGTGTACTTACATAGGCAAGGCCATCTCCGATGAGACCTCGAGGCATAGGTCCCTTAGTTCCTATTCTTTTGGTCCTAACATTTGGAAAACTCAAAAACATTTTAAAATTTGAAAATTAAAACAATTGGAAAACATCACATAAAACCCAAAACAACCTCAAACATTTGAAAAACCCAAAACATTTAAAAATGTGAAAATACTCCAACAAACTCATAAAACCTCAAAATCCTAAAGCCTCAAAATCCTAAAAAAATAGCCTCAACATTCCAAAAAAGTCAAAAACATTGAAAAATAAAACCACCCATCCCATCTCACTTTCGCCTGTAATAAAATATCAAACCTAATAAATTGATCACCACTTTCAATCTTTGGTATAAAAAACAAAAGAAAACACAAAAAATAGAAAAACACAAACTTTAAATGCAAGAGCCTACGTCTTGATCATTGTGAAAAAATGTCAGTTAACCTCATATATAAAACCTATCAAACAATTAATAATCAATCGAAATCCAATAACATGTCTTAAAAATATATCTTTCCTACAGTGGGCATCATCATTGGATATCACCCTAAAATAACACTTTCTGGCAAGAGATATGAAAACATTGGCAGTTTTGTCATTTTGATCTTTTCTTATGATTCATCTTCTTGGCCTATTATGATGATCTCTCGATGATGTCTAAAATGATTTAGACAGAAAGGAATGGGGCATTGATCATTTATTTTGTTTGTTGTGCTTGTTGGAAGTTCTTGTAATAAGACCTTGGCAAATACTTGCCTTGCATGTGTAGGAGTAGTCTCAAGTACAACAATAGCTAAGACATATAAGGTTCTTCATACATTTTGTGTATTACTCTCCTTACTTTTATGGTTTTATAATTTCACATGGTCAAACATGATTTCCATATGTCAGGTATGAACAAGGATACTCATATCTATTTGTACAGTCAAATTCCATGCATTAGATACAACATCGCCCTTATTCTTCATACCTTGGTGCATTATGTATATTTGATATATCAAAAATAAGGATTGCTATGATGAAACTAGATCTAATATAAAAATAAAAAGTAATATCATCTATTCTATCTCATCACATATCCAATAAAATCTTGAACAATGATACGTTTGTTGGTATCTTGGTCAGTCTCAATAACAATGTTAATCTATTCTATTCCATCTCATTATTCTACTTCTATCCATGCTAATTTTTTTATCTAGGTATGATGACATACAAAAAAAGAAAATATAAATGCATCCATCCTACATCCACAAACCATCAGAATACATCTCATAGCATACATCCTACACAAGCATCACATATCATATAAAAAATACAAAAAAATCATCCATATCATCCATAGATCTCATCAATCCCGCAACACAAATCATTAGACACATACATTAACACATTCACATCAAATCATAAGCATAATAAAACAAATAACCATAATCCATCATATAAATATATAATAACATCTCATGATACATCTACATTCATCCATACATCCATAATGCATCTATAATCATAACATACATCACATAGGATCATAAAACATGCAATAAGACAAAATCATATATAAATTTTGCATCATCGGTCATCTCATATATATACATATCAAAAAAATGAATGTCATGATACATATCAAAGTGTGTGATATACATGAGGCTATCCATAGCTAATGAATGAATATACATCATAATCATGTGTACATCAACATATGGACACAAAAATATTTATATACATAAAAAATCTAGCCAAAGCTCCCCTGATCATCTTGACAAGGAGTAGGCTGGAGGGGTGGTAGCATCTACCTTCACTAATCCCCTGAGTGTCCTAGAGAGGTCCTACTAACTGATGGACCCTTTGACCTACTTAGACCCATAACACTCCTTTGTGAAAAATTAGGTTGACACCTATGAGGAGGAACAACCATGTGATATAGCATTCGATGGTAGGTGGCTTCACTTTGAATGATTTGGATCTCATGTGTGTACCTGGTCAATGGGATAACCTCCCCTAGTGCTTGTGTCATTTCCTCTAATTGCTGCCTCCTAGAAGTCTCCTGTGCTAATTGTAGCTTAATTTGCTACCTGTGTGTGACCTCTACATCCAATTGGGTATGGAGATAGTCTTGCTCTTGCCTATAGCCATCTCTCTCCTGACAAGATTGATCTTGATCCTTTCTATAAGTATCCTACTCTTGGTGGGCTTGATCTCTCTCCTGAGTGACATTTTTAGTCTTAAATCAAGAGCTAATACCACCTACTATTATTGCTAGTGTTCATGCCCCCAGGGTGGAACCTATGGTGGAACTAGTGGGGGACCCTATGCCAAAACTTGACCATGCCCTCTACTAGCTCTACCTTGGCATCTCCTCCCCCTGCACCTTTGCTATCTAGATCAATAAATCTACCAAGTCTATTCCCTGCAAACCATGCATTATAGATTGGAGTGGTATTAAGATCATTTAGACCCCCTACATAGACCCATGGAAGTGGAATCAAGTGATCAAAGTCATCTGTTGCTGTTTGTGGAACCATTTGTAGACCCCACTCTAAAATATCTCTAAAGGTGTGAGCATAAATGGTCATTTAATCATTAGTTAGAGCATCATTTTTCTCCCAAAACTATCTAACAACCCTATTAGGTAAATACCACTTAATGATATGAGGAGTGTGGCCAACTAGCCAATGAGTTTGTCGAAAGTATGTAAGGTGTATATTATCATCGTCCCAAGGATCAATCTACAACTAAGGTCTCCAAGTGAACTCAATCATATCATCATTGACCCTCCTCTAGTAAGCCAACTCACCTATATGGTGATGGGTGGTCATGCCATCATCCTGTACACCATAGGGTCTCCATCATATTGATCTCTATATGCAATCATTGGTCTGGGCACGAAAATGTGCTCCCATGCCTAGATTTGGAAAAGTATCACCCCTACAAATAGGCTAGCTCCTCCTCGACATAAAACCTAGTGCATATCATGATATAGATGGGCCAATATATAAGGTTCCCAAGCATAAATATGATTGTCCCCCTTGATCCTCTTGAGAACAATCTCCCATCCTAGGCTGAATAGTTTGGATAATTTGTTAGGTACCAATAGTCCCATAATAAGTCCCACAATAACCAAGATCGAATCATCAACCACACCACTAGAGGTCAAGCTATCCTTCTATGAGCTCCATCTCATCAACTCCCAAAACTCAAAACAAAGCCTCTGTGCCAAGATCAACATCGTAAACAATCCACTCTCCATAAATGGGTACCCTCAAGATCCTCCAAACGTCCTCAAGGGTAATAGTCACCTCTCCTATCGGTAGGTGGAAAGATGAAGTCTTCGAATGCTAGTACTCCACCAAAGTGGTCATAAGAGATAAGTGAGCCAAATCTTTGACATGTATGCTACATGGTACAAACTAGTTGCTGCTTGAATCATAAAAAAATAGGGTTTATCACCAAGATGAATGGATCAAGATGACAAACCACTAATTTTCACTATGAAACATTCTATTATGAAGGAAAAAATGCCAAAATAATAATCATAAACAAACCCTAACTATTATAGAAACTATGATCGAAGTTTTTAGAGCTCAAAATGGTCTATACTGCAAGAAGCCTATTTTTAGGGCACAAAGGACTCATTCACCTTTAGTGGAGAATGGGTCCCTGTTAGGGTTTCTAAAACTAAGATTTGGGTTATTTTCCTTGATGTCTACACTCTTAGATCCCTAGTTTCCAGCTCTTGAAAACCTGTGATAAATTTTGTAGCTTCGTTTCTTTGTTCTTGCACTATGAAGGTAAAATTTGGAACTTGACAACTTTAAAAATATTGCTCTAAACTTCTTCTCCACTTGATCTTTAACCTATAAATCTACAAACACACACACAAGAGGAGAAAAACTTGTTGATTGTTAGTGAATAGGGTTTTTCCTAAGTCAAACCCTGTTTAGGTAATTCAACCAAATGATGAAATAAGGAAATTGAAGCATGAAACATGAAATATGCAATTGATGATACCTTGGATGCTGTCTTGGAGTGTAAATCTACAAACTAACATGTAGTGGCCATGAAGAATGTAGATCTTAGATGTGAAACAATTCTTGCAAGTAGATCTTCAATGCTACATCCACCATCTTAGCTCAACAACATGCATGAATGCACTATGCCTTAGACATGATGAAATAATCTTGAATTGCTGTAATAAAATCTTGATAATCTACCTTGAAAATGACTTTGAAATGCTCTTGTAATGCTCTAATGCTTTAAAAATTGAATGCTTAGGCCTTTTGTAAACTTTCTAGGAGAAACAATGTAAATTAACCCCTTATTTATACTAAATCTAGAGATTAACCCTGAAATTCAAAAAATCCAAGCTGACACTAGATCTAGAAATGAATAATTAAAATCCCACCAGAATCAAATTCAAAAAGGGGGTCCTCATTAAGGGAGGACCCATTTGCCACCTAGGGTGAATGGGTCCTGGCACAAGTTTCCAAGGCCTTTCCTTTAGGGGGTGAAATAACATCAAAAACCCATGTCAAATGTGCAAAGAAAGATGGGTCCTATAGAGGGAGGACCCATTCACCACCTAGGGAGAATAGGTCCTAGCACTAATTTCTAGGACCTCAAATTTTCCAAATTAAATATTTTACAATTTGAATTATGGGTGTTGGGATGGATCCTTGGAAGGTGTCACAAATAAGGCTTAAATTTGAATTAAAGGGGCTAATTAACTCTAATTAACCATAAATAATTAATGAGACCCTAGATAAGTGTGAAAGCGTGTTACAAAAATTTACAACACCATAAATAGGGTACAATTTAGGTGCATTTTATTAAAAACGGGCCCAAGATCAATGTGAATCTGTAAAACACATTACAATAATAGACCTAGGCAAAATTAGGTTAATTCAATGACAATTATTCCCAAATTAAGTAAGGAAAAGGGATACTTTTTTCGTTATGAGACTCCTAAGAAGACAACATCAAGTACTCAAAAAATTGTAATCCACTCTAGAACCTGAGGTCTTTGCTCTTGAAATAGGAGAGGTCCTAGGGTAGCCTACATGCATAACAAACACAATGTTAAATTTTAAATTTTTACAAAAATCTAGGTCAAACTGCCTAACAAAGCAAAAGAAAGCTTGTTTACAAAAGAAACTCACTGTCAAAACAAAAGAGTGGCAATTTTGCAAAAGTGTCACTGTATTGCAAATGCATCACTATTATGCAATAGTATGGATTTATTATAGGAGTGAGCCTTTGTTAAGTGAGACAAAATCATTGCTATATCCTTTAAAGCATCATTAAAATTTCAAAGGTGTCACCCTAATTTGAAACCCACGTGCAAATACAACGCTGTGACGCCCATTGCAAAGGCATCACTATACATTTCAAAGACGCATCGTTGAGTTACAAAGCATTACACCAAATTGTAACCGCTTTTTTCCCTAGTTCTAGCCTACCTTTAGCTATCTATAAATGCATGCAGGGAAAGTTTGTTGGGGTACGTATGATGGTCCTACATCCACTGGCCATTGGAACTCACGTACCTAATCTACACGGTGTATTGTTCGAATCACATGTGCCATTGTGTCAAGTGCTCTGTAGGATCTGGAAGCAAGACCTCTCAAAAGCTCTCCGATCTCTTAAAATAAAGTGTGCAAATGAGCTTGAAATTCACCCAAATGAGCATGTATGCCTAGCATGACCTAGGGTTTTTTCCTTGCAACTCAATTTTCTCACTTCACATCCAACTAAGATCACTTCATTAGCTTCCTAGAACTTATTTTCTATCCTCTGTTCAGTGGAACCACTCCCATGAATTTGTCACGATCTTGATCTAAAAATAATTTCTTTCACTCGATCTCTCAAGGGGGTAGCACACCAATATTCCTTTGTTCATTGGGGCATAGTGGGGCATCAGAAAAATCAACAATTTTTTTTAAAAAAATATTTTTCCTTCGAGCAGCATCAATTCTTTAAAACAACGTAACAAGTACCATGCTTCAAAGTGGGGAAAAATGTAGACACTTGAAAATTTCTTGAGTATATCACACATCCTAATCTTGCTTACTAACATCATTTCTCTCATAATTCACCTATTTTATTTATTTAATTAAATAATGTCTAATTATTTAGTTAAATTCATCTTATTCTCTTATTAATTGAATAATTAAGGTTATTTGATTAATTCGTCACCTTCATGCTAATTTTTCCTCTTTTGATTAAATAATGTCAAATTATTTCATTAAATGCCATAATCCCTCTTTGATTAAATAATTCACAATTATTTAATTAAAGATCCTAATTCTTCCAACTTGCACAATTAAATTATTTTCCTAAATTGTTCAATTAACTAATTTTCCTCCAATCCTCCAACTTGCACAAAGAATATTCTCATGGAATATTCCCTTTTCAAATTCAAATTCTTTCCTCCACATAAATAATATCTCCAACATATTTCATAAAATTAAGGGATGTTGTTGAATCCTCATGGATTATGGACCCTTGATTAAACCTTTGATCCACACCTTCATGGATTATTGACCCTTGATGCATCCACTGGTCCACACTCACACCCTTAATTCAATTTCATTCTTTGATTAGAATTTTGAATCCTCACCATTGATCAATATTTAAAAAATCTATAAAAGCCATTTTTTTCCATATTAATGGATTCACAACCTTTATGCACCCTTACTCTCTTGAATTGATTACTCATCTTTGAGAAATTTGAGAACCCCTCTTTTGTGAATCATCCTCATTCATGAACCAAGATTTTGCAACAACATGGATTAGGTCCAAATTAAGCAATCCACGTCCATTGTGAGACTAATCCCCCAATGGGATTGTAGGTTTGCACACTAGTTTAGGTTCAATTTTCTTTAATTTTGTTATTATTATTTTGAATTAAACTTTATTAGTGTTGTTTACTAAATTTTATTGAGTATGACTCTTAATTTGGTTAATTTATTGTTTAATTGATTCTATTTCATTCTTATTTGATCAATTGAGCTAACCATACAACATGTACCATGATCAAACATGCCTCTAGACCACCATTATCTCATAAGATCATGAAGAGATGTATCCTACAACCAAATAATTTGGAACTTGAATGTCAGGTTCTTAGAAGCTTCCCTCTTGCAAAACGTTTGATGGGCCAGTGATCTAAACCTTTCTATTCCAAAATATCTAAACTAGTAGTCCAATTATTGCCAATCCAAAAGCTAGAGACAAGGAACCTATCCAATCTCTTTGATATAAAACCTTCCCCACACTGCTTGTTACTCCAAGTGAATGTACCATTGCCTGGTTTTATATCTATTAAATTTAGAGATGCAATATTATCTCTCAAGAGGAAAGAAGAGGGATCAAGCCTACCCACTCCCCCTTTCTTTTCCTCCAAACTAGAAATAGCATTAAAGTCCCAAGCCAAAATCCAAGGGGTAAAAGGGGAGAAGGATCTCACATACCGAATATGAGCCCATAGATGGGTCTTAGCAAAAAATCAATAGGTGCATATATATTAGTGCACAAGAAGAGTTCACAGGATTCAAGGCTAGAAAAAACCATAAATAAAGAGGTCCACTAGAGATCCACCAAAGAGGAGAAATCTTACACGGGTTCGAAAGACAAGAAATTCCACCAGCACTTCCCTGAGCCTCAACACACTGACAATGACCTCTCCACCACACCTTAGAATCCACATTGAATATACCCTCTACTAACAACTTAGATTATTGATTAAAAAATATTAAGAGAATGCACCTTAATTAAATTCCAAACAACCTTTTGTCTAGAGATGTTTTTCAAACCCATTGCATTCTAGGAGAGAACAATCATCTATGAGATTTAGAAAAGTGGGAGTCAATAGTCTTCACCAAGCTTGACTCCAGCAAATTATTCCCCATTATTTTAATTTTATCTTGATCTTTCTTCCTCCCCAACTTAGAGGATTTATCTGAGCCTCCCTTTTTGAAGTTCTTTTGCTGCAATCCCAAGGTTAGTACAATCTTGCAACCTTTTCCAAACTCGTGGACCTCAGCTTCCAGTCTTAACTCTAGTAAGGCCATAAATGACTCTCCATCCAATTCATTATTCTTAGGAGGGGCCAAAATATTTTGGATCTCTTGAATTTGATCTGTAACCATTTGTACCTCCATTTGGTCATCTGCTACCCCATTGAGACCAACATCAACTTTAGGATCCAACTGTTCCATCCCTAAAACATTTTTACTAGAGTGCTACCTATCTATGTTTTCTATAAGATAATAAAAGTCTTCTAGAGCCTCAAAATGGTTAAAAGTATCTTCATTCTATCTATCCTTGAAGGATCTCTTTAGGCCTCTCCCCTTGTTATGAGGTTTGATAGCTGTAAAACCATCCTTATCAATTTATTTATAAAATTGGGGCTTTACCTTTATCCTTTGAAGGAGGAGGATGAAGAGGCACTTTGACAGAGGCATTGCTAGCATGCACTCCGAATGAGCTAAGTTTTGGGAACTTCCTTTGTAAATGCCCATATTTAGGACAGACCCAAGAACAAAAAGGAAGAGCTTCATAATACAGTTACTGGATCCATGAAGTTTATCCTACTTTAATTTCCATTGAATTTGGCAATGGGTCATTTAAATCAATTTCAATACAAACTTGGGCATAAGAGATTACCTTCTTATTCAGAGTGTTGAGTTGGACCAACAGGTTTCCCAAGTAGTAGCACAATCATGTGTAGAATATCATTCCTATAGAACTCTAGTGACAACCATAAAAGTATCACCCATACTAGGAACCTTGAATGCATCACCTTTGTCAGATTAAAATAAACATGCCAAGGTTTAATAAATATCCCCACCCGATTATAGAAGTAAGGTCCTCCTTCAAATGCCTTATTCCAATCAGCTAGGAAAGAGAACACCACTATGAAATATTTATTAGCTTCCTGTATAACCTCGGTATCCCCTTTAGGGTTCCAAGTCTGAAGGGCCCACAACTCTAAGAAAGGAAGAGATACCCGAAGCCCCATAAAACTGCAAAATAAGGCATGATTATTCAAATAATTAACCTCCTCAACAACTGAATCCAATTGGATAACTAAAATAGGTTGAGACAAACTCCTTTCTAAACATCCATCAACTTCTAGTACATGCAAAGGCCTATTATAAGAAGGCCCCCCACCATTTAAACCTTTACTTGAGAAATTCATAGCATTAGAGTGATCAAACAAAGAGGAGACAACCCTCCTCACCATCTTTGAAAAAGGTAAGTCTACATGCCTTCTTGAACTTATACTAAACAACATAAAAATGCTACCCAAAATGAAGAAAATAAGATGAACGCCCACAACCCTGCCAGAGATGACACCCCACTCGCAAACACAAACCCCCATGCACACCACAAGCTTGTTACCAAGGAGTCCACATTTCCTCCAGTTTAATCATTAAACCTATTACCATCTTATTTGATTAAACAATCCCTTAAATTTTGTAAATTTAAATCAAATGATTACTTTTCTAAAGTTGAACTATACAATCAACAATAATCAACTTAATTGTTCAAGGTTTTACTATACCATTTGCAACATTTGAAATAAATCATTTTCTTTATAAATATCATTAATGTCCTTCCAAAGACTATGGTTACAAGGTGAAAAAATGGTTTTCTTTTACCATAGATATTAAGATTCTTTATATTATTCCATTATCTCATTAGGATCCTAATAATGATATTTAACAAACAACACCTACCTTCTTAAAGTTCAAGAGGATTGTCAAATGATTAAGAATTGACTTGCTAACTCTTATTAATTGAACTAATATATTTTCTCGATATTCACATCGTCTATATATTCACGATTCTCTTGTTGGTTTGGTATTCACAAGTTTATGTTTCTTCTAATTAGTTACCACTAGTTAAATACCTGAAATGGTAAAATTTTGGCAATCAAATATGTTTAAAAACTCCTATAAGGGATGGTGAATTAGAAATAGATTTTAGTGTTTCAATATAAGATACACCCTCAAAATTTATTAATGAGTATATTTTGAAATTTAATTTCTATCAGGTGATTCACATGTTGTAAACATACATAAAATATCTAAGACCCATGTTATTTCCAAAGTACTCGATGTTATAACTAGGCCTTTAATACCAAACATCATGCCCACATTTAAATGTGGATCTAACACAAACGCCACAACTTCTTTTTTTAATACCTAGGTTCTCAACCTAACAACATACAAATTATCCCACTCTTACACAACACAACTTCTATAATTTACATTATTTAATGATATTATATTGGGTGAGGAACCACTCATAGTTTAATTAACTATAGTTTCTTGTTTTTTATTAGTGATAAACAGGTTTTGTGAGGACTAGAAACACATTACATACCAGTTTTGAGGGGATCAAAAAATCCATACAAAACAATGCAAGCTACAAAAAGATAGGAAAATAGACAATCAACAACCCACTATCAGCAGTCTACCAAAAGATACACACGATAAAACAAACTGTAGAGAAATAGCTTTGGAGGGGCCAAAGACCCTTTTACAGCTAGGAGTTCACATGGACTTAAACCCAATCATTTAAAAGTCAACTAGGCACTAAACACAACCTGTAGTAGTCATTCCATAGTAAACCAACTTCTCAACATTGAGCTAAAACAACAAGGGCTGCCAAAGCACCCTTCAAGAATAATCGTTTCTCCTAGACTCCCTACCTCAACAAGAGAGAAACTAGGAAAAATAGAGTTTGAGATCATAAAATGCGTTGAGAAGCATCAACCATCTTGCAACACCATCCTACCCAATCCTCCATCTCAAGCTCCACCTCAATAGGAGAGAGCCCCCCTCTATAGGAGATGATAAAATAAGAACCCTTCCCAATGAAGCCATTGCACTACACCTCGAACAAACTCCACCTCAATAAGAGATCATAAGAGAGGAATGATATTTTTTGCCACTTCTAGAACCACCGACTCCACCTCCATAGGAGCGGGCTCCTCCTTAATAGGAGCGGTCTCCACCTCAAAATAGTACACAACCTATAAAACATGGAAACAATAGTGAAAGTAGGAAGGATTGCCATTACATCCTTAGGCACCACAGGCTCCAGGTGCTTGACACAAGAAGTAAATAACAACTCGACCTGCCGCAAAAAGAAAGCATCCTCTTGAGCCTTCAGACTAAATATTTGGGATAGCTCATCGAACAACCCCAAAAAAACCCCACACATCAGCAAAAAATTTGAAACCCAATCGAGACACATAAAAAATCAAACCAAGAAGATAGGGCCCAAAATCTAGAACATAGAGAAGCCATAAGGCTTCAACAAGCTGAAGAAGAACATCAGAACAAAGGATCCAAACCCTAAAAGGAGAGAAAACTTCACAATCTACTTGGGGATCAAGAGGAACAACAAAGACCTCAACAAGTAGGACCAAAAGGCATGCTTCCAGAAAGAAAAAGGCTGCAAAAACCCACATACAACAGCAGGATACCAAAGACATCTATCACAAGAGGGAAAACCCTCTCCAAGAGCCACAAAAACTTCCACAACAAGGTTCCAAAGGCCAATAGAAGAACCAAAAAGGACCCTTAGGCCACAAAAAAAGAACCACTCCAAAGGAACGAGGAACCCACACACCACCAAAGGCAACCACCAGGTCTCAATCGAGAACCAAAGAGGATCTCCATCCAACACCTGCTGACCACAAACACAAACGAAACAAACCTAGACACCAAAGGATGCAACACTAGGGAGAAGTGCCACAAAAGGACAAACAAGCCGAATAGGACCAAGACAGTCCACAACTCTAGGCAAGGCAAACACTCTAGCAATGCCAAGCAAATGTAGCAGAGCAAGAAGCTTTGAAACAAACCCAAACATCTCCCCAAATGCATCCGAGAGAAGGAAATGATTTTCCAACACTAGAAAAAGAGGAGGAATCACCAAAAAATAGAGAAAATATGCATCTTTATCAAATTATCCATCTCCTCCATCTATAGAATTTTAATCCCCACCCTCGCTCCTATTCTCGCCTAGCACTCCTGCTCCCACTTGCTCCATCGCTTACTATAGTTTCTTGTTGACTAACTCCTTCATTCGAGTTTTATAGATGTTTGAATTTAAATTCTTACAAATGTCTTGAGGACATGGTGTTATCAATAATGTTACTACCAATGAACTTATCATTTAACTTGAACCTTTTTCCTTGCATTTTCCTAGGGTGTCTCGGTTGTCTACATTGGCTCATTTAATGAATAAGTGATCTTAATAAGTTATTTAAAGTTTAGGTGAATTAAATTTAAGATTTTCAACATCAAAATAATACTCAAATATAACTTCCAATTATTTTTTAGAAATATCTTGGCATAACTTTTAAATTGATCTACTTTATTATCTGATGTTAAGAGGCGATTACTTTGCTAGTTAATAAAAAAAGGCTATTTAAAATTTATATACTCAACCTTTTTATTTAATATTAGTTTTGCTAATTTTGAGTAGATAATCTATTCAATATTTGAATTGATTGTTAAATGATTTCCATATGCCTTACAAAATAATATTCATGTGAAATAGTTATTATAGATAGTTTTCATTAATCATATGTTTTTCTAATAGCCACTAAACAATCATTTCAATCGGACCTTCAACACTTTTGGCTAGGTAAGTGTACGATTGAGAATGATAAATTAATCTAACCCCATTACAAAAGTATCTTATATACATAAACTTAAATAAATCAGTTAATGATTTTTATCTAGTTTATGGGTAGATTCAATTTTAGAATAATAGCTTACATTTGGAAACAATTTCTTGTTCAAAATTTAAATTTAATATCACACAAACACACACACACACGCACACACATATTTTAATCTATTTTTATAACTTTAATATTTATGTCAATTTGTTAATGTGAATAATTTTATCTAAGCTTTTGCTTTTAATTGGTAATAAATAATTACTTATTTAAATTGATAACCCCTTTTCCTAGGTGGGAACACATTTAAACAAAATAAAATGATTTAACAAAACCATTGTGAAATAGTCACTTTACAAAACTTTAACCATTGCAATTTTTTTCTTTCCAACTTTAATTCATGCATAAAAATATCTTTATTTAAGTTGTACTAAATAACTTTAAAAAAAAAATTCTCTCATTTAATGAGATGTAAATTTCCACTTGATAAATATGAAGTTAAAATAATTGTAATATAAAATTCAATTATAAAAGTCCATTAAAAGGGTCCTAACCCGTAGTCCCCCACCATAGACTTAATCATCATTAAGAGAAACTAAATTAAATTAAACAATATTTAAGCATAAACACAAAGAAAATGGGATGAGCATTCAATCTCATCCATTGGATGAGATTGAATCTCCACCCTTATAATTAAGGGCAACAAGGTGAAGCCCTAAATCATAAGGATGAGTTATTAACTTCTCTTCCTTTTCATTTCTTCATTTTACATTTGATTGCAGGACTAAATAGAAGGAATGAAGGAGAACACTTATACAAGTTAATTGGAGGTGTGATCTTGGTTGTTTGATGGAGGATCTCCTTTTTGTTGTAGGTTTCTATTTAGTTTGTTTTTTTCATTAATTTTTTTTTTAAAGTGGCAAGACACAAAAAATTATTAATAAATAGAGAGTTACAAAGAAAGGAGATATGTATCAAAGATTAGCAGAAGAGAAGGAGCAAATTTTTTCCAAGAGAGACAAGTTCCATCTAGTATGGATAGTTACATGTAGCAGAGAATAGAATCCTTGAATAAGAAAGGATACCCAAATATACATATATCTTCCTAATAAGGGTTATCCAATTTTTTAAAAAAAGATAGCACCATAATAGCTCGGTAACAAAAGAGCTTCATTTGCAATACAAAGAGAAAACATTGAAGTATCTCGAAGACAAAAGAGCATCATTTTCTTAAAAAAAAGAAATCCCATATGAAAGTTGTAGAAACATCATAAATATAGGAGGAAGACCGAAACAAAGGTGGTGGAAGATACAACCACAAAACAGGAGCCATGGTCATGTAATTGGAAGAGAGAGAATAACCATGAGCATCGATCAAGGATACACTCCACTTTACTCTGAGGTTTCCAAGTCGGTAGGAAGAGTGAAGTATGGAATGGAGTGGGGTTCTGTTAGGGTGTGCCTTATGAGGAACTGCACAACATCAAACAAGTCTAAAAGCATATTGGATATTGTGTGCCCCAGACGAGGTTTGAGCCTATGAAGGATCCTTATAAAATCATAAGAATAATCATCCAACAAACTGTTAGCCATTGCATTTAAGAGAGAAGTAATTGAGTGGTTTGAAATGATAAATTTTTGACATAAAATACCTCAAACAATATTAGATGTTAGAGTAAAGGTTTTAACTTAATTGTGTTGATTAAGTTACCTTTATTCCCTTCTTAAGATTTCACTTTAGTTTGCATTAAGTGACATTTAATAATTATATTAATTATTAAATGTTTTCCTATTAGGGTTTGCATGATCTCCTTCTTAAGGATTGATCTATTATATTTTCATTAATTCCTCTTTTGTTTCAATAAGATAATTTCTCCATTTTGCAAAGCTTCAAACCCTTGTTTGTTTTCTCCATCCATTCTCTTCCTTGTGATAGGTATCCTTTTGCATGCAGGTGTTCTTGGAGTCTGAAGTTGGTTTTGACAACTTCTACATGGTATCAGAGCTTTCCTACTGCATGCCTATTCTTGTTTGAAGAATTTGGAGCTACAAGGGTTGGATCAGGCATTCACAGTTTTGGGGTTTGCTTTTTTGATCCAGGGAATCACCTGCAATTTCAAAGCATTTTGAGTCCAAACGGACTTTGCCGTTGGATCCACAATAGTTCAAAACCCCTAAATCGACTGTTCATTCGTCCATTTTGGACAAAGTTGATTTAAGAGGCAATTTTTTTTTACCTATATGGCCGTTTGTGCGTGGATCGGAGAAAAAAATTAGCCTTGGTAAATTTTTTTGTTTTTTAAAAACAAAAATCAAATAAAAAAAAGTCTTTTAAAGGCTTGCTGAGGCCTGGTACTGGGGTACCCGCAGGTACCTGCGTACGCAGGCCTGCGGGCCCCTGAGTATGCTGATCGGCGTACTGCCAGCCACTGACCGACAGTCTGATAGTATTGCCGACGGCGGTACACAGGTCACCGGCGGTACACAGGCCATCGACCTTTTCTTTTTTTTATTAATTTTTTTTCAAAACAAAAAATTATTATTTGTAATTTTTTTTTTTAATTGTTTTTTTATTAAAAATACAATTTTAATTGTAATAAGCCCTATTGTGCATGTGCGGCGACGACCATTTAGCAGTCAAATTTAGGCCCAGATTTTTTCTGCGATGGCCGTATGACCGTCAAATTTAATGCAGCACTGGTTTTTTTCCCCTTTGGAGCTGTTTTCTTCCAGAGGGTATAACTTGGGCATACGATATCATTTTTTGGCAAACGAGATATCGTCGGAAAGCTAGTTCTGTCAAATTTCTAGTGGTGTGGGTCTCATTGCTTCATTTTTCTATTGGTGCATTCTACAACTAGTTGAAGTCAAAGGAGCTGTTTTTAGTCTCGAGCTCGTAACTTTTGACCAGTTTCTCTATTTTTCGTGATCTTAGTGGCGTTGGAACCATATTTCAGAGCTCTTCAGTTCCATCCATGTAATTTTTCCATATTTCCCTCCAAGTATATTTTATTCAGTTTTTTGTGCTTTCACACTCTGGTGAATTACTTGGACATATTAGCTCTGGGAACTTCTCGTTTGCGTGGGTTGCTTCGATTTTTGGCTGTTCTTCATGTATTTCCAGTTTTTTGTCCTTTGTGGGCATTTTGAGCATCATTTATAAGCAATATTCTATGTAAACACACTGAGATAAAGTGCCACACTATTGTACATGTATTTTGGGGATTTTGCACATAAGGTTGTGCCATATTTTATACTCGCACTGTATTATAAAGTGTCATGGGGGGTTGTGTAGTGCCTTTATTTTTTCCATCACACCTTTGTTCGATGAGTGTCCCTCCACAATGATAGTGGATCCATATGATTCCAACCTCATGCATGTGTGCTTTGTTTTGCACACCACTTTTTCAGTTGCAAGTGCTTTCTTGTGCACTTTCAGATGTTGTATCTTCTCCTTCATGCACTACAGGGTGTTACACACCATTTCAGTGGATCTGTCAGGGTCTCCTAGTTCAATATTATGGGGGGGGTATTATACTGTTCATGCTAATGGTTCCTTGGTTTTTCCTTGGAGGGAATCTTCCATTCTCAGTTGATCAATTTTTTTTAGACTATTGGTAATTGTGCCATATGTATCTTCGTTCCAGGTGTTTGCCTTTGTTTTCCATCTGATTTGAGTAGTGTCGTTTGGAGCACTCATGCAGATTGTTGTCTTCTTGATCCTGATCATCTTATCTTCAAAGGAGGTTCTTCAACACCATGCAGTCATCTTTTGACAGTTGTTTGCAACTTTTTCTGCTTCAATGATGTTCTTCATGGCTTTCAGCATCTCTTTTTGGAGTAGAGTTTTTCCCATGAGGTTTTCTCTATTTCTCCACTTCACAGAGATTTGGTTGTATTTGGGTACCTCATCTGGCCTAGTTACTGGGACCCATGTTTACCTTCTTGCATTGTAGTTACCTTTGATTTCTTGCACATGTTTTTAGCTGCATTGTTGCTCATCTTAAGGGGGGGTGTTAGAGTAAAGGTTTTAACTTAATTGTGTTGATTAAGTTACATTTATTCCCTTCTTAAGATTTCACTTTAGTTTGCATTAAGCGACATTTAATTATTATATTAATTATTAAATATTTTCCTATTAGGGTTTCTTTTAGGGTTTGCATGATCTCCTTCTTAAGGATTGATCCATTGTATTTTCATTAATTCCTCTTTTATTCTGATAAGATAATTTCTCCATTTTTTAGAGATTCAAACCCTTGTTTGTTTTCTCCATCCATTCTCTTCCTTGTGAAACGTATCCATTTGCATGCAGGTGTTCTTGGAGTCTGAATTTGGTTTTGACAACTTCTACATTAGAGCCTTTCAAAATATCATAACCTTCCTATGTAGTATGCAGAGTATAAAGAGAACACACATGAAAAAGAATATAAGAACCTACAAGAAATTTTACCATTTCACTACACCAGAGAAAATCCATTAGATTAGAAATGAAGCAAGAGGCAACCTCATGGGGAAGTGACATTGCATGAAAATCCATCTAGTCATGACCTAGAATGGTCCCGATTGCATCTTCCACTGGCTTGCACTCCAGGATGCAAGTTCGACTGAGCTTTTCAGAAGAAAATGGTCTATCATCTCTTAATTCATGATACCTCGGTGGAATAAAGACTTTGAATGAATTTTGCATGGATCTTATTACAAATACCAGGAATGCAAAAGAAAGAATCCAATAATTATAGAGAGAAGAGACCAAGAACACTCATAAATAACTAGTTCACATGAGTGAAGCTAGTCAGTTGATACAACATAATTAAAGTTGAAAAACTAATGGGCCAGATGAAAGTTAGTCATATGCAGATATAACCAGAAAGTGCCAAGTGTTACCGATCATGACAATAATCATCCAACAAACCATTAGCCATTTCATTTAAGAGAGTAGTAATTGAGCTGTCCGAAATGAGAAATTATCGACATAAAATACCTCCAACAAGATTAGAGCCTTTCAAAATATCATAACCTTCCAATGCACTATGTAGAGTAGAAAGAGGACACACATGAGGAAGGATATAAGAACCTGCAAGAAATTTTACCATTTCTCTACACCAAAGAACATCCATCAGATTATAAACGAAGTGAGAAGAAACCTCATGGGGAAGTGACATTGTATGAAAATATAGCTAGTCATGACCTAGAATGGTCCTGATTACATCTTCCATCGGATTGCACTCCAAGATGCAAGTTCGGTTGAGATATTCAAAAGAAAAGGGTCTATCATCTCTTAATTCTTGATACCTTGATGGAATAAAGACTCAGAATGAAGTTTGCATGGATCTTATTACAAATTCTAGGAATGCAAAAGAAATAAACCAAGAATTATAGAGAGAAGAGATCAAGAACACCCATAAATAACCAGTTCGCATGAGTGAAGCTAGTTGGTCGATAAAACATAATTAATGCAACTAAAAGCTTATTACACCAAAGGTGATATAATGAAAAATCAATGGGCCAGATGAAATCCGCATGCAAATATAACCAGAAAGTGCCAATTATTATTGTCTGCAAGTGTTTTAACCAAGACTAAAATGCAAAACCAAAAGAGATGCAAACAAGGAAAACACAAACAACAACTCATGATTAGGCCTAAGTTGAACTTGAACAAATGCAAGAAAATAACAATGTTACCTTGTCCAGGTTGATCGGTTGGTTGGCCCTGTAGATTGTTTTATTTGTGTGCTCTTAGATCGATTCTGGCAGCATAACGACTTGTAAATGCTTGATTTGGATGCAATATGATGACTGGAGATTGAAGGCTTGCGATGGGTTGAGAGGATGAGAGCTTGAATGTGGTACATTGTGAATGTTGTTAGAGAATCCTTGAGAGTGAATGAATGTGTTTCTTTAATGCTTGAGTGTTGATTAGGGTTGCAAAAGGCTAAGTGTTAGTCATTAACAAGAGGAGATTAAAATGAAGGGCCTAGATTCATTCTTGGCCAAGGACAAGAGATCAAGGGTGGAGATCAAAGGTTGAGCAAAAGGAATTAAAAATTCCTTTTTAATGTGCACGGGGAAGACAAAAGAAATAAAATATTCCTTGGGAAACCTTGGGTGAATAAATAGAATTTAAAATTCCATTGGAAAGGACATGAAGATTGTAAATGGAATTAAAAATTCCATGAAGGGTGTTGGGAGAATAAAATGGAATTAAAAATTCCATTGGGATGTGACAAGAGTTGACTAAAGGGTTGATTAGATTAGTTAATCAATGATTAGGTGAAAGCTAGGTGGCTAATGATGATTAGGAGCCAACTTGCAAAAGTTGGAGGATGTGACACATCCTAATCATGGATTATGGATGTGTCACATCCCTAATGATGGGATTAGGAGATGAATTAGGATTAAATGTGGATGGGACATAAAGGGAATTAAACAAGTGGGTTATTTATTTAATTCTTTGGAAGAAAGGGATAAATGGGTAAGGTATTTAATTATTTAGCTGAATACCTTAGGGATTTAGAAAACTTTAGGGGGTATTAATTAAATAATAGTAACATTATTTAACTAATGTGGATAAAGGATATTTAGACGAAAAAGGATAAATTTGACCAAATGTAAGTTGTCAAATTTAGGTGTCTATAGTTACCGAACGTGACAATAAGCTATTATCCATTAAAACTTATTTTCTATTCTTTTCTTGTTATTTTAAATTTTCAAATATTTGTAACACTAAAACCCTTAATCTCTCTCTCTCTCTCTCTCTCTCTCTCTCTCTCTCTCTCTCTCTCTCTCTCTCTCTCTCTTATTTACCTTTTCAAGTTATAGAGGCTTGCAATATTAAATAGGCTTGTGTTTGCATTGATTTTCAACAACATATAGTTTATTTATATCAATATATTTTATTTATTTATTTTTGCAATAAATTGAATAATTTTAGAAAAAAAATAATGGGGGGGGGGGGGGCGGTGGGGCGACCCACCACATGGGTGTCAACCTCCCTATAGTGGCCACAACACCCCCTTTAAGGGTTTTGTGACCCCCATAAGGGTTGTTCCCCTACAGGTTCAACCACATAGTGGTGGCTGTAGTCGCTAGGGGGACTGCAACACCACAGGTCGTTGCCCCCATGGGGAATGAAGCCCCCCATATGGGGTTCCAATTTCCCCACATTATATATATTTATTATAAATCGTTAATCTTGTGATTAACCAGAAAAATAACCTCATTCTTTTTTATAAAATATTTAAAGTTCATATATATATATTATATGAATATACATTCCTTTTTTCTCTTTGTTATTTTTATTAAAATAGAGGTAAATTATTATTATTTTTGTGAGAAGATAAATACCGATTTATGTATTTATATATTTATATATACAAACATTTAATTTGAAGACTACTCAAATAGATAAAAAAAATGGTTCTTAATGTTGTTATGAAACCAGGTGTAACCTTTTTAATCAACATGTCTAGTTGAATAATAATATATATATTTTATATTAATATACATCTCAAATATTGTCTATACCATGGATTTTATTTCCACCCATATTCTTGGATGTCTATCAAATAAGTAGGTTCTCTTTTAAGTTTTAAAATGATACATTTGTTAACTACTTACCAAACTTCTTAAATCTATTACCTTATTAAATAATACAAAATACTATTGAAGGAAATATTAAGTAAACTATAACATAGAAGTTCTTAGAACCATATTGATGCTTATAATTTCTATGTACAATTAAAATAAAATATCAAAGCTAAATAATATATTTGAATAATATTTAAACCTCCCTTCTTGCAACTTTAAATGCACATACTATTTTCTCAATGAATACAAGGAAATATACTATTATAAATTTAAACCTTGTTTTTCCTTCATAATAAGATTTCATAATCCTTAGCTACAACCTTGGAAACTTATTACAACTAGAATAGTGGATTTTACCTTTTTACCCACTTTTCCTTCACAATAAATAAAATTATTGATCTCAATGAAAAGATGAACAAAAAAATTATTCATTTATTTTGAATACTTTATAAGAAAGGAACACATCTTATTCAATTTGAACTTGCTCTATTTCATCTCTTTTTTTGTTTCATTGCAACAAGATACTAAAACTTTGAATGTTACAAATAGTGTTTAGAAATATAATGAATAACATGCCAATAGGAGAAATAAAACTCTCCACCCTACCAAACATGGCATCATTAGACCATTTCAAAACCCTATTCATCCCCCAAGGTGAGATAACCATTTCAAACCGACACACAAATGGTTGTAACCCAACACTAAATATTTTTACAACTCAAATATAGAAAAGCCAAACATTATAGCAACTCTAGCATTTTCAAAACTCATTAAAAAAAAAAAAAAAGCTTATTACAACATTTAATAGAAAACCCATTTTCCAAACACTCCCAACCAAAGAATCCTTCATACTACTCATAACATCAACTACAAGAAAAAATAGAGTAAGAACTTATCCTTCCACATTATTTGTAGAGATCTAGTCTCCTCCATAATACCCTCTTCTTTGATCCTTCACTCTTTCTCTCTACCAAATCCTTCAAGGTTTCTCATTCCGTCTTCTCCCAGCAAGCATGCCAAAAGGAAGACAACTCAAAAGGAATGAACTCTGCCTCCAAATCTCTCTCCAAAAAAACCAAGAAAAAAACTCCAAGAAAAAAATAACCCTTTCCCAGTATTCCAATGGGATATTAATAGGGATCCCAAGTTTGAATCCCTTGAATGAGAGTGTGATAAGTGTGGCTCTCTCATTCATCCCTCAAGGTCAAATTCACACATTTTCTCACAATTGAGTGAGATTTTGGGGGAGATGAGAGGATGTGGAGTGTTCTCCACTCCAACAAGAAATTTGTTACACCCCGTTGTGTATTTACCTATTTGCTATTACCATGTTGATTAAAATACTTGAATATATGAATGTGTTTGAAAATATATGTGTTTGTACTTTGCTTAAATATACCATTGGGAATATGATGAATAAATGATTGATTTAATTTGATATTTTTATGATGAATTCTAATTATGAAATGTATGATGAAAGTGATTGTTTTTTTAATGGCTAACTACATTGTAATGTGCTAAGATGAATGAAGGAAAAAATTTGAGCCTCTGGAAGAGAGGAGAAATATCACTCAGAAGAAGAACATGGTCTGGTAACCTCTAATAAGATCTTTCCAAGATTACACACACTCATGTTTAGTTGATCAATTCAATTCAATGGTTTCGAGAAATGGTGGGTTGCCTAAGTCTTTTTTGTGTGTGAATTGGAATAGTTTGTCGATTAAATTGTGAATGATCTTGATTTTGAATAGTGCTCAAGTCTTCTTGATTTGTGTAAGTTCTTCCTTATATTTTATACTTAATCAATGAGACATACACATCAAATTTATATATGTATGTATATATATACATGACAATGATAAAATCATACACATGAGTAAAAAAATACTTGAGTATATATCGATAGATGTATCCAAACATACTCATGTATAGAATACCCATATGTGTGGGGATATCGAATAGATAGGATGACATATATATATATCCACACTTTTTGTATATATGTTAGTCGATGTGTTTACAAATATATGTGCTTGATTATGAGGTAATGATATATATATATGTATGTATTGATGTAATGGAGACATCCATATGGATATATTAATATATATATATACATATGTGTATATATGTATATACACATGCAATATAAAAATATGAATATATGCATTCAAATAATCAAATGATGTATTTAATAAACTTATGAGTTGATGGGTATATATATACATAAATATATATAGATATACATATATGTATATATATGTATTACATATATATTATATACATACAATATAATGATTTAGATAGCACTAATATTATTAAAGCACATGGTTAATATGAAGTGCATGGTAAGCAAATTGTTAAGTGCATATCTTATATTGAACAACATTAACTATATGATGCACAATAAATACTATAAACACAACATACACTATATAGTGCATAGCATTGAAAATAAAGGAATAATGCACCAAATGGGCATCACATGAGTTTTAAAAATTATGGCAAAATCAGCGTGGATTATAATCTGCCAATGACTAAGTAAAAAAAAAAAGGCAAAGTGAATAAGCATGCATATGAAACATTGAACTAGTCATAAGAAAATAATGACCAAGGTAATAGGGGTGCGAGATGCTTTCTGGCGTCAAACTGAGAATGGTGCAAATCCAATAGAAGTCTAAACTTGCAATATAAATTCAAAATGAGAGAAATAGTCAAGCATTAAGCTATCCAAAATAGATCGACCAATAGGAGACATTATCCTTACATTTATAATGATCATTCTTGTTGTCCATTATGGAAATATCTAGTTGTGTAGGTGTTCTTTGTGCAACAAATTTAGTTGCCACCTTCTACTTATACTTGCTGAGTCAAGATTTTGAATTGAGAAGTGTCACCTTGAAAAGCTTCTTTGTAGGTTGTAGATGCCTCATTTGAGACACACACATACTTTTCTTTCTATTGCTAATTTATGAGTTGCTAAATATATTTATTCTAAGTTTAGTAAGAATTTTGTGAGAGTTTTATGAGTGAATTGTGAGAGATTTGTGAGAAAATTGTGAAGGGTATTTTGAGAGAGGATGTAATAGTTTCCAAGCTGTAAGTTGACTTTGGAGGAGGCTAAGCTAAGAATTAAGTGTGTTAAATTAGAGTTGCATAGATAGGCATGTTGATTCTTACTCTTTTATGTTTTTATAAATCTGAAAAAGATTGATTGTATTTGTTTGAAAAATGTGCTTGAGTAGCAAGAAAAGGTAGATGTCTTTCTTTGGTTATATGAGATAGATTCACGCTGAATCTAGATTAGGGAATTTATTCAATTGATTACTATTTATATATATTCCATAATAAGGAATGAGTGTTTATATAGTATTATAATATGATTAAGATAAAACTTATATAAACTATGGTTAGTTTGAAATGGTGAATTGTTGAAATTGCTTAAGTAACTTTGATAGAAGTTTTATAGTAAATGAAAGACGTATTAGGTTATTCCCAGGGTTAGATTAATCCATGGGAAAGGGGATAACCTAGGCTTAGGATATTAATGGTCAATAAAAATCAAGCTAGGAAGGTGGGTGAGCATGTGACGTCCATCCTAAATTGGGAATGATGAATACTTTGGCCAAAGCAGTGTAAGTTGCCACTATTTATAGTGTTAGCTCACTGTGATCTGGTTTAGATACTAGGCAAGTAGTGTTATATGGTAGGTTGTATCCACTATGTGATAGATCTAGATATGTAGGACACAAAACCAAGATTAGATAAGGTCAATTTATTATGGGGTTACCAAACCAATCTCTTTGTTGAAGGGAGGGCCATCTCACCATATGTGGTAGATGTGCGAGAGACTGCAGTAAGTCCATGTTTGGTAGAAAAGCATTTGAGTGATGCTTCTCCTCACCAGTTGGTGACCAATATTTGGATGGGAGATTTCTGGGACTATTTGTATACCTAATGCAAAAAATCTCAATCGAGCTATGTATGTTGTATTTATCCATCTTATGGAAAAGTTCAAAACATGAAATTTATCAAATATGAAAGTTGTAACACTTTGTTATATGCAATAGAAAAGTTTGGAATGATATTTATTTCAAATGTGCATGTTATTCTTAATGAGAAAATAAATTTTATTGATGATAATGTGATCATAATTTACTTGTGGTTAAAAACATATTAAAAACTTTGGGTAGAAAAACTGACATGTTACACATGGTATAAGAGCTACCAGGTTCAACTCTGAAACCTATTTTCTCACTATGTTTTCCCTTTCAACATTATATGAGTAATATTTAGAAATTATTGTGCCAAGATGGTGTGTCTCAGGTTAATTGCAAGAAAGACAGTAATAAGGAATGAGTGCTACTTGAGGGCCAAGAATGAAAAAAGGCCATTGTTCAAACAATAGAGGGTACCAACTATTATAATTCTATTTGTCTGAGTGATACCAAAAGGATCAATCACGCTCTTTCATGGATCAGTCAAGAGAAAATAAGGATGAAATATGAAGAAAAAATTAACCATCTACCTTTTATTTCTTCGACAAAGTCAGACTCTTTATCACTTTCCAAGGAAATTCCCTCAAAATGTAGTGTTAGTCTTGCTCTAATATTTAGGGAC
Organism: Sequoiadendron giganteum; assembly: GCA_007115665.2. Lineage (NCBI taxonomy): Eukaryota > Viridiplantae > Streptophyta > Pinopsida > Cupressales > Cupressaceae > Sequoiadendron > Sequoiadendron giganteum. Next base: position 285,946,565 of record CM021103.1, read on the forward strand.
CCTCAAGTTATTCCTATGTCTAAAGTTATTGTTATAACCTCAAGTGAAGAATCAAAGGGATATGTTCCCCAAAATTATGTATCAGAAGAACAATTTGAAGGCTACTATCCTTTTTGAGATAGAGATGAGCAAAAATATGAGTGTTATACCCCATTGAGTTATTAATCTGAGAGTGAGCCTGATGGATACTCTCCTCTTGACTATTTGAATAGGATTCAATGTAAAAAAAGGGATATTGAGATCCTTGTGAATAAATGAAAAGCTATGTTTTATATCAAACTTGTGTGCAAAATCTTCAATGAAATATCTTATATGTGAATTATTCTTTGAATGTTCCTTGCATAAAGTAAATCATGTTAGGATCTAATTAAGATGGACCTATAGGTAACCAATACTTAAAAAAATGGTTAGGATAGTAACTAATCCTAAAGGAAGTCAAAAATTTGGACAAGGTCCAAAAAATGCGAAGGCCAAGTTGGATCAAATTATTGCTATCATGAATGAGACCAGAGCAAGTATAGGGTATCTTGAACAAGAAGTGAAGGGAAAAGAAAGATAAGAACAAGAAGTTCCAAAAAATAAAGAAGAAGTTCTCATCTACAATGAAGATGAAGGGGAGAATTCACATGATCACTCACAAACCCATGAGTATGAGAATGAGAATTCACAATCTCAGATTGAGGGAACCGTTGGAAACAAGCTACACTGAGAGGGGGGGTGAATCAGTGTTGTGCAAAAATTAACATTATTAACCTTTATCTTTAAAGCACTTGTAACATTCAACAAAAATGAATGAAAAAGAAGAAAACAATCACAACACCATAACACAAGAATTCTTACTTGGAAAGTCTGTTAGGGGAAAAACCACAGTGGATGGCCAATCCGCATTATGATTTGAGTATACTCAAATAAAGTTTACAATTTGGGGAATGCACTTGCATTCAGGTGCACTACCTAGATCTCACTGCTCAAAGGGAAGTCTCACTTCCTTATAAAGAGAATTAGATTAAAACCATATGAGAATTTGAACTAAGAAACATAGAATCTACATATGCTTGATTACAGTTCCGGTTAGGCATAATATTCAATCTTCTGTCCTACAGTCTGATTCTACACTTCTACTCTATTCTTCTCACACTCGCAACACAGATCCTTCATGCACAAGTGAAACTATGCATTATTGCTATTATGATATGCTCTTATTCACAATTCACATCAACACACTTCATACTTTTTTCAAAATGATATAGATGATCTCATATATATATCCGCAACTTAGAATTCAATTACAATATGTTGGTTTTAATAAAACAAAAGAATATTTACATATGTTGGCTCAAATCAAGAATAAAGTATAATGCACATCCACAACGGTCAGCCACAACATAGCTAGGACCCAAACAAATATGCACAAACACAAAAATAATTAACTAATTACTTCCCATACATCCGCAACATGATATATTCATGAAGTCGGCTTCAGTACTGATAAAACAAAGAATTAGCTAACTGGATCTTCTAACTACCACACAAATCAATACAAGGCACTGAAATTTATGGATAAAACTAAGAATACATCGATCAACCTTCATTGAGATATACAACACAAAATATTAATTGGAAATTTGTATGTGAATCGATGAACCCAAAATTGTCAGATGCTCTGTTCTTCCTTAACTGTTTGCTATTTGATTGCTGGTAGGATAAATTGATGATGCACAAATCTAATCACCGACTGGGGTTTCCATCAATGAAAACACCAAATGATATTCAAAGTGTATCTTTCCAATAATGTCCCCTTTGGAATTGATGGCAACACTTAGTGAAAAATGACTAAGTGTCAGATCAGTACCAACATTAACTACACTACCAAAATTTCAAAAACCAATCTCTCCTCCAAAATACAATTCTCCCCTTGAGATGATTATGCATTTTTCACTCTGTTACTCTCCCCCTTTGAAATCAATGGCAAAGTTAGGAATCCGCATGCCAAAAATTACACAAAATTGTTATGAACAAGTTACTTATGTACAAAACAGGCTTCATAAACTTACATAAACTTGAAAATGTCTGAAAAATATTTCTTCATCAGAGCCAAATTCGTGTCCCAAACTCTTTTGAGACTATCCAATATTGTTATATGTCCACAAACCAAATAGGATTATGTCTCTGCAGACTCCAGGTTTGCTGGATCACCCACTGCTTTAGCATCTTTTGCTTCTTTCAATGCACTTGACATAATTTCTATCTTTGGGCCAATTAGACCTCTAAGTTCACATGCTCTTGCAACAATTTTGTCATTTTCATGTTTTAGGCTCTTTATTCCTATCAAACATAGATAAAACTTCTCCTTATAACTTTCCAACACTACCAGTTAACGGATCAAATGCATCAGAAATAGTGGCTAATTGTTTTTCCAAATCCTTGACCTTTTTCTCATTGTCATTAGTAAATTTTGATAAAGACAAAAAAGATTTGTAAATCTTCACACCTTTGGATAGAGAATTTTGGATATTTTCCACATAGGTGGCTAGAAAAGTTTTATCCTTAGCAATCATTTCCTTCAGCCCATTTAATCTTTTAGCATCAAATTCCTTTTGAACTTTGATCATAGCATATTTCTCAAGTGACTCAAAGTGAGTACTTAATGAGTTGATGAACCTCTTTAATTCACCAGAGGAGGAACCAATTGGATATTTCACATGAGTGGGCATTATCTTTTCCAAGACTCTAGATGCAAGATTTAGAAGTTCACTGTCCTCAATATGGGACTTTAATAGTTCTTCTCTGGCTTTTTCTTGGGAAAATGAAGCTACTTTCATTTTATGAATTGGACCCAGAGTAGATAGGTTGATCAGACCTTCAATCAGTTCAGGATCAAACTCTTCTTTCTATTATACCAAGAATTTATTTACTACCTTTGCAGTGTCTCTTGCTTCTACTGGAATTTCCTTTACATCAACTTTCTTCTCTTCAACCATTACTTCCTTAGTTGTAGGTTCTGACTTATCTTTAGGGATCTCTTCTTTCTCAATTGATACAATTTCTAGAACTTCAATTTCCATAGGCATTTCAACATTGTCCACTTAAGGAGGGATCTGAATATATTCAGTTGCATCTTGTTTCACTTCTTCTTCTTCTCCTAGACTAGGTGAAACATCATGAGTTCCTTCAGGGATAACATCAATTCTGATATTTAACAAAACTTTTCTCAGAATATATATTTTTTCTTCTATAACTTCCTTGGTTTTCACAATAATCAAATTATTCACTCTTGTTTTGCTTTTGAATTCCTTCTTGGCTTTATTTAGAATTGACTTTATTTCTTCCATAGATGCTACTAGACACAATTCAACAAGAATTATTTCTCTCATATGCTCTTCTTCTGATTTGGAATTAGCTCTCCTCATCTCCAAAATATCATATAAGCTTTTGGGTAAATTAGTCATTATTTCAATCAAAACTTTATTGAAAATATTCAAATTTTTTATTGTTGCCTCCTCAAGAATTCTCTTATCACAGTCACCAAAAGAATCATACCATTTGCATAGTGGCTTGAGATTTCCATCCTTAACCACAACCTTTTCAACTTCCTCTATTGACATACCTGGATGGTCAGTTTTTGTCTTCTTCTTTGCTTGAACATCTCCACCAGAGGATTTAGTTTTTATAACAGTTGTTGCCTTGGTGCCTTGATGATTGATTTCTTTAACACCTTCATCAAAATATATTCTTCATCATCAAAAACTACTACATAGACTATTTTTCTCTTTTCTTTCTTCCTCTTTCCTTCTTTATCGGATCCCTTAGATTCACTTTTCATAGGGATTGATTTTGCTGTAGGGGCAGAATGGGATGTAGAGCTTCTAACTAATCTAGCTTGGGAAGATGGTGCTGCCGGACCAGCTGATTCAGTTTTTGCTACCTGGTTTGCTGCTTCAACTTCTTCTCTTTTCTTTATGTCTTCTCTTATTTTCTTAATGGGTATGCCCATACTTTCTCCAAATATTTCTACCTCTTTTCTAACTCTTTTGGTTAACACAATTTTTCTGAGTTCATTATGAACCTGCATGTTCTTTTCAACATAAGTACCAAATATTTCTTTTGATTGATCTAGAGGCTTGATCAACAAATGTTTTTCATACATTTATAGAATGAACTCCTCAACTTCATATCCCATCGACATGATCCATATTGTTTTGGGATCAACAACCTCCATCATACATTGATCAATATCTACCATGAAGCAAATTGTATCCTTGTATTTATCTACAATGGAAGTGGTAATCCTCTCTCTGGATTGCATCATACTCTAAATTTTTTTGAAGTATCCCTAGATAGTGGCATTTGTTTTCTTAGTGTCTAAATATCTATGAAAGAGATCTCCGATCTGAGCAACTACTGATTTGTGTTTTTGCCAATGAATCTTTCTGAATCCCAGAACCTCATCCATGAAATAAAAGAATAAGCATAATAGCAAGTTTCCATACTTAAAATATTTTTTCTTATCCTTCTTGATCTTTGCAAGATTTTCCATTAGATGACTCCTCATAAATTCACAAAGATCATATTCTACATTTTCTTTCACCATCTGATAGGTGACATAAATGGTTGTACCGAACAAAGAGTTGTCTCGAATGGAATGATAAATCTTGTACCCAATAGCTATAGATGAAAATTTGACATATACACCAACAATGTCATTAATTTTCATTGTTCTTATGTCATACTTAGAACCTGTAGCATCAATGACCATTTGATTCTTCACTGATTTCATAATCGATAATCCATCGGAAGAATTTAAACCTGTTACAACACTGATAGTCTCCTTTGTGATTTTGAAGGGTATGCTTAACCACATGAATTCATCATGGACTCAAATTAGAACATAACGAACCCATTCCAACTCTTCAAAGACGGGAAATTTGACAATATGTGTAAAATTCTTTGCTTCTAGGGTTTTATATTCTGACTTCACACATAAATCTTCACCTATGATGTGATTATTATATAAATTCAACAGTTGTGAGCTTCCTAGTTCTTCAATATTCATGTGAATTGTAACGCCCTGCCACACAGCCCTAGAGGAAGTTGCAATTAAATACTTAAATGGAATAATTTTTTTGTTTTTGTTTAAGTACAATTAACATGCAAGTTCACCGCCTAATGCCAACAACCTCTAAGGTTACGAGACAAAGGTTATATAGAACCTCAACAAAAAACATGAATCTAAACCATGTCATTTAATTACTTAAGGAATTAAACACATACATTCCAAATATGATAAATTACATCAAGCATAAGAGATAAATTTCAATTTCATTTATCAATAAATAAACAATAAGATTACATCTCTCATTTCCCGAATGAGGTAAGTCCAATAAGCATAATTACAATTACAACTTTCCACCTCGATAACAAATGAGGTGTAATAAATCACAAGAACAACTGAAATGAAATAAAGAAAGAACTCAAATTGAATCCCACGAGATCTCCAATAGGAAATATCGTCCACATGAACATGAAGAAAGCCCAACAGATTAAGGTGCACGCCACCCAACCAAGTGGAACCCAAAGGCCCACCCCCCGTGCTAGGAGATAGTAGCAAGGAATCCTAGCCAAGGCCATCTACCTCTAGACAAAGACTAACACATCACTGAACCAAATTGACACAACCAAACACATGTACAACACAAGTACAACACAAGTACAACTCAAATACAACTCTAACATGGTCACATTGCTTCTAGATATATAGCGGATCAAGTAGGTTACAAGAACCATACACACAGAATCAAATACCAACTATTGTCCTAGACAAAGTGTCATCACATAACTCATCATGAGTTACCCACTGCGGATCTTCATAGGCTCCAACTATCCTAGTGGCCTCAACCGATCCCCGACCCTCATACTTACTAATGCGGGATCAAATACCTTTCATAAGGAAAAGATAGATGACCTTGCCATTCTAGGCCTTCCCACTCATCCCAAGTCTAAACGAGCACTTGTGTCTATGAGTGAGGCAAAATTATCTTGATTAGTGAGAAGTTAGTCCTAATATTCTAAGTATTGTTTTAGTTATCACTTGATTTAACCACCTCCGAAGGTTATCCAATTTACCTCTTTGGGCTCTGACGCCTAATGGAAGCCACTCTTTTACTTGACAACATACCAGCAAAACCAATCACCAAGGGAACACAAGTGCATACAAAATAGATATACAACCACTCCAAATCTAGGAGGAAACATAAAATGAAACTCACTCCAAACACTAGAGGTAACAAACATAACAAAGCCACTCCTTACAAGGAGTCACAAATCGCATAAACCACTCCTTCCACAGGAGGCACAAAATATCCCCGTTCGTGGGAACTAGGTAATAACATTGACATAACCTCATGCACTACCCAAGGGAATTAACAAATGGTTGACCTCACAAAATGACAACCCTCAACCTCTAGGGTCCTCTGGAAGACTTACATATTAAAGACACTTAACCCATTTCCCCAAACCTGAACACAAAGGAATTAATCACATGAAGCAATTGCGAGGGAATAAACTAATTTCTGATATATTAAATCCACTTCCCTTAATTAACATTCAGTACTTTATTTCCTTAATAAAATCGAATTGAATAACGACTCTTTTGGACAAAGATGATATTTAAACCAAATATTTCATTCTCTAATTGTTCTCAATAATTATAAAAATAAACATTTATTCCAACCATTCAGAAACTAACATTTTAAAGTAAATAAATGTTTCATCTACTTGATATAATCATTTCCAAAACAATTTAACATAACTTAATATCCATATTATTTAAAACAAATATATTATTCCATCTAAATATATTATTTTTAAAATAAAGTCAATAATATGTCCAAGAATACTATATCCTCATTTTCTCAATTAAACTAGATCAATAATTTAATATATGTATATATATTTGAAATATATACATATATCATAATTTATTGCAAAATTTAGAAAATAATATACTTTATTATTAATATATACTAATATTTTCACATTATAAAGTCTAATATAAAATATTATTTAAAATATTTTAATATTAAAATTATAACATGCTAAATACTCTATATATTTGATTACTAATACATATAAATATTTTAATATTATAAAATATAATATAAAATATTATTTTAATTTACAAATATTTTTACTTTTCCTTATTTTTATTTATTTTCATTTTTTTGTTTGAAAAAAAGAATTAAAGCTCCCCTTGGGCTGCACGCCAGCCTCTCGGGCTGCACGCGAGGGTTTAGGGCTGGCTGGCATTGCCTAGCTGCGCATTTCTTGCCCGCATGCAGGTGTGGGGCGGTGGCTTACCCAGACGAACCCCTGGTGGCGGCAACTGTGCTATGCACAGCCGACCACCCTTGTGGGTGGCACGACTGTGCTTAGCACAACTGACCACCACTAGTGGTGGCAACTATGTAAGCAGCGACCGCGGGTGGGGTTCATGGGGGACGTGCTGGGCACGGCTCCCCCCAATCGCCTCCCATGGGGGCGCAGTGGGGGTGAGCCCCCAACGCCTCCCCAAAACAAATTTCATTTTTTTGTTTTTTATTTTTTTAATTTTTATTTTTTTAAAACGCCTTCGAATTTTTTTGAAATCCATGCACCTCCACAGTGGGGTTTGGAAAATTTTGACAGCATAACCCCCCCTAGATGATTTTTTTTTAAAGAATATATATATATAAAGATTCAAACACCCCATAATAGATTGAAGAAATAAAAATTGAAATAACTTTTATAGCCAAGAACTCATTTTTCTTTTGAAGCAATTTATTTCAAAACAAAGGTTTTCTTCCAAATCTTTGAAAACAAGAATCAAACTGGATTTGTTTTGCAATCATACAGAAGATTTAAATTCTTTTCAACATGATTTTCAACAACAACATATACAAAATAAAATTTCAAAAACAACCAATTATAAAGACATGAACCTGGTATTTTTGAGTTTGAGAGGAGATCCAGATGGTGCACAAGTTCTTGCCTTGATTCCAACTTTAGCTCAACAAATTCCACAGCTTCACATCAAAACCCACAAAATGCAAAAATATCTTCCTCTCCTCTATTCTCAAATTTTCATAGTTGTTGAGAAAAATACTTATGAAGAAAATTCAAATAATAAAGAAATTTCCAAAAATATCTCAAAATATCTATGCAACCACCCTCATAAATTTTCAAAAAGAAAACAAAAAATATCTCTATTTTCAATTTTTGAATTCAAACTTTTCTTAAAAAGGAAATTTAAATAATTTTCCCTTAATTTTCAATTTCAAACATTATATCCATAACTTCAAAATGAATAACTTAACTTATCTCAACATCATTAATTTAATTAATTAATAAAATAGATTTAATCCACGATTAAATTATTTATTAATTAATGAAATAAATTACATTACTAACATTATACCAAAACAATTTAATCCACAATTTAACTACAGAAGCATTTATTTAACTTTATAACATGCGATTAAATAATCAAAGAGAAGGAAAAATGTTTAAAGCAACACAATCCGACTTAGAACCAATGACCCACTATAACTAGGGTGATAACTTGGCATGAAAAACCTAGCTGCTATCTCCCAATCAAATACCGTTGGGCAATGGACACACTCAAACCTGTGAAACCAGGTGGAGTCGATGTCCTGTACCTATCAACCTACGAACAAAGAGTATATCCACATGCATATATATGTCATAATTAAAACACACCGTGAAGAGGAAATCATAGAATCGTAGGGCACTCGCAAGCAAGTGATGCGATACCATCCCCTTCACCAACACAATGTAACTAACTGAAAAATATAACATAATAATTTAATCCAAAGCATAATACACCATTAATTCGAATATCCACTTATGCTAATTCAAAACATGCCATAATGATAACATCATAATAAAATACCATCACACCAAAATATAACATTCACGTCGCTTAATAGATAGCGATAAAATAGAAGCCGAGTACCATAGTCAAGGTACTAACATAAAATACAACATAAAAAAGAAGAACACTATTTGATCAAAAGGACAAAATGGAGGGGTATTACATGAATATAAACCCTAATATCCTTTATGTGTAACACACCATATGGAACAGATGAAAATACTCCTAATGGATCGGTCTCAATAGACTTGTAGGGATGTCATTTGAATTTTGGATGGGGCCAATCCTTAACTTCAACTACTAATGGAGTAGCCATTATCAGTTCACAAGTTCACAGAGTTTTATTGAAAAATACCTTTCCGTCGGATCATAGTTTGATTTCTAAAAGATTCTTTGCACCTGAATTTCACCTTAATTCGCCTTAGAGCTCTCCAAAATTCTTTTCTTCAAAATGAAAAGTGAGAAAGGAAAGATATAATTGACTTTTTATCACTCACATACTTAACCCTTTTTGATGCAATAAATGATTTTACCCTAACTCATCTGGTTACACTGTTTTCATGCATTGTGATAGATAAATCTTCTATAGAATTTCTACATTGCATAATACTTTCTCCAATAGGTTCAACATCTGTAGCACATCTATGCACTTACTGAACTTATCCACATTCCGGTGTCAGTCACCGGTAGGGGGTTAAAAGAGATTTTTGTGATAGCTCCCCTAGGCCAAAGGATTGAAACTAATTCCCGGATGAACAAACAAAAGCAGGTTTTGGTGCTGGTGCATTTTACTCATTAGAGGGACTCTTCTTCACCCATTTCTTTTGCATCTACTTCTTGACCACATCTGTAGTGAATTTTCCTTTTCCTTTAACATCCTTATGCATATTCCTTCTTTGATTTACCGGACCTCTTCTATTCCAAAAGAATCTAGCAATGTGACCAAATTTTTTGTAGTTATAACACACAACATTTTTCTATCTAGACCAGTTGTTCCACTGATTTCCTTTTGATCTGCACTAGTTAGAAATATGCCCAAATCTATTACATGTATAACATCTGGCATTTCTATGAAATTTTCTCATCACATTTCTACATTCATTTGACTTATGACCAAACTTATTGCAATTAACACACTAAACTAAGAATGATGGACCCTTTTGATTCATCCTACTTCTACACTGAGAAGCCATGTGTCCAAATTTATTGCAACTGAAACAATATCCATTAAATCTCTAAGCATTAGGTTGTCTTAGGGGATACCTTCCAATTTGTTCATTTAATTTCCTTGCCTGAATCTTCTTTGCCCAGATGTGGAACTTTCTTCTTCTTCATATCCAAGACCTTGCTTGTCACCATTTGTCCTCTGACTGCTAATTAGTTCATCAAGCTTGGCTGAGCTAAATTTGAACTTTTCTTTATACTCATTTTCATTAGAAAGTTCATCTCTAAGATCATCAATCTTCTTTTCAAGTCTTTCCTCATTGTTTTTAGATTGTTCCAATTCATTGTCCAAACAGATGCATACTTCATATTTTTCTTTCAAAGACTGTGCTAGGTTCTCTTCATTCTTCTTCCTATCTTCAATCTCCTTGGTCATCCTCATCATGATAGATTCCATTTCATGCTTCACTACTGTATTATCTCTGGTAAGCTTTTCACATTATTCTGTCTTTTCTTTTAGGGCTTGACTGAGTTCTTCTTCTTCAATGCTCTTACTATCATTCTGTTTAATTTGATCATAGAGTTCCTTTCTCTTCTCTCTGGACTTGTTGATTTTTTACTTCAAGAATTCAATGAATTTCTCAGCATCCATGAGGTTTTCTTGCAATTTCTGAACTTCAGAATTTGACTAATCAAGATCATCTAGGGCCACCAAAAGTTGTTGTTGAAGACTGTTTGAATCCATTGAAATACTTTCCAAGATCTCCCTAAGTTGTTAGACTTCTTCTTCTGAGGAACTAGCTCTGATACCAATCATTGGAAATAAGCTACACTGAGAGGGGGGGGGGTGAATCAGTGTTGTGCAAAAATTAACATTATTAACCTTTATTTGCAAAGTACTTGTAACATTCACCAAAATGTATGAAGAGGAAGAAAAAAATCACAACACCATAACACAAGAATTTTTACATGGAAACCCTGTTAGGGGAAAAACCACAGTGGATGGCCAATCCACAATATGATCTGAGTATACTCAAATAAAGTTTACAATATGGGGAATGCACTTGCATTCAGGCGCACTGCCTAGAGCTCACTGCTCAAAGGGAAGGATCACTTCCTTACAAAGAGAATCAGATTAAAACCATTTGAGATTTTGAACTGAGAAAAATAGCATCTACATATGCTTGATTATAGTTTCGGTTAGGCACAATATTCAATCTTCTGTCCTACAAATTGATTCTACACTTCTGCTCTGTTCTTCTCACACTCACAATACAGATCCTTCATGCACAAGTGAAATCGTGCATTATCGCTCTTCTTCTCTACTCTTATTCACAATCTGTATCAACACACTTCATACTTTTTTCAAAATGATGCAGACGATCTCATATATATATATATATCGACAACTTATAATTCAATTACAATATGTTGGCTTCAATAGAACAAAAGAATATTTACATCTATTAGCTCAAATCATAAATAAAGTATAATGCTCATCCAAAATGGTCAGCCACAACATAGCTAGGACCCAAACAAAGATGCTCAAACACAAAAATACTTAACTAATTACTTCCCATACATCCGCGACATGATATATTCATGAAGTTAGCTTCAGTACTGATAAAACAAAGAATTAGCTAACTAGATCTTCTAACTCCCACATGGATCAATACAAGAAACTGAGATTTACAGATAACACTAAGAATACATCGATCGACCTTCACTGAGATACGCAAAACAAAATATTAACTGAAAATCTGTATGTGAATCAATGAACCCAAAACTACCAGATTGTCTGTTCTTCCTTAACTGTTTGCAATCTGAATGTTGGTAGGATAAATTGATGATGCACAGATCAAATCTTTGACTGGGGTTTCCATCAATGAAAACACCAAATAATATTCGTAGTGTCTCTTTCCAATAGGAACTAGTAGGAAACATTTGGCAACTGAATTATCTAGGAACATGAGAAAAATTACCCCTCTAAAATTTGAAGGAAGCACTAGTGGAGAAGAGGTTGAAGCTTGGTTAATTCAAATGGAGAAATACTTTGAAATCATAAACTATTTTGAGATCACCAAATTTATTTGGAGACCCTACCAGTTAGTGGGAGAAGCTTCTAATTGGTGGATGAACAAGAATATGGAACTTGGTCTTATTTCCTTAAAACTAATCTGGAAAGAGTTTGTAGATTTTGTTTATAAAATGTGGTTCCCCCAACTCTTCTTCGATCAAAAGCTTACTGATTTCCAAAATTTGAAGCAATGGGATATGTCAGTAAATGAATATTGGGAGAAGTTTATTCATCTTTTAAGGTATGTACCAATGTACCAAAAAGATGATCAAAATTGTATCAAAAAGTTCATCATGGGTATGAAAAACAAAATAGGTGGTGAGGTGGATGTGCATGGTCTGGCCACTATGGATCTAGTACATGAGAAGGCGATTAAGAAGGAGTATAATCTCAAAGCCATCTTGATCTTTTGAGAAAATAAGAACCGAAAGAAGTTTGGAGGACCCTAATCCAATCAAGCTCCAAAGAAGTTTAATGAGGGACAAGAATCGAAAAATCAAAGGGATAAGGGATTCCACAATAATTGGAATGAGCCAAGGAGGGATCACCGAGGAAATAATTATAACAATGACAATAGTGGGAACAATAGAAAAGCTAGAGGAAATGGTGGTAATACTAATAGGTCGGAAAAAAGAAGAGGTCCAGTAAAATGATGTTATACATGTGGTGGGGATCATTTTGTAAATCAATGTCCCAATAGACCAACATGATCACAACCTCAAGATAACTCGCTTCCACCTTAGCAGACCACATTTTAGTAGAGGATCCTTGCAGTCATGGATAATCGGTAAGCAGATTACCAAGTCACTCTAGTAGAAACTTTAGGTATTTTGTTTGACATACCTATTTTTATTATTATAGATACTGGAGCCACAAATTTTTTTGTTTCACCTAGAACAGTTAAATAAATTTCAAGAAAGGCTGGATTTATGGAAAAATACTGGATTGTAAAATATGCAAATGAGACAAGAGCAATGGTAGAACAATTTTTATTTGAGGAAAAGGTTGGACTTCCAAGTTTCTCAATAGAAGTGAACTTATATGTAGAACCCTTAGGTTCTTATTATGTCATTCCAGGAATGAATTGGATATGGAAGCATAAAGCCAAAGTAGATTGCCATGATAAAATAGTAAAGTGTTTAGATGATCTAGGTAATTGGGTGACATTGTAAGGTACACATAGGGAAATCAAGTTGTGACAGATCTCTGCTATGTAAATTCTTAGGGAAAAGATGAACGAATGCAAAATATTTGTAGTCAAAATGGATAAATTGAAGGAATTCAAAGAAGTCACTCCTCAAGATAATGTCATGTATCATGAGTCACAAGATTCTCAGGAAGTTGAAGAAGGAGAAGTGGTGGAATCTAATGAGATGGATATGAAGAAATATCCCATCTTACAAAGATTTGAGGATGTCTTTCCAAAAGAACTATATGGATTGCCTCCCAAGAGAGTGTTTGATTTCTCTGTTGACATTGTACCAAGGTTTGAACTTGTGTCCAAAGTACCTTATAGAATGACAACAACAAAGTTAATGGAGCTCAAGGTATAGCTGGAGGAATTATTGTCAAAGAGATTGATACGACCCAGTGTTTCACCTTGGGGAGTGCCAGTGATCTTCATTAAGAAGAAGGATGGTACACTACACTTGTGTATAGATTATCAAATTATTAATAAAGCTATGGTAAAGAATAAGTACCCATTTCCTTGTATCGATGATATTTTCGATCAGATGTGGGGAGAAGCTGTGTTTTCAAAGTTTGATCTATGATCAGGATACCATGAATTGAGGATCAAAGACAAAGACATTTTCAAAACTACCTTAAGAACTAGATACAAGCATTATGAGTTCATAGTCCCACCTTTTGGACTAATGAATACACCAACATTCATGAACCTAATGAACAATGTATTTAGGGATTTCCTAGATAACCTTGTTTTGGTTTTCTTGGATGAAATTTTGATTTATTCCAAGAATGAGGAAGAGCATTGTCAACATTGAGAGATAGTTCTCTAGTGGTTAAGAGAGCACAAACTATCTAAATGTACCTTCTTCCAAAAGAAAGTGCAATACTTGGGTCACATAATTTTAGTTGATCCAACTAAGATAAAGATGGTACTTGAATGGCCAATACATAAGAGTGTACTAGAGGTAAGAAGTTTTATGGGTCTGACTGGTTACTATCAGTAGTTTGTCACAAAATTTTCTCAGATAGCTTTTCCTATTACTTCATTAAAAAGGAAAGGAAAGAAGTTTGAGTGGTGAGAATAATGTCAAGCAACATTTGACCTACTCAAGGAGAAGTTGACTATGGCTCTGATATTGAAGGTACTTGATCCAAAGGGTGATTTGATAGTCATAATAGATGCATCGAGTGAAGGTTTAGGAGGAGTCTTGATGCAAGATGGACAATTCATAGCTAAAGAATCAAGAAAGTTGAAGCCCTATGAACATTATTATGCATCACATGATTTTGATTTGGCAGTAGTTGTTCATGCATTATAGATGTGGAGACACTATCTGTTGGGAAAGCCATTTGAACTAAAAACTAATCATCACAATTTGAAATATTTTTTCACCCAACCTAATATGAATGCACGACAAAGGAGATGGCTAGAGTTGATATCTGATTATAACTTCAATATCAACTACATCAAGGGAAAAGATAACCGGGTTGTTGATTCCCTAAGTTGTAGAAGGCATATCGCTTCAATGGTGTCAATCCAAACTAACAGTTTCAAGGGTTAGGTGTTGCAAAGATCTAAGGGTGATGAATATTATGAGCAAGCTAAGCAAGCACTCTTAGATAATACACAAGATGCAAGGTATGAAGGATTTCAATTTGAACCTAATGGATTACTAAGGTTTAAAGGAAGAATCTATGTGCCTAATTCTAAGGAATTAAGGAACCTACTATGGAAAGAAGTTCACAATGTGCCATATTCTGGACATCCTGGTGTGGCTAAGATGTTGGATGATGTGAAGCCCTTGTATTTTTGGAAAGGAATGAAGGGGGATGCTATAAGATTTGTAGCAAGATTCTTAGAATTTCAAAGGGTAAAAGTGAAATATCATCACCTTGTAGGTCTTTTGTATCCTCACGATATTCCTAAAAGAAAGTGGTAAGTCATAAGTATTGATTTTGTGCAAGGTCTTCCTATCTCAAGGAATAATCATAATTCCATTCTTGTGGTAGTGGATAAGATTACCAAGGTAGCACCTTTTATTCCTAGAAATTTAACTAATGGAGCTCCTATCATAGCTCATAAATTTATACAAGAGGTGTTTAGATTACATGGGATTCCTGAGAAGATTATCTTAGATAGGGATGCTCATGTTACATATAGGTTTTGGAAAAACTTGTTCTCTTCACTTGGAACTCAGTTGAACATAAGTTCAACATATCATCTGGAAACATATGGACAAACTGAAAGGGTAAATTGAGCACTAGAAGACCTACTAAGGATGTATTTAATAGATAAAAAATACAAGTGGGAAGATTACCTATCATCAGTTGAATTTGAATATAAAATATATTATCATTTTATAATAAAGATGGCTCCTTTCAAAGCATTGTATGGCTGGAAATATCAGACTCCTATAAGCTGGGATAAGCTAGAGGATAGGGTAAATATTGGGTCAAAGATGTTATCAGAAATGGAGGAACAAGTTGGGATTTTTAAGCAAAGGCTAGCAAAAGCCAATGATAGGAAAAAAAGCTATGCAGATTCCAAGAAGGCACCCAAAATTTTTGTAGTAGGAGAAAAGGTGTTTTTGAGAGTTAAACCTCATAAGAGTTCCATCAAGTTTGGAAAGTCATCCAAACTAGCTCGATGCTATGTAGGTCCTTTTGAGGTTCTTGAGGAATTAAATCTTGTTGTGTATCAAATTGCGTTGCCACCAACTCTTGCCTAGATGCATGATGTCTTTCACATCTCATACCTAAAGAAGTAAATTGTAGGAGATATTCATGTTATTGATTGGAAGTTTTACAAGTACATGAAACAAGAGTGGTAACAATCGAGACCATCAAGGTGCTTGGAAATGTAAGCTTCACTTACATAACAAAGAGGTTCTATAATGAAAAGTCCAATGGGACTAATATGTAGAATATTTTGCCACTTGGGAGGACTATACTGAGATAGAGTAGAAGTTTCCACATGTTTTACATGCTTTTGAGAGTTCTTGAAAACAATATAGTTGTGTTTCTAATTTATGGTTTATGTTTATGTTTTCTACCTAAAATCATCAGGGATGATGATTCACAAGGGGGGGATATGTTACACCCCATTGTGTATTTACCTATTTACTATTACCATGTTGGTTAAAATACTTGAATATATGAATGTGTTTGAAAATATATGTGTTTATACTTTGCTTAAATGTACTATGATGAATAAATGATTGATTCAATTTGATATTTTTTAAATGATGAATTCTAACTATGAATGTATGATGCAAATGATTGTTTTGTGAATGGCTAACTACATTGCAATGTGATAAGATGAATGCATGCACAAATTCGAGCCCTTGAAAGAGAGGGGAAGTATCACTCGGGAGAAAAACTTGGTTTGGTAACCTTTAGTAAGATCTATATGAGCTTACACACACTCAATTTTAGTTGATCAAGTCGAGTCAATGGTTTCAAGAAATGGTAGGTTGCGTAAGTCTTGTTTGTGCATGAATTGGAATAGTTTGTGGATTAAATTGTGAATGCTCATGATTTGGGATAGTGCTTGAGACTTCTTGATTTGTGTAAGTTATTCCTTATATATTATACTTAATCGATGAGATATACACATAATATATATATGTATATATACATGATAATGAAAAAATAATACACATGAGTAAAAACATACATGAGTATACATAGATAGACTTATCCACACATACTCATGGACTGAATACCCATATGTGTGGGGATATCAAATGGACATGATAGCACATATATATATACTTTGTGTATATATTTTAGTTGATGTGTTTGCAAACATATGTGTTTGATTATGAGGTAATGATATATATAATATATACATATATATGATATATATAATATATGTATATATATATATATATATATATATATATATATATATATATATATATATATATATATATATATATTAATATATACATATGTATTGACATAATGGAGACGTCCACACAGATATATTAATATATATACATATGTGCATATGCATGTATATACACATGCAATATATTGTGGAATATAAAAATATGAATATATACATTCAAATTATCAAATGATGTATTTAATAAACTTATGAGTTGATGGGTATATATATACATAGATATATATAGATATACATATATGTATTATATATATATTATATACATACAATATAATGACTTAGATAGCGCTAATATTATTAAAGTCCATGGTTAACATTAAGTGTATGGTAGACACATTGTTAAGCACATAACTTATATTGAACAAAACTAACTATAGAATGCACGATAAATACTATAAACACAACATACACTATATAGTGTATGGCATTAAAAATAAAGGAATAACACACCAAATGGGAAGCTCATGAATTTTAAACATTATGGTAAAACCAACGTGGCTTATAATCTGCTATTGACTAAGTCAAATCACAAAAGTAAAAGTGAATAAGCACGCATATGAAACATTGAATTGGTCATAAGAAAATAATGACCAAGGTAATAGGGGTATG
The DNA here is from genome assembly GCA_007115665.2 of Sequoiadendron giganteum. Lineage (NCBI taxonomy): Eukaryota > Viridiplantae > Streptophyta > Pinopsida > Cupressales > Cupressaceae > Sequoiadendron > Sequoiadendron giganteum. The sequence continues at coordinate 285,964,442 of CM021103.1, forward strand.
TGATGTTTGCTGGCACCAAACTAAGAATGGTGTGAATCAAATAAAAGTCTAAACCTGTAATATGAATTCAAAATGTGAAGCAATTCAAAATGAGAGGAACAGTCAAGCATTAAGCTGGCCAAAATAGATCGACCTGTAGGAGACATTATCCTTAAATTTCTAATGATCATTCTTGCTGTCCATTGTGGAAATATCTGGTTGTGTAGGTGTTCTCTATGTAAAAAATTTAGTTGCCACCTTCTACTTATACTTGCCGAGTCAAGCTTTTGAACTAAGAAGTGTCACCTTGAAAAGCTTGTTTGTAGGCTGCAGATGCTCATAATTTTATATAAATAGAGGAGAGAGCTAACTAATTTGTGACACACACATACTTTACTTTCTATTGCTAATTTATGAGTTGCTAAATATCTTTATTCTGTGTTTAGTAAGAATTTTGTGAGTGAATTGTGAGGGATTTGTGAGAAAATTGTGAAGGGTATTTTGTGAGAGGAAGTAATAGTTGCTGAGCTGGAAGTCAAATTTGGAGGAGGCTAAGCTAAGAATTCAGTGTGTTAAATTGAAGTTGCATAGATAGGCATGCTGATTCTTACTCTTTTATGTTTTTATATTTTTGAAAAAGATTGATTGTCTTTGTTTGATTTGTTTGAAAAATGTGCTTGAGTAGGAAGGAAAGGTAGATGTATTTCTTTGGTTATATGAGATGGATTCATGTTGAATCTAGATTAGGGAATTCATTCAATTTATTGATGTTTAGATATATTCCATAATAAGGAATGGGTTTTTATATAGTATTATATACTATGATTAAGATAGAACTTATATAAACTATGGTTAGTTTAAAATGGTGAATTGTTGAAATTTCTTAAGTTACTTTGATATAAGTGTTATAGTAAATGAAAGAGGTATTAGGTTATTCTTGGGGTTAGATTAATCCATGGGAAAGGGGATAACCTAGGCTTATGATATGAATGATCAATACAAATCAAACTAGGAAGGTGCGTGAGTGTGCGACGTCCATCCTGAATTGGGGGTGATGAATACTTTGGCCAAAGTAGTGTAAGTTGCCACTATTTACACTATCAACTCATTGTGATCCGACTTACATACTAGGTAGGTAGTGTCATATGGTAGGTTTTAGCTAGTATGTGACAAATCTAGATATGTAGGACACAACACCAAGCTTAGATATGGCCAATTTATTATGGGGTTACCAAACCAATCTCTTCGTCGAAGGGAGGGCCATATCACCATATGTGGTAGATGTGCGAGGATTACAGTAAGTCCATGGTTGGTGGAAAAGAACTTAAGTGATGCTTCTCCTCATCAGTTGGTGAACAAGATTTATATGGGGGATTTCCTAGACTATTTTTATACCTAATGCCAAAATTTTTGATAGAGCCATGTATGTTGTATTTATCCATCTTATGGAAAAGTTGAAAACATGAAATATATCAATTATGAAAGTTGTAACACTTTGTTATATGCAATGGAATTTTTTGGAATGATATTTATTTCAAATGTGCATGTTATTATTAATGAGAAAAGAAATTTCTTATTGATGACAATGTGATCATAATTTACTTGTGGTTAAAAACATAGTAAAAATCTTGGGTAGAATAACTGACATGTTATAAAATTCCTCTAGCCATTAAGAGGATGTGGGTGAAATTTGAGCACTCCACCCCTTGAGTCTCTTCTCATAAATGAGTTTGGAGGACTAAACACTCTACCCTTTCCTCAAGACGAAATAAATTTTCCACCCTTCTTTAAGAGCAATTGTGAGGGGTCTTATCTTGGCAGCCTATAGGTACTTACCCTAGGGTCCTAGAAAACATGACTGCATGATAAAAATAGGCTTATTGATGTCTTTAAATGCTCCTTAATTGATAAATCAAAAACTTAAAATTACTTGAGATTTCCATCCCTTAAAACCACTTACACAACATAATAACATGACTTCACAATTAATTAAAAAACAAAACAAAATCCACACATAATTTAGAATCATTATCCCCATAACACAATTCCACATGACCCATAGTTCCTAGACCTCAAAACACTTTCTAAGTTCTAAGGTTACATTTAGAAATCCAAATAAATAAATGACAAACACAATTTTCACTTGACTCTTAATACTAACCCACATATTGAATTTCCTTTCATTGCACAAGATCACATTCAAGAACCTAAAAAAATAAATATTGACAAGGGTTTTTACAGATTATCTCTTTTACCTATTGAAACTCATCTCATATGCATTTTTCTTAACACATGATTGGTTAAGGAATCATGATAATCACCTGCTCATAAATCTCAATAAGATCCAATTCAGTAGTTAGTGGATAAAAATATATATATATATATATATATATATATATCCATTTTACCGTCCTCAATGTAAGATGAGAATTCAAATCTATCTTTAATAATAATGAAATCCTAATTTTGAATTACTTATTTAACTACAATATTTAATGGATCTTTCAAAAATCCTTGATTAATAAAAATAATTATTTGACTTGATATCTAATTCATAGAACTTAATTTTTTAACTCACCTTAGGTATATTTATCATCAGTTACAATTGTCCCAATTTACCCTCGACAATGTTGACCATTGATCCCTTTTGAACTTCTTTGTGATCTTTGAAAGTATTGGTTCATTTCCAAATATTATCCTTTTCCAAGTGACATAAAACACATTAGCATATCATTTGGAATAAGTTTAGGTACACATCATTCCTTTTCTTATATCAATTTAAGTTTATTCATATCGTGATGCTCGTATGAAATTAAATCTCATGTACTCACATACATTCCTAACGAGTTTTCCAATTCACATTTAATAAGGCACATTTACTACAATAATCATTTAAACTAGGTATAGAACAATTAGAACATTAAGTATGTAATTGGGTACAACCATTGATGGTCTCCTATACCTTTATAACTTGAATACATATGACTTTCTCATTTAAAATCTCATTTTAACATAATATTATTAGAGAATAAAGAGTAGGGATTTACCCAAATTATTCATCGATGATTCCAATTCTATATCATGTTTAAAAAATATTGGTCAAGGCATCAAATGATTCACCAATCTAACATAATTTGAACTTATTAAGGAGTCACAAAAGTTATAGACAAGGTTGTGCCTCACAATTTATAACTCATTCCTTTGTCCACTTGTTAACTTAAATTTTTTATAGCCTATGCTGTTATCAAATAAATCCCAAATTTGACTAGGTCACCTCATTTTTAACTATACATAAATACAATTATGTTCAAATCTATATTAGATCATTAAGTAATGTTTGTTCTTATAAACAATCATTGTTTTTGTAACTTACGTGAATGACATTCTATTCTTGCAAGCCTCAACAAGGATTGTAGTTGCAACATGATCCTTGTTTCATGGGATTCCATTTCAAACTTTAAAAATGGATTGTAATAGCCTTAAGTATATCATTAAAATGATGAATATATCAAAAGGAGCAACATATATTGGTCACATAAATAATAGGTTGTGATTTTAAAATCACCAACAAGAAACATAAGAAAAATTTGGTTGTTGATGAAATATCAAGGATGGAGCACATGGACTCATATATGACATGTCTATTATTCAACCAAAATAAATTTAATCAAAAAATAAAAGTAGATTTCCAATGAGATCCTATACCCTGATAGGTTATCAAGATACTTAGTCAATAGTCCACCAACATGAAAAATATTCTTAGAGAGAACATTTATTTGAATATAAGAACCATAAATTTTCTATAAGAGTGAAAATTTGAAAATCTTATGAAAAATTCATGCGTCCCCAATTAGGGGATATTATAGATCCCTTTAGACTCCTCCCCTAGTTAAACCAATTTTTTAATGTCAAATGGTATAGTATTTCAACTTAAAAAGAGTGAACTATAATTGGAATTGATGTATGACCAGTATCCAAAAGAGGTGCCTATGGAATTGATGTGGAACATACTTGGGACATGAGAAAGTAATGTAATACCTAGAGATATTCTTGTAGAATAAGTGGCACACATGCACAATGGTATGACATGTTAATAAAGGCTTAGAGCCTTACATTGAAGTAGGTCTTATGCAAGATTATAAAATTGTGTGGTGATGGAAAAAATATCTGTGGGGTTGAGAAGATCATGATGATGTAAGCAAGATAGGTAGGGGGATAAATGCAATACATGAAATAATGAAGGTCACACAAAGATGGGTACTGTGTGCATTTTCTAATCTTGTGCACATTCAATGTGACCTAGTGTCTTGGGTGGTTTCCATAGTAATTATCTCAAATGGTTGGCATCTACTTAGTGTGATGTTTGTGTTCACATACAACATGATAAGGATGGAACAAAATTCATGACTTGGATATTGAAGAGAGGTGAATGCCATATTGGTAGGAAATTAAAACAAGATGATAAAGTAAATAAATTTAAATTTTAGTCTGTGAGAGTTGATGCTAATTAATTGGGTTGGAAAACTTAGATGATTTCAAACAATGTTAGTAAATTTTTGGTGCCATGACGATGATACACATCGGAAAACTTATGAGTTAAAGATGAAAAATAATTCTAGAAGATTTTGAGTCAACCAAAGAGGAGATAATTTTAAATACTCAAATGTCTATAAATAAGTAAGGGGTTGAACTGAGAGGAAGTACATGCAAAAGTTATTGTAGAACTGAGGAGGGAAATAAATAAATCTAAGCTTGAGTGGAGAGAGAATTTAACTAATTGAGTGATAGTGAAATGAATAAATATTAACCTACAATGTGAATTATGTGCCAGTGTGGATAGGAGGAAGACTAAATTGTTGGAAATTTTTTATCTTTGATAGTGTAACGAGTCAATAATATCAATAAGACCAATCTCATGAAATGAAATAATTTTTCATTTGTTTTTTATTTGTATATTTTGAAAATTAATTGGATGTTGTTTTGGGTTTTTCAAAATTTCTCATGTTTTAAAGAATTTATGTTTATTTTTTACATGATTTAATGTAATATATAAAATTAATGTTGAGAAGTCTATTTACATTCACACATGTTTAAGGGTGGAGCTCAAGAGATTCATTTGTATTGGAGAAAAATTGAGTTTTTTATGATGGTGATTTTTTTACTAAGCTAGGGTTTTTATTAGAGAAGATTTTTTTAAATTGTGTGTTTTCTTTATTTTTCAATTTAAAAAATAAATCAATGCATATGCACTACTTCTATTTTATAGATTTATCAGACTTCTTTTTGCTACATGTTGTATTAGAGCTTGGTTTGAGGTTTGTTTGAAAGGTTACAATTTCTTTTGTAATTGATAAAAAAATTCCTAAAAGGGAGATACACACACTAAGAACTATGTGAATTAGAATTATAGGACAATAAGGATAGGGAGAGAAAAAAATAATAATAATTTTGAGTTGTTGAAGGTAAAGATGGAAAATTTGTTTATTGAAAAAAATAGTGGATTGTTGTATCATCAATAAAACCATCTGGTATAAAGGATGAGGATTGTTTGATTCTTGATAATAAGGTAAGGAGTTCAATAAAATTGTGTCTCTCAAATTCAATTTTGTTGAATGCATAAAAAAAATACACAACAAATGAATTATGGGAAAAATTGGATACTTTGTATCAAACAAAGTCTAGTAGCTAATTTTTGTAGAGAATTTGTATTCACTAAGAATGAATGATGGTGAATTTGTCTATAAACATCTAAATGCCTTCAATATTATGGTAGGTAATTTATTCTCTATTGATATTAAAATCAATTATGAAGACAAGTGTATTACTTTGATTTGTTCTTTACTTGACTCTTGGGATAATTTAGTTATGGAAGTACTACTACATTTAAAGGTGAGGATGTAATAACATCCCAATTATCAAAATCAATGAGAAGAAATTGTGAAAGTTGAAAGTTGTGTCACACTTTTATGAAGGAAATGATAAAAAATATCTAATTTTAAAACTTGAATCACTAGAAAGTGATATATATGTCTTGAATTTTAAAATGATGTAAACTAATGAAATGTGTATTTTTAGTGTACTTTATGTTTATATTTTTTAGAAAAATTGAAAATTATTTGAATATAATTTTTTGTAAAATTGAAATTATAATCCAGTTACTAATAAAATACTAAAAATAAGGTTAAGTGGGATGCCACTTTTTATATAGTAAAGTTTAAATTTTTTCTTCAATATTTATGTGTATTTATAAATCAAAACTTTAGCGCATGGATTGAATTTTTTTCTCCGCATGTATTCATGGTTGAAGATATGCTTGTGTGGTTTGGATGTGATGAAAAAGGTGTTCAAAGGTGCTATATTTAGAGTTTTAAGCTCTGAATTGCACATAAGTGAAAGTTGTGTTCACTAGTGTGTGAACTGCAAAGAAGGTTGTTTGGGAGAAATGAGATTGCTCCACATTTCTCCATACTAAGGTTTTTGGTCTTGTGGATTTGGGGATGTGCTTATATAGTTCGACTTCCTTCAATTGAGGGTTCAAGTGCTGAGGTGTTCCACAAGGTTGGTTAGTGAGTTGGATGTTTATGCCAGTGTGTCTGGTTGCACAAAATGAAAGTGTTCTTTAGTTTCATGTGGTTTCATTAGTAGTGGTGAATATTCTAATTATGTGGAATATTATTAGATGTTTTGGAGTGTTTCTATGTGGTTCATGAGATGTTTTAAGACCTAGAGAGGTGTGTATGTTGTTTCTTGTTAGTGTTAGTGTAGGTTTGGTCGACTTGGCATGCTAGTGCTAATTGTAGAGGTTGTTTGTTGTTTGTGGAAGTGTGGAGAAGCATGCCAATGTAGAATTGGGTCCTAGTTAACCCTTGGCATGGAATTCCTTCAATTCTTTCCACCATGAAAGTGTTTGATGCCAACCTATTTTGGTGTTGCATGTTTGAGGTACATATGTTTCATTAAGATCAACCTAATTGATAGTTTTTAGGTCATGGGTGGAATAAAAGCAAGATGAAGTTTGTGTGGACTATGTGGCAAGTGTGTAGTGTGCAAAATATGTGAATGTGATCAAGTGTGGTGATCTGAGTGTGAGCTTAAAGACATATGACTTTTGAATGCAGTGATAAAAAGGTGTCTACATTTTATTATGTTAAGTGAGGTTTTTGTGCTTCAATGGAATTGTACCTTCAACATAAGTTAGATGCATTGTTAGAAGTTCATATTTGGTAGTGAGCCATCCTTTCTTCTATTCTTCTTTCTTCCAGATAGTGAGTCCTTCTGGTAGTGAGTCTTTCCTCTTTTTCTAAGCAATGAGCCTAATTTTATTTGGTGTTGCAATTCATATAAATGTGAGCTAATACTCACTATAGTTTCTCCCTTCTTGGGTTTTCCACGTAAATATGGTGTTCTTATGTGTTTGCATTAATGTTTCATATGTTTACATTTTTCTAATGCATGATAAGGGTTTAAAGGTTGATAAGGGTTTGAATGCTAATGAGGATTGAATTTTTTAAGTATACAAATGATTCATCCCCCCTCTCAATTGTCCTATGCATCTAACATGTAGTTCAAATTTGGTGATGAAAGGATGAAAATTAACTAAGTTATAAGCATGTGGGTTCTTGATCTGCTACCAATCATTGTGGAGTTTCAGTTTGATACTGACCTTTTGTGGGATTTTGGATTGCAATTAGACTTATAAAATTTGGGGCTGCAATTAGACTTTTGGAATTCTACTATATAACCAAACTTGTAGGTAAAGTCAAGTGAATTATATTTTATTCAACATATCAATTTATATGAAGTTTTCTGTATTTGTGGGAATCCTTCAGCCAACTGTATTTATGAAAATTTCTTGGACAATAGGATTTGCAAGAAATTCATGCTCATTTGGATTTGTGGGTAAACCTAAATGAATCAGACTTTATTAATTCAATTGGTTCAAATGAAAAAAATTGACGATGATGTTAGCATGATGCAAGTTGAAGATGACATGAGTAGGGATGAGGGCCACCTGCCAAGTGATGATGCAAGCATGACAAATGATGATGTCAATATTGTATGATTGCATACAAATGCTATTGAATTATAAGTGATGACAAAATGATGATGTCAGGATTGTATGGTTTGCAGACAAATATAAGTCAACCAGACAAGTGCACTTTTCAAAAGGTTCAGTTTAGTAAGGAAAATAAATTCCACATAAAAGACAATGATGATATAAAGGTGACATTAGTTGGGTATAAAATGTAGAATTTTTGCAAGTGAAATTGACTATTTAACAAGTGATACAATCTTGTTTGGATGGATACTATATTTATGCAAGTTGATGCAATCAAGATGTCAACAAAGTATGAAGTACAACGTTTTTTCTCTTTATAAATAGACCTATATAGATAGTGAGATTTTTTTTTTGATAATATAAGAAACATTTATAGGGTGTTGTACCCTTTACACAACAAGCCCAAAGGTCCAAAAAGGAGCAAGACCATTAAACATCAATTTTTTTTATAGTAACAACATATGAGAGACATAGACATAGCCAAAAAATAGCAGAGAGACAACCCAACACATACACAACCACTAATTGTCTATACCCTCCCATTTCTTGACCAGGAGGTTTAAAACATATTCCCCAATCCAGTTGGGGCCTTCATCCATGGTGTTCTTGTTAATTTCCTCTTTGAACAAATACAAGAGCATGAGATCTGACCTGTGAATCATCTTGATAGTGAAGCGGGCCAGGTAGTTGACTTTACGATTCAACTTAGTAACCTTCTCCTAAAACACACTGAGCTCACCCACCTTGTATTCTTGGCTCTAGATCTCCGCATCAGCACCAACCCTAGAATCCAAGGACCTGGTAGAGTCATTTTGAAGAATCTAGTTAAAATCAAAGAAGTGGCTAGGGTCTTCTATGGGTCCTTTATCTTTCCACTTCTTAGTAGCTTTAGCGCCTTCAATACTGCCACCAATATGAGTCGAGTCACTAGAAATTTCATCAATAGGGGTCTCCTTCTTGTGTTTCACCAACCTGTGGGACCTTCTCACACTCGTCTATTCCATCCCCATCCCAAATCTAGCACCCACCATCGTATACCCTTTAGATTATTTTTCCTCAACACATTTACCTTCCTCATAAATCGAAAGAACCCTCAAAAGTTGACACATTTTTCCCTTTCTTTTTAATTGCAAGTCTGCTGACCTTCTTGTGTTTTAGCTCATAAATCCTAGCTATAGCACTCAATTGGGCCAACCTGACATCCATTTTCAAATTATTTGGGGGAGGAGTGGCTAAGGTCTTAGTACTAGGATCATCCTCAGGGATGGGGGATCTCCTCTTTGAGCCCTCTGAAACAATAGGGGAAGGGTTAGCAGGGATTTTTTTTGGGGGTTTCAATTCTTCAATGCGCATAGCCGAGATAGGTTTGTGAGGGACCCAAGCTAAATAGAATTGGTAGAGACTATGGATTAGGCCTTGGTGTAGAGGTAAAGGAGGTGGAGAATCATGGTTATTCATGATAATTTCCTAGGATTCCTTGATGGAACTTTCTAGAGAACAAAGAAAAAAGAAGGGGAAGGTAAGAAATTTTTTATGCCTAAGATGATTTAGTATAGGTAAGTGGTAGAAATAAAATACCTTGCATCTTCCCTCAAGAGTTACATATTTAATGATGGTGAGGTAAACTTAATCCCAAGGCTTAGTCAATGCTTCACGGTCGAACTCTAACTTCTTTTTCACCGATTTATCGTTACCCTTAAAGAACACCTTGAGACTCACCAAGTCCTACATTTTAGTGTGTTTTTTATAATTCATTCCTTCATAGGAAAGGACAATAGCCTTACGTATCACCTCTTCATCAATGCCAAAAGAAATTCCACCGATGGTGACCCAACGATCCTTCTAGGAGCTAGCAAACCGGGTTGACAACATCTCGTCATGGTCCACAAGATTCTCCATAATCAGTGCTAGCCCACCTTCCAAAAAGATATGCCAAGCTAGAGGGTCCTGGAGAAACTCCTCACAATTTTTTGGTTTAGTTCTAACTCTATCTCTGCCCATCGTGACCACAACACACATCAACCAAAAGAGAATTGCCTGAAAAAAAAATGCTCGCCAGAGAGAATACCGTTGCAAAAAACTTTACAACACCAACTAGGATGAAAATAATTAATAAATGCTAAGTGAACTTTACATGTGCTGACAGTCAATCTCGATGACAACCGCCACGCTAGCCCATAATCATCACAAAAAAAACCAAGGTTAAAATAATTAAAAATCATGAAGGGATCCAGATTTAAATCGCAAGAGAAAATAAAGTTAAATAAGTTAGACATTTCCTAAGGCCAAATGAATGCAAGGGGAAGATTTGAAATGTTCAAGTACATGTGATAAAATATTAGGCAAATCAAAAGGTGCCTTAATTTGAAATTATTAATCAATATGGCGGATAACATCCTTTCACAAAAACTCCCGAGGATTTGAAAGGATGTGTTGTACCATTGATAAGGTGGCTCATAAAGGTTAGGGGCCCCAACAAGGATAATAAAAATACAATAAACCCCCATGGCCACCCACTTGAGTTAAGCACCCATAATCTCTAAAGAATGAACCAACCAATGATCCATCAAGGAATGCCACCTGTTCTTAAAAATGAAAGAAAAATTAATCATGATTAATAGAGTGATTCCCCTACTCCAAGAGGATTAACCTTTGAATAGACATAGAAAGAAAATATATCATTCTCCAACATTTTCTGATCTACCAAGTAGACCCCAAGTTGGCGAAGCCATCAACCACCTGGTTACCTTCCCAAAAAATATGAGCCAGGTGATACCTTTCCAATTGAGATTAAAGTTTTAATATCCAGTAGTATATTCCTTAAGTCCCAACCAAGCAGGTGGCCCAAGTTGATAGAGTCTATCACAATTTTAGAATCCCCTTCAATATCCAAATTCTTAATGCCTAAAGTGATAGAAATCTTGATGCCCTTGAGCAACACCTGAGACTCAACCATCGTAGAAGAGTAAACACCAATACCACCAACACACACACCAACCAAGTTTCCCTGACTGTCTCTTATAATACCACCTATACTAGTGGGACTAGGATTCCCTTTAGCCACCTCATCAAAATTTAGTTTAAACCAACTCACGATCGGGGGTTTCCAAACAGTGTTTTTCCTAGCAAGAGATTTGGAGTTGTCATAGGCATCAAGGCCAAACACTAAATTCAAAGCTGTAGCTATCTTGATCTCCCAATTATTTTCTATAGTATCTAGAGGTTTCCATTTGAGCAAGGAGATACTTTCAAAGAGAAGTCTTGACCCACAAAAGAACACATCCTTCAAACTCTTCTCTATGTCACATAACACCCTATTGTCCTTTCCTTCCAGATGCACCAACAAATTATTGGGGGAATTTGTCTCCAAATTTATAGGGGAAGGGGGTGTTGGAAGGGACCATTCCACCCCTCAACAAAGAAACCAAATAATTATTTAAGGTCCAGTGTGTCCAACTTTTGAAAAACAAGATCCCAAACACCAACAACAAACGAACAATGTAGAAGCATATGATCCACAATTTCTTCACTGTCTTTGCACAACAAGCACTTGTTTGGGATTTGGAATCCCCTATTTCTTAGATTATATTGGGTTAGGATCCTATTGTGGTAGGCCATCCACCAAAAAAAAGTTTATTTTTGGAATCAAGTGATAGTTCTAGACCTTCTTCCATAACTTACTCTGTAGGCCTTTGTCCGACAGTAAACCATAAGCCATCCTGACAGTCAATTCACCCTTACAATCCAAGCCCCAAAAGAAATCATTTTCAACAACCGTAAAAGGAATTCTATGCTGAGAGAGTAAGACTTGTAAAGAAGAAGCCAGACCAAGAAGGTTAGGAGAAAGAGGACCATAGGAGCCAATATCTTTCTAGCACCTAACACCCTATACACCATGCATGTAATCACACACATTCATACCAAAGAACCGAGAAGTAGGTTCCATCATATTTTTGAACTTTGAGAAGACCGATGAGGAGTCTAAGAGCCAAGAATCCTCCCAGAAGAAGATCTTATTTCCATTACCAAGTCTCCATCTTAGGCCAGACAACAAAAGATTCTTCATTTTACATATATTATTTCAGGCTAGAGACCCATGGGGATGATCATTCTCGATACACCTAATTAGGGGACTGTTGGTCGGGTATTTGGCTTTCGTAATTTTGCACCAGTTCTTTTTATCTCTTAACTGGTCCCATCCTACCTCAGCAAGTAGAGATTTTTTGGAAGCAAGGACTTTCCTAATGCCCAACCCCCCGAGTTTGGGAAGGAAAACTTTCTCCCAGCTGACTAGCGATATCTTATTTTTATCTTTAGTACCAAACCATAGAAAAAATCTTTGAATCTTCTCAAAATTCTCAACAATGTTATAGGGCATTTTGAATATTGACAAAAAATAAATTGGAATACCTTGTAGTGCAGCAGTGAGAAGCTATAGCTTACCTGCATGACTCAGTAGATAACCTTTCTATCCAATAAGCTTTCTCTGGATTCTTTCAAGGACATAATTATAGAAGTTGGCAGTAACTTCATTAATCGTAAGAGGGAGGGCAAGATAGATTGAAGGAAGAGAGGCACTCACACAACCTAACACCATGGTCACACGATCTTGCAGACTAGGAGTGCAGTGGAAATAGATCACACTTTTATTGTAATTGATGCATTGACTAGTTGAAGCCACATACAGATTGAGGAAACCTTTCCACTTCCTATCTTCAATCACTGAAGCTTTTACAAAAAGCATAATTTCATCCACAAAATTTTGGATAGTAACATGAACAAGGGTGGAAGCCGGTTTGACACCCTTGATGGAGCCCTCTGATAGCATACACACCACATTCCTGCTCAACACTTTAGTCACCATAATGAATAAATAAGGGGATAGGGGGTCTCCCTGGCTGATTCCCCTCCCATGCTCAAAGAACCCTTGGGAAAATCCATTGACTAATATAGAAAACTTTACCATGGAGACACGTTCCATGATTAATTTGATTAATTTTTGGTTGAAGCCAAACTTACCAAGGACTTTAGGGAGAAATTTCCATAGGAATTTATCATAATATTTGGAAATGTCAAGCTTAAAATCCATACTAGGTTTGTTACACCTATCCATAGAGTGTAGAGTTTCATGGGTGGTTAGAGAAACATCTAGAATATGTCAAATAGGAACAAAAACTTTTTGGTTGGGACCAATCATATTCTCCAAAACAAGTTTCAATTGGTTCATCGAGATTTTAGAGAAAATGTTATAAAAATGATTGCATAGATTAATAGGATGAAAATCAAACATGGTCTGAGGGTCCTTAGATTTGGGGACCAAAGCTATGAAAGTGTGGTTCAACTGTTTAAGCAATTTGGAAGAGTTGAAAAAATCCCTAGTAGCAAGGGTAAGGTCCTCACTGAAAATCTCCCAAAAGGTTTGGAAAAAGGTCGAGGGTAAACCATTGGGCCCAGGGGCTTTATAGGCACCCATACTAAACACAAAAAAATTGAACCTCCTCAAAAGAAATCACCCTCAAAATATAATCATTATCCTCAAGGGTAATAGGGGTAGGAAGAGGTTCCAACAATAGATCAACCAACCTCGGGTCAGGAGCCTCCAAAGGAAGCGAGTAAGCATGCTTGAAGTGATTAGCGACCAATAGACCAATAAATAAGGGATCAAAAACTTCATCCCCAACCTCATTTTTTAGTTTTTTTATTTGATTTCTTTTTCTATGTTTAATAGTCAACAAATGGAAGAAAGAAGTGTTCTGGTCCCCCTCAACAAGCCACTATATTCTAGAATTTTGTTTTTAGAAAACCTCTCTTTTCTTTAGAATTTTCTCCCATTCCAATCACTCCTCATTTTCCTGTTGACCTGTCAGAATACTGTTATCTCCGACTTCCATTCTTTTTTGTAACTCACCAAGTTTATCAACCACCACCTATTTTTGATGGAACACATCTCCAAAAACATGTTTATTCCACCCTTTCACCATGTATTTGACATGTTTGAGTCTTTGAGAGAGCCTTGCACCGGGATATTTCACCAGGTAGAAATCTTGTTCCAGAAGTCTAGATGAGCATTCCACATGATTTCGAACTTGAAGGGGAACAAACCAATAACATAGAGTTCTGTTGGGAGTAACAACAAAGGGTTATGGTTTGAGACAGTTCTAGGGAGAGCCCACAAATTAGCATTAATAAAAGCAGTCCAATTGGGAGAAATGAGGAATCTATCAAGGCAAACCTAGATCAGATCAGCCCCAAGGTGACGATTAGACTAGGTAAACAACTAGCCCTATGGACCAATATCAACCAAACCAGTACAATTCAGAAAGTCAAAAAAATTAGACATGCTGTCAAAATAGTCAGTCAAACCCCCACTCTTCTCCAAAGGATAAATGGGGAGTTAAAATCCCCAGCCACCATTCATCAACCATCCTTGTTAGCCAAAATCAAGTTAGAAATCACCTACCAAATTGATCTCCTAGCATTCCTAATATTGAGAGCATAAAAATTTATCAAGGACCAAAAGCCCCCAACATTGGAGAACTTTATACCAAGACTATTCTTACATTGGAATAATTCAGAGCCAATAATTTTAGAGGGATTGCATAAAACAACCAAACTACCAGATGCCCCATCAACATCACAACAAGCAAAGTGAGCATTAGGCCAAATAAATTTGGCAATGGATTCGAAGTTGGTTTTATTTATCTTAGTTTCTTGGAGGAGTAAAATATCAACCTTATGTTTTAGAACATAATTCTTCAGAGCTAGCTACTTGTGGGGGCTATTTAACCCTCTCACGTTTCAAGATAGGACTTTCATTTAGAATTTTTCTTTGAGGAAACTTCTAATGTCCTTTATTTACCAATCATAATTTCTTTTGTTGTTTCTCTATGTCTAGTCAACCCCTGGTTAGGTCTGCCCAACTTGGAATCACCACCCACATCTGCCTTATTTTGTTTGCCCTTCTTCTTAGGAGTTGACCAAAAATCTTCTTCCATAGTTTGCACCTGAGACACCGCAATCTCTACCTCCTATCTAGGACAGGGTGACACTTTCTTCTCAACTTCATCTTGGATTTCACCTTCCTCCACTCCTTTTGGAGAGAGATGAAACATTGAGGAAACATCAGAATCCTAAGCACCACTAGGGAAGTAACCATTGGGTCCCAAAGCATAACCAGAGGGAACCAATTTTAAAGATACCGGTTTCACAGGGTCAATAAACCTAGGAATCATAGGGTCAATAGGTATAGGCTTGGTCAAGGATTCAATAATCTTAAGAAGATTAGATTCAAAGGGGAAGCCATAAGAGGGAATCTTCGTAGTCAAAGCACTGGGATAGGGGTCTTGCCTAATCGAGGATTTGCAATCCATGATTAGGTGGCCTGGTTTAGCACATTTTTTATAGTAAACCACAAAATTCTCATAACAAACTGGTTGAACCCATGAACCAAAAATAGAGCAAAGCTTCATAGAGTTGGATAAGGCCTTATTGACATCAATGTTGATGTAAAAGTGAGCAAAAAATAACATGGGCATGGATTTGGTGATAAAGTATGAGGAGATGAACTAACCTAGAGAGTCCTCAATGCATTGAAAGACAGAGTTGTCCCAATACTCCAGAGGAAGACCAGGGAGACGAATCCAAACCAAAACTGACTTGCAAAGGTCAACGCCAAGATTGAAACCCAGCTTCCAACGACATAAAGATAGCCCATGCTCCCCATAAACTCAAGGACCTGATGAGAGCATAAAGAAAAAATATTCCTTAGACATGAACTTAAAGAGGAAAAGGCCACTTGCCATGGCACAAACACCCACACTACCCTTTAAGCGCCATTTCATAGTAACCCATCTACAAACCATATCTATAGAGGTCTGGAAGGAAAGAAACTTACCCACCATAACCAACTCCATTGATGAAATGATCCTATTGCTAATAGCTTCAGGAATGGAGAACTTGTTACTTGAGACCAAAATTTTTGCACTCAGACAATGAAGAGAAGCCATAGGAGATAGGCTCTTATGAGTCAGCACATCTTTCCACCCTTTAGGCAATGGGGTAATAGGAATCACCGACACCTTGACATTAGGCAGGATCGCTGGCACCACAAAATCAGGTAGGACAAGAATCACAGGCTCCCTAATAGCTGACAACACATGAGAGGGCCCAAAAGATGGTGACACATGTGCTGAAAGGAGAACCTAGGAAGAAGGGGACAAGGGTGGGGGATCGAGGGGTACCCCCGACGCACAGTCGACCATGTGTACATTCAATTCAAAATAGAGGAGTCAGAGTTTTTATAGTGAGATTTGTTAGTGAACTAGCCATGCATTGTTTTTTAATCAAACCATTTGTGGGAACTTGATAGTGAAGTAGACATTTGTAAGAATTCAATATAAAACAAGATATGCAGGGTTTTCTAACTGAAATGATTATTTGTGGGAAATCAGTAGTGAACTAGAATTTATGGAGTTTCTGGTTTGGATTGGATTTTCTACCCTACAAATCATTTCAGTTGTTGAACCCACCTAATCTTGAAATGGTTCAACTTCTTGAGAGTCTAAAATATAAAAGAATGTTATGTAATATTTGAAAGGATATTTTTGGGAATAAAAAAAGATAATTATCAGAGAAAGGAAGAGGCTTAATAATTGAGGTGGAACGTTCTTGAAAATTTTCATGTGTAATTTTTTTCTCAATAATAAAGGCTCAAAGCCACGTATGTAATGAAAAATTGATTTGTATTTGATAAGCTCCATGAAATCCTTGTAGTAGTAGGATGTTTTGATCATTTTTAATGAATTTAAAAAATGAGTAAATCGTGTTGTTGATTTGTGTGTTGGAAGTGTGTTTCTTTTTGTTTCTAATGGTGTTTCTTTTAGGTAGTTGCTTCAGGAGGATTTCTAGAGACAATTAAGGAAAACTAATGAAATTAAATTCTAGAGGAGCCTAATGGGTATTTGTAGATTAAATTTGGTGAGAATTGGACAAAAAATGACTAAGTTATGGTCATACGAGTTTTTTGGTCTGCTATCGACCTTGCAAGTTTTTGGTCTTCTATCAAACTTTGCAGAGGATTGTTGTTGAATTGGCCCATTTACAACCAGTTCCAATGTATTTTCCTACACAAAAAATTAATATTGATGGGTTTTTCCATATTTACAGAAACTTTAGGGTCATCTAGGTTTGTGGGAATTCCTTGTCCATCTACCTCTTTTAGGAGTTCCATAGCCATCAAAAGTTTGTGTGTTTTTCATGGCCATCAGGATTTGCAAGTAAATTCTAGTGATTTGAGCATTTAAAAGTTTAATCAACTGGTTTAGATGAATATTTTGATGATGATATTAGCATGACATAAACACAACATTAGCATTGTGATGATGTCACCAAGGATGAGGGTTACTTGCCAAAATATGATGTAAGTATGATGTAATGATGGCACCATTTTCTATAGATTGTGGACTTTTATTGGTAAACTACATCTACAAACTTTTAGCTTGCTATTGCATCTAAAAAATTTCAACTTGTGATTGCATTTGGACATTCGACCTCTTACTACAATTGTGGTTTTTGCAACAATTCAATTGTTGTAAGACTAGGATTTGATTTGATACAACTTATTAGCCATCAAAAGATAAAAGGATATTGATACACACATGGAAGGATCTTTTGGGAAGTTTGAGAAAGGGATTATGATAATAATTGATATGTTTTGTACTCCTGTAATGAAATCTTGGTACTACATAATAGGAATTTGAATTCATTGGTTTTGTAAACCTTATTTTGCTATTGAACATTGTATTCACTGCTTGATTGGATTATTTGATAAGGTTCCCTGATCTTGACTACATCAATCATTGTCCCTAAAAAAATGTTTTTTTACTATATTTGAAAATCCATCCCTTTGTCTCTCATCTTGAAAACTTAGAAAAACACTAAAAATATGATTTTTTTTTAACTCTAGAATAATTTAAAAATATTTACTTGTAAACTTTGATCATAAATATTATGTAAAAATTATATTTTTTATTAATTATTTTGTTTTAAATTTTTAAATTAAAATGAATTATTTCCATATAATTATAAATATTATATCTTCATAATGCAATGGTACCCATTCTCTTAATGACCATTATAATAATTTTTGGGATATCTATGTTTATAATAAGTTATTAATAAATTCTGGACAATTATATTAGTAGAAACTATTGAGAGAAAAGTAAAATTTTAAAAGATGGATGTGCATATGAATATAGTTTTACTTTATACTGCATAGACAAAAAAAATCTTCATTGCATTTGTAGATGAAAAGCTAAATGATTAATCTGGTACATACATTGCACCAATCTATTGTGATTTTAAAGAAAAAATGTATTAGTGTGAATTTGAACAAGCACACTTATTCTTCAAATACAAACAAGTCCATTCTTCTTTTATTTGATATACATTTTTTTTTGGTAAGTTTTATTTAATATACATTATTTCCCATATGATAGAAGAATAAATCCACTAAATATTGGTTAGTCCAACAACACATGACTATTTTATAGTTACAGATTTAACAAGACAAACATCATCAAAACCAAGTATAGTGCACATAGTGGGCATTAATAAACCCATTAAGAACAAATTATATGAGCTTCAAGCAATCAGTTATTGTACTATCTCTTTGTAAATGTTATGGTATTATTTATTATTTTGACATATTTTTCTTTTGGATAGTCATTATTAGTATAGAATGTTGTGAGAATATAGCTTTATTTTTCTTAATTTTATAATATAATTTTTTTTGGAAAAAATATTTCATATAAAGTAATATAAAAATATATGTTTTAATTTTCTTTATCATGATAAAATTTTATAATTCAAGTAAGGGTTGTAAGATTGGAGTGAAGTAAATATGGTGTAACTTAAAGTGTTATCCAAGTTTGTTGGGTATATTTGATAGTGATTCAAGTTTATATTTCTTAAATGTGATTTGAATTTAATTTAGATAAAAATATATTTTAACTCATGTTGTGATAGAGCTAGGAGGTAAAGTTATTTAAGATTTATTAAAGAAAAATTAAAAATAAGAAAGACTATCAATTAAAAATGGATAAATTAATTATTGTTGTTAAAAATTCAATTAAATTGTATACTTGAATTGAAATTTTGATATGCTTGTATGAAATTATAAAAATTCTTTATTATAATAAATGCTCTTCACAAAGAACTCTTTATAAAAGAGTATGAATTGTACCTTGACTCAATTAAAAATTGAATATGACTAACTCAAAATTAACTATGAAGGAGAAAAATAATGGATTGCTAATATGGTGGTTTAAAATAGACCAAGAAAAAATTTCACTCTTTAGATCTTGTTGGTATATAATTACTTTTATTATTTTTTAATGGTTGATCTATAAAATAGAATAAGAAGAAATATTTCATTCTCATAAAGTACAATTGCAAATTTAATTCTACATAGAAGACTTTAAATAAATATTTATAAGAACATATATATAACCCAATTAAAATAGACAACATAAAATAATTTCAATGATAAACTATGGTAAAAATCTTACTAGAAAGAAAATAGATAGAGTTTGAAAGATGCATCACATTCTATAGACTTCATTGAATATATAATTTTTTGAATTTTTTTTTTTTTAAATCTTTTGAACAAGTTAAATTGGTCACAAAATTATTTGTTACACTCCCTTGTGTGTTCTTCACTTATATTCAAAGTTTTAAGATTTTATTTTCTCATACTTGTGTTGGCTAGAATGGTATCTAGTTTTTATTTTTTCTAAAAATTTTAGTTGCATCTCATTGAAACATCCAATTTTTGTCAAATTAAATTATTATTTTTTATTAAAAAGTCCATAATCTACATTTACTTTTGTATAACTTTTATTAATATTTTTCTCTAGATTGTGTAGATAACTCATTCATTTTTTCATGTGAAATTGCATAAGTATTTTTTTAACATTTTCATTACCATTTAGAGGCATTATTTAACCCATCGTGATCTCACACTCACATTGATAACACATATCTTCTTATAAAACTCACACCTACTTAAAATAGGATACTACATTTATCCTTTAATCTAAGAATAATATGCTTGTACAAAACTCAGCATGTTTTAAAATGATTCAAATTTCATTGTAGTGTTTGTAATAAGAATCATTTATTTTTTGAAATATTATTTACTTTATAAAATTGGTGATCAAATTTATATTAAATGAGTAAGCCAATGCCCCTAATATTACATAATTTCAGTAAAAGTCAAATAGGCATAAGATTATACAAATATCTTAAACATGCCATTTCATTATAATATTGGGTCTATAGTTATTTAGATTGGAAAATTCATAGAATTTGTAAAAGTAAATGAAAAACTTTCAGTGCACAAATTTAAGATAGTGTCCTTAATAATGAATTCTTCCATAATAAATGAATGGTATCTTAAGCATGCCATTACATTAGAATATTAGATATGCATCCTATTTGTAGATATTCTATTGCTTCATAACTAGTAAATTATGTGTTTTAACTCAAATTTGGCATGCTCTTATACATATGGGTTTATTCAAATTTACGTGACTAATTTAGGAATTGTGGGTAAAAATAAGGATTACATCACTTATATTTGACCCATATGCATTATCAATGCGATCTCATTAATATATTTGATTCAAGGAAGCTCACAAGAAAATAATTAATATTTGATTACAAATGACTTCACCTAATTACACTAGACATACATATTAGAGAAAAATAATATAATTTAAATATAAGAATTGTGACTATAAGAAGCATGTATGTCCCAATTCCACCCTAATATAGCAAAATAATAATATAGAAAAATAATAACATGCTTCTTATAGTGACATACATATTAGAGAAAAATAATATAATTTATGAGTTCACCCTAATTCCACTACGAATTCACCTTAACTCCACTATATGACATATATATTAGAGAAAAATAATATAGCTTAACTATTAAATTTTTTTTTAATAGTTTTTTCATAACTTCTCATCATAATGCTTGTGCAAACATATGCTTGATATAATATCACACCTTTATGATGCTTAATAAAATTCAATTTTCTTATTTCAGATTTAATCTACATATGAAACAAATTGCATAGGCCAACCACTTGACTATGAGGGTCTCTCCTTTAGATGTAGATGATTTTTTGTAATAGGATACTTAGATTTTGGTTGTCCAATCTCTCAATGCAAAGGTGTGGATACATGATAGAGGAATGCCCACAATGATCACTTGAATATTCATGCTTTTGACTCTTGGTTGATCATTTCTCTTTAAATGATGTGTCTTCTAAGGATGCTATTTCATCTACCCCTACAATAAGTCACATCTCAAGGATGTTTCTCTTATAGTTGGAATGAATTAGGTGAGTCGTACTCCATTGGCTCTTTTGGATCCTATTAGTATGTCCCATCTAGCTCCTGTTTTGGTTTTTTTTGGTTGAATTATCCTACTAAATGATCCTCTTCTTTTGTTGCACCCTTGGTTGGGCCCTTAGATGGGACATCCCCCCTCCCCTCCTAGGTTAGAGGACTTATAAGATAATATTTCTTAGAAAAAATTTAAAGGTAAAAGAAAGGTCTACCCAAATCATTGTACTAATTACACACCAAAGTTAAGGGTTCGAGGTTGAATTAGGAAGGGTTTGGTATTGTGTAGGTTGGATCCATAGGTGTTATTTAATATTTAAATAATTGGTTTTAGTTGTGCTTGATATTGCTTGGAAACTTGGTTGTTGTTGTATAATGTTTGTCCCATATGAGATTTAGATTTTTTGGCTTTGAGATTCTCTATCTATTGGGCAAGGTTTTTGGTCCTTTAAAAACCAATTTATCTTAATAAAAAAAATTGTATAGGAAAAAACAAAAAAAAATTATTGCAATTGTTCCAAAAAAAACCTTTTCTATTTTGGATCTTATGTGTCATGATTTTGTACTACGAAATCTTCTCCTTATCCAAGATTTTCATGATATAAATCTACCTCTTTTTCATAGCTCTTGTAGTTATGAATACGATCTAAAATGCTTACTCACATCTTTCCTCTTCTCAATCTATTTTTATTAAATATGAATGGAAAAACATAAAAAATATATTATAGTAGCTATTACCAAATTCCACTCCCATTCTCCATTATTATCTTGTATAACATTACCTTATATTCATTTAAAAAATGAAAATAACACAAGTCATTTTTTTTGTTGAAAACACCATGAATCTCATCTCCAGTGGTTTCACATCCATACACCAATGCCACTTAAAAAATAATACAATTTAAAAAAAAATGTACTACAAAATTTAGTAGTTATGTACATAAAGTTAAGTATATAATAGGTTGTTAACCAAAAACTATATGCTATGATAACACATTATTTACAATATGAGTGTATGTTGAATATCTATAAATAAGGTATAAATAGGGTATAAATAAGGTTGGTAGATAGCATGCTAAATGATGCTTACAAACTCAATTGAAGGGTTTCTTCCTCTTGAAATGATATTTGGACATCATTATTATTGATGTTAGGATTTTGAATTGTAATATTTTAAACATTTTTAATACAATATTTTACTATTAAATAAATGAGAAGGTTTTTTTTAATTACGAGTATGATAATAGTGGTGGTAACTTTTCATCATTGAAAATACATCTTGTTTTATTGGACCAAATCATGAGAATAGTTATAAATATTATTAAAACCACTTTTTTGATTTCATTTTAGTCATGGGATTTTGATAAAATGACAATGAAGTTTTCTTAGTCAGAAAAAAATGATTTTTATTTATCTCTAATAAGCTAGTGGTCTTATAGACAGTGGTTCCAAAAATATTTCTATAGACACCTTAAATTGACCACTATTGTTTGGTCAATTTTATCTTATTTTTCATCTAATTTTTGTCATCTATATTAATTAAATAATATTTTATTATCTAATTAATATTTACAAATCTCTTCTATTCTCCAAATTCTATCATAAGGTAATTAATATAATTAATTTACCTACCCCTCATCTATTAAATTAAATAAATATCTTTATTTATTTAGTTTAACTCTCTAAATCCCATCCCCTCTAAGGTTTCACCTAAGGAAAATAATTATTCCTAATTATTTACCTATCCTAATGATTATCCCTCTAAATAAATAAATAAATAAATAAATAAATTTTATTTATTTATTTACTTCATCTCCCATCCTCCAACCTCTTTTCATTAAATCCTAATCTAATCCTAATCCCCCATTAGCGACATGCACACAATTAATCTTTGATTAAACATGTTACATCCTCCATCATTTTCTACTTTCCTAAATCCTAAGCCTAATTATAATAACCCATCTAATCCCCCATCTAAGTATTTGCATATTCACTTAATCTATGACTAAGGAAAGGTCAAATCCTTTTCCTTAAATTCTCATTCTCCTTGTCCTTGAAACCTTAAAGGCTTTCCCCTTTTGGGAAAGGAACCCCACATGGGTCCTTGTCCCTAAAGTACTTCCAAGGAATTTAAAATTCCTTTATTCCCTTGTCATACATTAGGAATGCAAGACAAGGAAGGCATTTATTACCAAGATCTTACCTATTCCCCTATGGTACCTTCTATTGAATGAATAAGACAACTGAGAGGGGGGGTTTATTAGTTGTAGAAATTTATAACATCAAAACCCTCAACAATAATCAAATCCATAAACATTCATTAAGCCCTTATTTTGTTAAAATGATTAATCATGAAATGCAAATAACATAAAATGAAATAACAACACCATACACAAGAGAACACTAGATTTATGTGGAAAATCCAATGAGGGAAAAACCACGTTGAGGATTAGCTCACAATATAAGCAATTGAAAAATTGGTACAAGGGTTCACTCCTAGAATAAGACACTGTCCAAAAGGCTCACTTCCAGGGCCCATTGCCAAAAAAATAAATACAAGAAGATAAAAGATAAATGTTACACAAAGAACACCTTCTCAATGCAACAAGGAATCCACCATAATTCTCCAACACTTTTGCAACCTTGCATGAAATATTTTGAACACCTTTAGCTCACCGCTTTTAGGAATCCAATACTTTGAAATTAAAATTGCTTTGCTCAAATTATCATTACATACACCACTCACATATATCTCACATCTATCTTATTTGTCTCTTGAATCTCACAACATCATTCTTATTTATATTAACCTCAACCTTGAAAACCTTCTCCAAGGTTGACAACTATCTATTACACTTACAAATTCAAATTAGGTCGACACTTAAAAATTCCCACGATGGATAGGAATGAAGGCAAACTATATAAATCCTTAATTAGGACCCAAATTAAATCCTAACACACCTCAATATGCTTTCATAAACTTCACATGTAGTGCTAACACAAGGTCAACCAATACCTATGCTAAACAACATAAAACATTAAGTACACACTTCCTTAAATCAATCTAAAAATTTTGGATAACAAAATTCACTTGAATTTAATGATATAGAATAAAAAATGAACCACCTAAGATCCAACAAAGACCTCATCCAAACTTGCATCATAGAAATGCTTCAACACATAACATTTGATTAACCTTATTCACACACTGACACATGAAACACACACTATACTAGACCAAATTAGGTGAAACCTTGAATTTTGAAAGACAAAAACATCATAAGAAACTTCCCAAATTTGCACAGCCTAAAGCCAAACTATGGAGAAATGTGGAGAAAATAGATTTCTCCCAGACCACAAAAAATATCATTGAAAAACTGGTTCACACACTAGTGAAAATATCTCTCATTGTACAATGATCCAAAAACCCAAATCCTAAACATAGAAACTACTAACAACCTTGAAAAACATATCAGATCTACATAGGCATAGCATCAACATAGAAGAAACATGGAGCACATCTCAGAGCACATTCTGAACACTTGCACAACACTATTTTCTATGTTTATCAAATTTTCTCAAAATCACTTGGAAACCAAGTACCAGAGACATCATCTTAGCTCATTACACATCTCCAGACACTACAACACAAATATAGCTCTATGTACTCACAACACTTCCTCAATATCTCAACTATACACGCACAACTCGCAACAACCTATTTTCCTCTTTTCCACAATTTTCTCAATATCCTTGACATCTTCATTATCCAACAAACTTCCTCAACACATAGTTGACATCAATGACATCAATCTATAAAAATCCTATTGAAATCAATTACAACACCTTCATACTTGCAACACCTTCCTCCTCTCGAGCTCTCTCATTGTGACACTTGTCACAATCCTAAGGCTTGAGAGATCATCTTCCTTACATCTCACCTCATAGTGCAACTTGGAAAAATCCCATGAGGTGAGATGTCTTGTCCATTGAAAGCCCTTGATCTTATAAGATCAAATATAAGCCCTCCATTTCATTTCATATTTTCTCTCCTCACATTCATAAAACTTAGCCATTTTTACTCATCATGTAACCTTGAGAAAACTAGCACCATTGTGCTACCAAAATTTAGTGAGAATACATCAAATTCAACTATCCAAGTCAAATATCCACAATGAGGGCTTCAACATATATGGATTTCAGTGCATACTATGGTTTTTTGAGTTCTCTTTTTCCTAATTTAATTTTTGCAAGGTCATTGCATCTTTTAGTTAATTTTTATTGCAATTTTTTTTGTTTTTGAAGTAAATTTCCTTGCACACATTCTGGCATTCCTAGTGGGACCCATTTCATAGGTCAAATTAATAATTTTTTTTTTTTGTTTTTTCACGCTCCTAGGTTCCAAAAGGGAAAAATTTCCTCTACTTGGGTGAACATGATATGAAAATGGTTGAAAGAAAGTTTATAAAGGTGAATCCACTTTGACAGTTAGCTAATATTTATATTACAGGTTCTTGGGCAAAGACGACCTATAAATGAGTGAACATGCTCATAGAAGGGAAAATATAAAATATTTTGGGTAACTCTATATGTAGTTCCTTCATGATCACATAGAGGTGAATCTACTTCTTTTTGGGTGAATAAGAGATACTTTGGGTAGCTCCGTGCACAGTTCCTTCGTGACTGCACAGAGGTGAATATGTTTGTTTTTGGGTGGATACGAAATATTTTTGGTGGTTCCATGTACTATTCATAGGTGATCACACAAAGTTGAATTTGCTTCCTCTTGGGAAAATCTAAAGGTATAAAATTTGTTTGTGATTTCCAATTTCTTGAGAAAATGTCATAGTTTTCAATACTAATTTGTTAATTTTTTTTGGACTTGTGATCGTGTTAACATTCATTGCATCCTCTCTGAGAATTGGGAGAGTGCTAGCTAGTCTACTGTTGCTCCATCTATTGGGTGTTTTTTTTGGCTGTTAGTTTGCTATGTATGGTTCTATTTTGGTTTTTTATCGTTATCCTTGGTCTTGATATTTTTTGGCTCTTGAAAATCGTCATGTAAAGGGTACAATGCCCTATAAATGCTGCTTATATTATCAAAAACATTCACTGCATCCCAAAATAGTCAAATATTAGTGAGTTAAACCTCTAACATTATTTCTTGTAGGACGTGGCCAAATACTATTTTTACCACTAATCTAGGAACACTTAAATTTCACTGAAGGTTCAATTAACTTTTTCTACCATGTTTAGGATTCTTTGTTGGAGTATTCTCTCCCCTTTCACCATTCAGTGATCTTGGGGATCAAAAATTTCAAAGTAATCCAAGTCTTGTTGTGTTAGCCCAAGTGTGCTAGCTTGTGCATATGCTATCTCCTTGCACTTCATGTGAGCCTGGAGATCAAAAATCCTAGAATATCCTTCCTTTTAGGAGGCTTGCTTGAGGATTTCATCCTCCCAAGGGGAAAACTCAACCATGTGAACTAGTAGGGTATATAAAGAGGGGAGAATGAAATTTGTACCCCAATCTAGTCATATCGTGTCTAGCGAAGCTCTGATACTCAAGTGATATTGAGGTAAGAGTGTAAGGTTGGTCCAAAGGACTTAAATGATGTTCCCAACCTATGCTTGTGATGAGATAGGTTCATGGATGTGCCTCATGGTATTCAGAGGATACACTAGATCACTTGTTTATCTTAGCTTAAGACCATTCAACTATTAGTATGGTGTAGGGGATCTGTATCGTACCTTGAAGTTACCAACGATGTACTTTCATGCACTTAGATAAAAATTAATAAGCTATCACATTTTGGCTACTATTTGTAACTGAGGATTTTTCTGCAAGATTAGATTGTTATCAAACACACATGCATATTATATAAAACCCACAGTAAACAATGAAATGCATAGGAAATAAATAAAGAACAAAGATGAAATGAGCTCACCCAATCCTTCATCCTCCATGGCTGACTTCCATTGTACCTTCTAGTGTGCTGAAATGTAAAGTGTGCCCTCAGATTTGATGAGCAACTCTATACTATAGACTAGACCTAAGCAAAGTGTTGAAGGATTTCTTAAATGCTTATGCAAAAGAGATTAAATCCTATTTGCAATTATTAAAAGTAACTAAATTACAAATGCTAAAGACTAAGAGATGCAAGATTCAAGATTAAATTAAGAGATTTCGAAATGAAGACAAAATTGACATTTTATAGAAAATGCAATTTTGTATGGACGAATGAGATTAAAGATTGATAAGTGCCCTAGAATCTGTGGTCAAGAATCAAAATAACAACCCCTTAATTAGGGTTAGGGAAACTCTAGGATTAAATTCAAATTGAGTGGATGAGATTTAATTTAAGAATTTAAATCAAGGGAAGAGAATAATTGTGTCAGTGAGATGAGAATTAGCAAGTAGAAAAAGGATGATTTAGAATATCAAGTTATTTTAGAAATAACTTACTTTGTGGAGAGAAATGCTATTTTGAAATTAATATTCTAAATTAATTCCAAAATGGTGAATTCATGTGATAGTAAATAATAATAATTTAAAATTATTTACTTGGAAAGAGGGAAATTTCCAATTTAAATAAAATGCTTTTATTTAAATTTAGAAAGAAAATCAATAAGATAATTTAATAATTAAAATTATTCAATTGTGGAGGAAAAATAGAAAGTGGGTAATTTTAAATAAATGATTTTATTTAAAATTAGAAAGAAAGTTGGAGAGGGTAATAATTAAATAAATAATAGGAATTTATTTAATTATGAGAAGACATAAATAATTAATGACGTATTAAATAAAAAAATAAAGTTTATTTATTTAAATAATTAGGAGGAAGTACTGGACTAATAATAATTAAATAAATTTATGAATTTATTTAATTATAGAGTGACATAAGCAATTAGTGACATATTTAAATAATAAATGTAATTTATTTATTTAAATAGCCAAGAGGAATAATAGACGTGAATTAATCAAATAATTAAGAATTATTTAATTAGTAGTTGACATTGGACTATAGGACATAATTAAATATTTTAATTATGTTGAGACAAAGCATGATATAGAAAAATGTGGCTTGCAGGTCTAGGCCATTTTTATGTGTCTACATTTGCCCCTCTTTGTCATAATGTAGCTTGTCACATTGTGCCAAAGAAAATAAGTCAAAAATATGTCCCAGTGAAAAATAGGATGAGGAAGAATGACGAGGAGGTAGTGGTATGCCCCCTCGAGAGGACAGTTGGGTTCCAAGAATATGAGTGGTCTCTCGAAATGGATGAGAAGGACTAGAAGATGAAAGACAAAAGTATATAGGAAAGATAGATGAGGATGATAATGATGCGGAATAGACGAAATTTTAGAGAGAAAAAGATGAATGTTAGGATAAAAGACATGGATGTTGATATGGGGAAGGAGATGCAAATGTGGAAAAATAAATGCATGTTAGAACCCTTCAACGTTTGCCAGAGTACTAATAAGTGTTGCTTGAATCATCATTGGGCAGTAAAAATGACAGAAATTGACAACAAACAACAGGGAATGACATAGACCAAGGTGTACAAGGTCATCCACTTGTAAAACAGACAATCATAGAGAAGGAATGTCCTAACTCATACTAAGGGCCAAGTTGCCCCAGTCTTTTTGTCAAGACAATCCACATACATCAGTCAAAGAAAAATAGAATAGGTCATGAGATGCCATCACACCTCTAAATCCTTAATGGGACATCCTCGAGGTAGCTAGTAACATGACCAACAAACAAGTCAATAAAAGTTAAGACAAAATAGACCATAAAAATTAACAGTCATTTAGTTGTGTTGCCAATGTTTGTTTGTTGAAGATTAATTGTGTGATAGTTTGACAGTTTTGACGATTTGACGGTGCCTAAGGTCAAGAAGGAAATATCCTGAAAAGGCAAATGATATTTTGATGGGGTCCAAATCCAAGAAGGACACATCTTGAAGAGTACCAAAAAGTGACGAGATAGATATTTTGACTAATGTTTTGGCAAATCGACTGATTTTGACTGTATGATTGATTGGCTTTTGTTGTCTGATTTTGACCAATTTTGACGTTGACGCTTGAATGATTATCTTATGTCAAGTGTGACTATGTTTGTTTTATTTGACCGATGCAATGATTGTGAAAAATTCCATGATTTTATTTGGACAAACCTAAAAGGATTGACCTAATGTCTCGAGGACTCAAAGATGAGCCTTTCCTACGTAGCAAATGCATAGAGACAACATAGTTCGACAGATGACAAAGACTGAATGACTCGACGGACTTGACAAGATATGAATGAATTTGACTCTATTTTTTGGGATTTTGACTTTGATTTGGATTCTTTTGTGTTTTCTTCAGGACATTTTTCAATTTTTAGGTCTTTTTTTTAGGACTTTTTCAAAATTTTATGACTTTTTGATGTTTTACGAAAATTGTGACAAATGCATGTGAATAAAAGGTGTCATTATGACATAATGGTGAAATTTTTTAGGTCTTTCACATGCATGATATAGAAAAATGTGGTTTACGGGTCTAGGCCATTTTTATGTGCTTACACTATTGATAAGAGATCCTTCATCCTTTGGAGTCATGATCTCTACCTGTCTAGAGGCATATAGATAATATTAGGACTTGTGCTTTGAGCCTACAATGATTGTCAATCCTACTTGATTAATCTAGGTTTTTGCAACTTAGCATTTTTTATGGTCATTAATCATGCATATCTTTAGCCTATCCATCATCGTATGTCTTGTGTCTTTGTGATTGTATTCTTGTGTCCTTTTTTTGTATAGGTCTAGTCATGATCCTTGTGTTAATCCACCCTATACTTGGGTGAATTGACCTCTTGTTGGTTGAATCTACTATATATTTGGGAAAATCTTCCTATATGCTCAATCCTTGGTCTAATTTTCTCTTGCTGGGAAAACCTACCTCTTCTTAGATGAATCTACCTCTTCTTGGGTGAATATTCCTCTTCTTGGGTGAATCTACCTCTTCTTAGGTGAATCTATCTCTTCTTGGGTGAATCTACCTTGGTGTTATTGTTAGACTCATCATCAATCCATGAATTCAATTCTTGTTGGATGAATCCATTATGCATTTATATGAGTCTACATATGTGTTAAATATATTTTTTGATTATTAATACTTGTTGGGTGAAACCACTATGCACTTGGGTGATTTCATTCTTGGGTGAATTTGAGTCTTTCTAGGAAAACTTGCTCTATTGTTGGGTGATTCTAATCTTGGGTGAATTTGAGTCTATTTAGGAAATTCTGGGTTGTTATTGGGAAAATCCATTATCCATATAAATTTTAGAGAGCAAACCCTTTCAACCCTAAGTAGTTAGTCTTGTTCTAAGAATAACACAATGATTAAATATTTTTTCCATCTCATATCCAACCATATCGATCATTTTCATCACACCACCTAATCAAAAATTAATCAAAATATCATCCTCTTGGTACAAGGAGATCCCTAAACATATAATATCATCGTCCGCATCATCCTAATAAAAAATCTAGCCGCCTATCACTTGTTCTAGAACCTAAATCATAAATCAAACCATCATCATAACACTTTATTAGGAAATTTTCTTATCCTAGGTTAGTCATCTCTCTCATTCAATCCATTTCACCTTGAGCAAGAGGTATAGTTTTCATATCTTGAGAGTTTATCCTATCTCAAGTATAAATCCAACCATCAAAATCACTTTTTCTTTAGAACTTAACCTATCTCAAGTATAAATCCAACCATCAATCAAAATCAACCTAGGTTCTTAATCATAGTTTGAGTGCTAAATCAAACATCCAATCCAACATCAAATCAAACTTTTTTATTCCCACCCTTTGGATTAGATTCATCACACTTCATCCAATCTATCATGGCTATCACCATGTGGTTACAACTAAGAAAAATCATGGATCAACAACAACAATAATTCTCACCATACACTACTGGTTTTCCCAGTAGTAGAGAATATCAATACCCCAATAGGAAAGTGGGAGCATAAAATCCTACTTTTCCTCATGATCTAGTCTCTATTAAGGAGGATATGGTCTCCCAACTCAAGCTTGCTCCTAGCCTTCAAGAGTTATTAGATGATCTTGCCAATGTGGGTCTAATAGAACACTTCATAAACACATACAAGGAGTCAATCTTTGGTAAGATTCTCATGCAACGTGTAAAATTTCCATGAGGATTTGATGTATCATAATAGTTAGAAATGACACAACCATTTACACCTTAAGGTCCTCCTAAGAATCCATGGGGCCTTATATCAGACTTTGGGAATGATGTACTGATTCAAGTTCCACCTTCCCCTGTCCAAATTCCTGCTTTGGGATATCGATTGAGACTTATTTCTATTTATGGGTACGAGCTTGCATCATCTTCTTAGGTTCCTAGTTCAGTCCCACAAACCATCCAACATTCAAATCCTCAAACATTGGTCCATATTTCCCTTCAAGGTAATATAATTGTTATCATGTCCAACATACCATATTCAACACCTTATTATGTCTCCCTCATCCCAATTCAATCACATTCAATTCAAACATTTATCATAATTCTGACATCTCCATATCATCTCCTACTCAACCCCCACAATCCTCTCACATCCCATAATATTCTTACATTCCACAATCCATTTATATAATTCCTTCTCAAACTTATCACAATTTGACACCCTTTCATAATCCAATCATGCTGCAAGGCCAATATCCTAGCCAACCCTAAGCTTCTTCAAATCTCACCAAACATACCTACATCCCACCAAATCCTTAATTTTTGAATTCACCACAAAATCCATCATATCTTAGCATCCCAAAAAATTCATCATTCACTCATCCTCAGTAGCATAAATCACATCCATATCAACCACATTCATAATAATACACTAATCATATTCAACATCCATCACATCTTTATCAACCTCATCAACAATCATACACCAATCCTCCTCAACATCCATCACATCCATCTCAACCATATTCATAATCACACACCAATCCTCCTTAGTGTCCATCACATCCATGTCAACCACCTTCAAAATCATATTCCAATTCTCTTCAACATCTATCACATCCATCTCAATCTCCTCAAAAATCATATAACAATCCTCCTAAATATCAATCTTACCCTTCTCAACCCTCACAACAATCACACTTCAATTATTTTCAAAATAAATCTTATCCTTCTCAACTCCCATAATAATCATATCATAATCCATTCTAAAATCAACCTCACCCTTCTCTAGTTCCACACAATCAATACATCAATCGTCCAAGTTGCAATCTACTGGTTCCTCCATCATAATCACCCACTAATCAATCATGGGAGGACATCAAAATCCACACTTGAAGAATTGCAAGACAAAAATACCAAGAAACCCTTCAAGTTTGAAGAATTATTTCCATACCCTTTTGACCATTATGTCGTAATGACACCTTTTATTGGTAAATGTGTAGATAGTGTATTGTCATTGATGTGAACATTTTTTGATACCATATGCAATTATGTTGATGGAAAATTCATGGTTATATGTCAAAATGTTGCCATTGGTACACTGTTGTACACTATCATTTGAAGTTCATGGTTGGATGTCAAAATTCCTTGATTGATAATTTTCCAAGCCATTTAAGGCACAAAACTGCCTTCACAAGACCTTTGTCAAATGCTCCACATTTTTCATTAGATGAAGATGTGATCTTGAAGTTCAAAGGGTAGCTCTACACAACTGTGATGTATGCATATTCCAAATTTATATGCATATATTTTATCACAAATTGCTTTAGTGTTATTAAAGTATGCACATGTTAAGTTCCAGTGAATGATTGCTAAGGAAGAATTGAATGTATCTAGACTTCACTATATCACATTGTTTTTCCTTATGGTTTTAGATTGAGGTTTTTGAAGGTGGTATGTCTGGTCAGTCCAAGTTTAAGATGATTTGATGCATCACTAGTGTTTCTATAGATGATAGTGTGTTATCTATATTTTGGCAACTTGGTAGGTTGGTCTGTTGGTGTTTAAATAATATACCTCGGCAATTACTTAATCAAATTTATGTACAGAAGTTATGTAATGCATGATGGAATATCATTTGGATCTTTGAATGCTCCACAAGCTAGTATGTGATCGTCCCTTGTACAATAGTATGTTTAGAATCATTATTTTTGGGTATGAAATGTTTGTGCTAGAGTAAATAATTTGATATAATAAGAAGGGTGCAAAGAAGTGTTTCTACATGCTATATAATCCTAGTCGAGTGATCTAAACAAATTTTATTGGTCTCTTTGGTACCACCTTGGTCTAGAATTGATGTTTGATAGTTTACTTGCTTGTTGGGCTGACTTGACAAGATATGTTTCTTGCGTTAAGTGTTTGGATATGTGCACTATTTTTGACATGTGTTATATGAAAAATAGGTCTTGAATATCTTTCAACTTGAACCACATGATATTTCCCTCTACTACAAATTTTTTTGAAGCTTTCTTGTTGTGATTACTGTATATATTATATTACATGTTTGTAGTCGACAATGAGAAACCTTTTGGAGGTTGCTGAGGGTATAAATAGAAGATCAAAGATTTTGAGAAGTAATGCGAGAGTGTTGTGAATGTTTTGAGAATATAGTAATCAAATATATTTCTACAAAATATCTTATGATAATGAAATGTGGCAAAGATTAGTTTTGAGAGATCAACAGTGAATGTAAATGAGACTGTGAAGAAGAATGTTTGAATGTAAATGAGAAAGTATGCTGAATGCAGTGAGCCATAGGCATCAAATCTTGTTGAAGCACATGTATGTGAATTCACCAAAGGAAATTATTTGGAGGTAACAAAATTATTGGCATATTTTAATTGCATGTTGAGGTTGTAAACCTCTGTTGCATGTGCTGTATTGAGTAGGGATTAGTGAACTTCCCTTGGTTAAAGACCATAAAAACTAGTTATAAAATCTATTTTATTTGTGAGGCTAGATTTGGATAGTATATCTAAGCAACCTTCTTATAGTGGTTTTTCCCTTGTAGGGTTTTCCACATAAATCTGGTGTTATGGTTGTATTAATTTATTTTCTTTTGCTTGTCACGATTTAATTGGTTAAGTATTGACTCACCCCCCTCTTAGTACTTCCATGTGTTCAAAAATTGGTATTAGATCCAAGTGCCTTGATATAGCCTAATAGCTGAGGTAGATCCTATGTGGAACACATGGGAACTGAAGCATTGTCAAATGAGAAGAATCCTCTGGAGGTTAAGAAGCATGAAGATATGGAAAATTTTAATGAAGAAGATTGTTAAGTTGACTTTGAAGGATAAATTATTTCAGCATTGGATGATTTGAATACTACAAGAAGAGAAAGTGGATATTTGAATATCAAAATTAAAGAATCAAAAGAGATAATCATCAATTTGAAAGTTCAATTTGAAGGTAAAAGGGTTGCAAATTGCTTGAACAATAAGCTGAATGAAAAAATAATAAAATTATCAAAACTTGAAGAAGAAATTGTTTCTTTGAGGAAAGAATTGGAGAAATCAAAGGATCAAATAGAAAAAGGTTTAAAACTCAAGAAAAGCTCTAAGATTCTTGATGAGATAATCATTTGTCAAAGATTTGTAAAAAGGGTCAGAACTCAAAGGCTAATATTCATGAAATAAAAAAGGAAAGGGACTCTACTGAAGATTCTAAAAAGATCAAATATGAAAGATAAAAATTGGATGATGGCTTCATAAAGTTCAACAATCAAAAGAAGGGCTTCAAGAGATCTCCTTCTAATAGACTGCTACTTCCAAGATTCCTCAATCCTTTCATGGTTATTGTTATTCTTGCAATAATTTTGGTCATAAGGCTATTGAATCTAGAACTAAGACAATAAGAAATGATTATATGAAGAAGAGCTCTTTTGTGCATCTAAAAATTAATTTTGTGTTCTCTCATTCCTTTTATGGTTATTTCTATGCATGCAATAAGTTTGGTCATAGGATTGTCGACTATAAAACTACATTAAGGACAAATGGTTTAGCCCTTGAATATAATATTATTTTCTACAATTGTAATAAATTTGGACACAAAGCAAGATTATGTAAAAGTAGTTTTGTGAAACCACATGTTCAACAAAAGAAAACAAATGAGAAGAAAGATTCCATAAAATTTTGGAGAAAGAAACAAGGGGAATATAATGAAGCGAAGAATGCAAGTGTGCTTATGCATTGTGCACAAGATCTTATGATTGATTGAGATGAAATTGTTGTCATGAGGATTGCACCCTAAATGAGTGTAAAACTTAGCTATCTTGTGAAACATGGGATCATCTTCAAGATGTGGGTTTCCTATGGTGAAGATGAACCTCCAGAGAGGGTTGGTTCCCTTGATGAACCTCCTAAAACTACTACTTTAATCAAGAAAAGGGATCAGAGAAAGAAAATGAAAATATTACTAACCCTAGGAGGTGATGCACTCATGATTAAAACCTATACTATAGCCTCAACACACAAACTCTCTCAAAATATTAGCAAGTCTTCACACAACTCAATGTTCTACATGCTCACACATCAATATTTCATAAGAAGGCCAACTACTTATTTAGAAGGAAAACCAAGAATGTTCTCACAACAAAAATCTTAGCATTCATGACACAATCTATGCCCTGCATATAACATATATATTTAGCTCAAAGGTATTGGAATGCGACAACATATTCAAGGACTAATCATTAATCATCCATACACACACAATATAACAAATATTGATAAGGTAAAATCATAGTATTTTATTGATCATAAGGTGCTTCAAATAACTGCATACAAATCTAAACATTCTACTTGAAACTATTGCTATAAATTGAGAAAAATCTCTTAAAGATGAGTTACAATCAATATTCTTTTGCATAAGGCAAAAGAAGAAAGGAAGAACTAACTATAAAAAGAGTTGAATTCTTGCTTTATAGAAGGCCACCTCCTACTTATTGAAGTTGAACCCCGTGGAATATTTTGAGTGTGCATGGATTTGGAATTGGATGTGAAATGGAAGCAAAAACATACAAATTTTGGTGTAGAAGATTTGACTCGAATTATTTCCCTCTTCGAATTTTGCATGCATCTTGAAAATCCACCTCTAAATTAATTTTAAGTGATCTCCAAATTTGTCATGAAACTGATTGAAAAAGCTATCCCAAGGCACATGGAGTTTTTGAATTGTTGGGCATATGAGGCAAAATAAATTTTATTTAAGGACCTCAAACTGGCTCAAAATACATGAATATAGCTCCAAACTCCTCTTAAATTTAATGGTAACCATGAGGGATTCTAAAAAAGGCCTAAACTACCTATAAGTGCACCAAAACTAAGAATGAAGGCCACTTAACTCCCCTTATATTGAAAAATATCATGCATGATGATATGTATGTGAGAGAAGATAACTAGGTTCTGGAAAAACACTTGAAGATGACTAGGTCTTCAAGGAGGTCTCTTAATTGTTTAGTATATCATGCATATTTAAAAACTTTAAATTACCGTCATGTATAAATCACCGCCCTCATCCGTGTACTACTGTCATAAAAAAACACCTAGATGTGATCTTATTGTTTCTCATTTTCCACTAACCCAGCTCATCATAACACTTCCTTGAAAAGGTTGTCATTTTGCTTCAAAACATGATTTTCATCATTTGTCTTCTATCCATGTATGAGACTGTCACAAAACCCTAAATCTACTTTACATGATTGTGTATGCATAGTTCATTGTCCATTGATTTGATTTATGAATGGTATATAGTGCAACTTCTTTTATCATTTGCTATCCTCAACTTGAATCTTCATTACTAACTCAACTCATCATCTAGGTCATTAACCTTGGCCTATCCTTTTCCTTGATGAAACATTTGAAACTCTTGACTGTGACCTTCTAGCCTTATGAGAATCTGCCCCTTCAAAATATTTTAATGTTTTCAACTACCTTATTCTCCTTAGGTTTGTACCTTCATCAACTATCTTATCACTACCCATTTTCCATCTTTCATGTACTACCCTCATTGTATATCTTTTGATAATGTAAAATAATATTTAAATGCATGTCCTGTGAAATATTTCAAAACAAACTTCGTTCAATCTTCCCTCTGTCATGGTATTCTTTCATAAAAAATCAATCCACTATTATAGACATTGCTTTCTCTACAACCTCTTGGTGACTTTGACTATCACTATCCATAGTTGCAGTTCCTGGTTTCTTCATAAAATTGTCTACCTTTTTCCTCTACATGCTCACTGCTCTATTTTTCATGAACCTTTTTTCCTACAAATTGTGACCATCCCTTCATTTGTGATTGGTATCTTTGGTGGAGGATTGTCATGATAAAAAATATGCCCTGCTCCTTCTTCATGTGGGTTGATTGTTCTTTTTTGAATTGTCCATTCATTTGAAATCTATCGTTTAATGTGAATTCACTGTCCAACATTTGTAAACTAATTTTTCACTATCATTAGGTCTCCATCACAGTCTACCTACCATTACATTCACAAGTAATTTTCTTTTAGAGTAAACTATTCTTTACTCATCATTTGTCATTTGAACCTTGTTCCTTTTGCCTCTTGCTCTTTGGTGAATGTCTTTTGAGTCATTTCCAATGATTTTTTTTTCCATTTGTCTATGAATTTTTTGTCCTCTTGTCAATGAATTTTCTATCCATTTGTCTATGAATTTTTTTCCTCTTGTCACTGATTTTTTTTGTCCATTTATCAATGAAATTGCTATCCATTTGTCAATGAAATTTGCTGTCCATTTATCTATGAATTTTCTGTCCTCTTGACACTAAAATTTCCATCCATTTGTCAATGAAATTTCTGCCCATTTAGCTATGAATTTTATGTCCTCTTGTCATTGAAATTTCTATCCATTTTTCTATGAATTTGTTGTCCATTTGTCAATGAAATTTACTGTCCCTTTTTCAATGAAATTGCTGCCTATTTGTATATGAATTTTCTGTCCTCTTGTAACTGAAATTTCTGTCCATTTGTCAATGAAATTGCTACCCATTTGTCTATGAATTTTTGTCCTCTTGTCATTGAAATTCCTATCCATTTTTCTATGAATTTTCTGTCCATTTTTCAATAAAATTTTCTATCCATTTGTCTATGAATTTTCTATGCATTTGTCAATGAAATTTGTTGTCCATTTATCTATGAATTTGTTGTCCATTTATCAATGAAATTTGTTGTCCATTTATCTATGAATTTTTTGTGCATTGAATGTCCCTCTTTGAGTATGGACTGCACTAGATTGTTTGTGAATGTTATACTTTCTTTGTAAACTACAAGTACCATGATCTCGTATGACTATCCTTCAGATGGAAAAGAAGTAAGTTTCATTACTAAGAAAGGATTGGTATGCATACCATTGTCCTTTCTCTTTGACATTGCTCTTCACATTATGAAAACTTTAAGAAATATATTATCATCACTTGAAACTACCTCATAAACCTTGAAAAAATTATCCAAGACACTTCATCTTACACACCCTAGGGTTTAATTCATAAGGTGTTATTGTGACAATTCTATAAAAGAATAATCTTTAAAACTTCACAAACATGACTGTGAGAAGACTACATTTTGATAGATGAGGCCCTTTAATGAAAAGACAATTCTATACCATAGGTGAGCTACATGAAGGTAGTATGATGGGATCAACCCTTCAGGGAGCCATATTTTAATCCACATACTACAATTTTGAGTAGGGTTTTGACTTTCTCATGCCTATTATTCATGTTTTCAATATTTCCTTGCTTTTGCTCATGAAAAGTAAATAAATATAAACAAAAAACCTATTGTGTATGCATTCAAAAGTGCTGAATGAGAGTTAAAATAAAATATGTAAATGATTTATTGAGTTCACCTATCAATATGAGCTCTAGATCTTCAAGTTTACATGTGTGGACACGATCGAAGAGATCATATCCAACTAATACTCATCATCTTCTTCTCTTCATTGGAAAAATTTCTGCAACTCCTCAAATCTCCATGCAAGCCTCTCAAAACTTCACCTTTAGCAATAAAGAAGCCCTAAACTTATCTTCCATGTGAAGCCTTTCCATCTTTTCTATTTCCAATGCCTAATAAAGAGTTTTCTCCTTTATTTTTCTTTTTGAATGTAAGTTTTATGCCCTCTCACTATTCCATGCAACTTAAGCCTCTTTTAATTTTGAAATGGAAACTTTTAAATTTACTTTTTAAATGTTTTCCCCTTTTAGTCCCCTTTTGGCATGAAAGCATGATGACTTTTGAGGAATAATGTTTAAATAAATTTTTTCCAAGTTTTTTTAATGAAAACAATAATGCTCCTTAATTTGATATTTAATAAAAACCCAAAATATTATTTAAATACGATATTTAAATAATGTTGAGGATTTTTTATTAAAAAAATGGACTACATTCTTGGTGACTTCTGAGGGTGTTTTACTTGCTAAAACTAATAATACTAGTAGCCTTGCATATCCATTGAGAAATAGAGTCACATAGGCTTAAAAAGAAATTAAAAATCAAACCTTAAACATCATCTCAAGAACAATAACCTAACTATGCCTCAACACTTATTGGAAAGGAAAAACTCAAAGCAAATATGCATTAATTCTTATTAACTTGAAAGAAAACCTACCTAATCTCCACTAACTAAAAATGGTAGTGTTCAAATGAAACCATTAACTAGTTCTTTGAAGTAGCTTGCTTTTTCTTAACAACTTGCAATGTTTTACATGCTTGTGAATAGCCAAAAAGATATGGATAAATTAAAAAAAAATTGATCAATTGCTGCAATAGATCTTGGAGAATGAAAAAAAGTCCACTTACCTCTTCATATTGATCATACATGCTATTGTTTTGAGGTACATAGGTAAGTTGGATCCGCTATTCTTTAGTTGCAACTTCATACTTGGGTGCAAGCATGACCTATGATTCTTTGTTAGACTCTCTCTTGGATAGATATCTGATAGGACATCCTCTTGAAAGATCAAACTTGGATTTATCACTACTAGTTTCTTTCTTATACACTATTGTCTTCTCATCTTGTTGATTGAGTTACTCCATTTCTAGTGAATCAATTAGAAACATGGTCATTTCCACATTTTTCTCCTACTACTCATGATTCCCCCCTCCAATGGTGTTGGATTGTCATCCAATTTTGAAACAAAAATATCAAGATCATCCCAAAATAGGTCTTGTTCAACCTCTTCTTTGTTTTTTTGTGGGAGAGGATTGATTTTGAATTCGTTGTAGCTCTCTTGAGGAATCAAAACATCAAGGTCTTTCTCATGATTTTCCTCTTCTTTCAGTTGCTCCAAAAATTGTTATGATTTTGAAGTTTGTATACTTTCTTCATATTTCTCAATGCAAGAAGGGAGTTCATCAAATAAGAACATGAAATCATTGTTTCCATTACCTCTTTCAATCTTTTTAGCTTGCTGCTCTAGTTGATTATGCGCTGTTGGAACAAAACTATCTACTGAGAGGGGGGTGAATTAGTAGATCATTTAAAACTAGTTCATTAATAATTTAAATCCAAAGTTATATGTAGAGAGATAAACATACATACATAAGCATATAACACTAGATATACATGGAAAACCAAATATGGGAAAAACCATGGTGAGAATAGCTACTAGGATCTATTGTCTTAACCTAGCCTCACAATAGAACCTCACTAGTTACAAAGTTTCAGGACACCAATCCCCTAATTTAGGAGCATCAACTCTAATAAAGCACCTACTCCCTAACTGAGAACCTAATTAGATTTTTGATGACACCAACCAATCAAAATTACCATGAAATTATGGAGCAACAACTCTTGATTACAAATAATTCAATTGAATCCAGTTCACTATTACAAACTTGATCTGCAATTGATCATCCTATTATATTTAAAACATCCTCTATTCTATCTCTCTTTTATGCTATCTCAACAACTCATATCTCTACTCTGCTCTTCTCCGCTTTCTCTGCTTTGTTTCACACACGTGCTATTCTGAATGCATACCCTAGATGATATTTTTTGTGTTACAATCTAGGTATCTTCTTGTAACATTCACTTACTCAGTATATCTAACAAAACTACTCATTTTTTGATAGATTCATCTCTTCTTTTCTTAATTGACAAGAATTCCTGCCTCAAATCATGCACCACCAACCAAATTGACTGAATTTTATATTTTTAGCAACTATCAAACCCTAAATTAGATACACATTAAATGACATTCCTTGCATGATCGAATTGAATTTTATTTTGTAGTTGAATATGCTTTGATGTCATCGACCATACTTTTCTATCACCAATTAAAATTATAGTTGGAGGGGTTACATTAATTAATTTTA
Organism: Sequoiadendron giganteum; assembly: GCA_007115665.2. Lineage (NCBI taxonomy): Eukaryota > Viridiplantae > Streptophyta > Pinopsida > Cupressales > Cupressaceae > Sequoiadendron > Sequoiadendron giganteum. The sequence goes on from CM021103.1 coordinate 286,006,264, forward strand.
TTCTCTATAGTGTTTTCCACCATTTGCACTATGTTTTCTGCCATTTTCACTACCTAGCCATTGGAAGAATGTAACTTTAAATTCTGGTTGTCAATCTTCAACTTCACACCATGATCTGATGGTTATTGTTTGAACTATCAACTTTAAAACAATGTCGTAAGATCAAACTCTCTTTAAATTCGAGCCATCGATTACCATCACATATATTGGGAAAATATTCTACTTTGGATGGGATTACAATTTTTTTAACGTCATCAGGGACACGCGTCACCATACCGCATTCCTGGAAAGCCACAATAGGGATCCACTATCTTCTTTGTGAAATAACAGACACCATCCACTCTTCAATCTCAATCGTCCACCATTAGATCTTCATTGCTTCAAGCCTAAAATACTTTACTTAGCACCATAGTCTTGGTCCCACCTAGATATTTGTCACATTTTTGTATTTTTGTGATTGACTATTGATGTCACCTTCTAAGTAGTGTGGGCACACTTGAGCCGCTCGATCTTTAATCACCAATATCAATAGTTTATCATGTTAGATCAATTATTTTCCACTAGACTTAGAAAAAATTAAAGTCCACATTACTCACTGAGCCGGTAATAACTAAGTCAAGGGGCTAATTTCTTCACGACTTCAAAGGCTTAAGTCGTAACTTAAGCTACTAATAACAATCGATTGCCAGTCAATGATCAAATATAAATTCTATTAGGAACCATGACTAAAAAATTAGGGTTTCTCTACTAAACCCTAAAAATGGCTGAGAGAAAATATAATTTGATTCTGAGCTCACTACTTGACTTCTATCCATATAGATCACACCATTAGAATGAGCATAAAAAATATAGATCAAATTTGTCATCTAATTTCTCCACAAACTTCTAGAAATAGCCTTTGCAATAACATGTCAATATTGCATGATGACATTGCAAAATTTTGAGAAACTTTGCAACTTTGAAAAAAATTCTCTTCTCTCCATCATACTTCACCATTCTTTCTGAGACTGATCCACTATCATCAATGACATTCAAATTGCCATCGATCTTTTCCTTTTGACATTAATCAACAATCTCCCAATTTGATATTACTAAGATATCCTTTTGATGTCAATGAGATGCCCTTTTGTCATCAATGACAATCATATTGCCAACAATATCCCCCTTTGTCGTTGATGGAGAAACTAAATGCTTTGCACCAATAGAATTCTCTACAACATACCTTTACATTGATCATTTTATACAACAACCATTCTCCCCCTTAAGCATATCTCTTTTTCCTTGAACATATAGAGCTTTTTACAACTCTCTCCCCCTTTGACATCAATGGTAAATTGGAAATTTAATGGACACCATACTTTTAATAATACAATTTTTTCTCTCCCCCTTTTTCTGATAAAGGAGTGTGTCCAAGATATCTGCAACCATCAAGTTGTTAGAAATTTGTAAAACCAATCATATATGACTTGACTTTTCTCAATTCTTTTAGGGCTATATAAATCTTCTTGTGAAGCCCCCCTGGACTCATGCCCTATCACTAAGAATTAGTGATGTGAGGTAGGATAAACCACTCCCAATTTCTTCCTCAAGTATTCAAATTGCTCTTTTGGAAGAGGATTTGTGAATATGTCAGGAACTTGATCCTTGGTTGGCACATATTCCATATTGACTTCTTGATCTACTACATGTTATCTCAAAAAGTGATACTTGATTGATATATGCTTAGTCCTAGAGTGCATCACTAGACTCTTTGATATGTTTGTGGAACTTGAATTATCACAAAGAATAGAGATAGGTTCTTTGTACTCTACCTTGATATCTTTGAGTGTTTTCTTCATCCACAACACTTGAGTGCAATATGCCACTACTGCAACATACTCTACCTCAGCTGTTGAAAGAGTAACTGATTCTTGCTTCTTGCTCAACCATGAAACAAGTTTGTTTCCAAGGAAGAACAAACCACCACTTGTGCTTCTTCTGTCATCAACACTCCTAGCCCAATCAACATTTGTATATGCTGTCAAAGTGAAATATTCACCTTTGGGATACCATAGTCCATAGTCAATAGTGCTTTTGATGTATCTAAAAATTCTTTTTACTACATAAACATGAGACTCTTTAGGAGCAACTTGAAATCTTGCAACCATACATATTGCTTGCATGATATCAGGTCTTGATGTTGTTATATATAGCAAGCTACCTATCATTGATCTATACATGGTCTGATTTGCATCTGGGGATTTATTTGTCTTGCTCAATTTACATCTAGTTATCATGGGGGTACCAATTGGCTTGCTATCTTCCATTCCAAATTTCTTGAGCATTTCCTTAGCATACTTAGTTTGAGATACAAATATCCCCTTATCAATTTGTGCTATCTATAGACCAAGGAAGAAAGAAATTTCTCCAAGCATTGGTATCTCAAATTTATTTTGTATTTGAGTAGAAAAATCCTTGCACATTTTTTCATTGCTACCGCTAAAAATGATGTCATATACATACACAATGAAAATTATCATATTCTCACCTTCTAATTTGAATTATAGATTACTATTTGTACACCCCTTCTTTAATCCTTGTTGTTGTAGGTATTGGTCTAATCTTGAATACCATGCTCTAGGTTCCTATTTTAGACCATATAGAGATTTATTTAGTCTACAAAGAAAATCATCATCTTCTAATAGCTGAAAACCTTATGGTTGTTCTATGTAGACTTCCTCTTATAGGTTTCCATTTAGAAAATTAGACTTTACATCCATTTGATAGACTTTTAACTTCTTATGAACATAGAATTCTAGAAACATTCTTATGGATTTTGATCTAGCCACTAGTGCAAATATTTCTTCAAAATCTATACCCTCAACTTGTGCATACCCTTTGCACACCAGTCTTGCCTTATTCCTTACAAAAACTCCATCTTCATTGAGCTTGTTTATAAAGACCCATTTTGTACCTATTACATTCTTATTTAGGGGTCTTGGAACTAATTCCCAAGTTTTGATTCTTTTCAATTTGGCTTAGCTCTTCTTTCATTTCCTTTATTCAGATCTCATCCTTGTTGGATTCAACATAGCTCTTGGGCTCTATTTGAGACATGAGAGAAATTTACTTTCTCTTTATTCTTTGTATCTCTTCTCCTTGCCTAAACTCGCTCATCTATATTTCCAATAATTTTCTTATGTAGGATGATCCTTTTAAACATATATTGCAGGTGCCTTTTCAATATATTCTTCAAGCTCCTCATCACCAACATCTTCGTTATATTCTAATTCAACATCATAGATATCTCTGTCAGGTTTAATATGTTTCAAATCTTCATCAACCTTGACTTTGATACTCTCTATGATTTTTTCCAGCCTTTTGTTGTAGCATTTGTAGGCTTTGCTTTGGGTGGAATATCCAAGAAATATTCCTTCATCACATATTGAGTCAAATATTCCTAAGTTATTTTTTTATCTTCTAATGTAGCACTTGCTACCAAATACTTTGAAGTATTTAACAAATGAAAGCTTGCCATACCACAACTCATATGGGGTCTTTTCACTATTCACCCTTAATTGAAATTTGTTTAGGGTATATATTACTATATGTAATGCTTTTCTTTAGTATACATCAAGTAACAGCCTCATTTAGCATTGTTCTAGCCATCTCCTTAACTATTTTGTTCTTTCTTTCAACCACTCCATTCTACTATGGAGTCCTTGCTTTAGAATATTCTTTTAATACCATACTTCTCACAGTATTCTATGAATTCATTTGATGTGAATTCTCCACCTCTATTAGATCTTAATAATTTGATCCTTTTGCGAATCTCCTTCTCAACCATAGCTCTGAAGATTTTGAATCTTTCAAATGCTTATGAATTATCCTTCAAAAAGGTTACCCATGTCATTCTTGAGTAATCATCTATTAGTAACATGAAATATCTTTCTCCTTTCAATCCCTTTTTCCTCTTAGGGCCACAAAGATCAGTATGAACCAACTCCAAGGGAGTTTTATTTGCATACTCTTTTGTTTGAAATTTGACCCTTATTTTCTTGCCTATTTTACATTCCTTGTAAGTGGTTTTTATAGCTTTTGTTATCTTAGGCATGTGCCTTACAAGTCCTTTTGAGCTTACTTTCACTAGATTATCAAAAATTTACATGGCCCATTCTTCTATGCCACAACAAACTTTTATCAACTTGTCCTATCAGACAACTTTGACCATTCACTTCAATAAGATTATAAAGATTTATTTTAGTCCTTTTCCCATCAAAAAGAAGTCTTCTTGATTTCCTTATCTTTCTTCCTTTTGCATTAAATGTAACTTTATAACCATTTCCACACATCTAGCTGACACTTAGCAGATTATGCTTCAATCCTTCAACATAAAGGACATTATGTGTAGGAAATCTTCCATGAATTATTATAGTTTCTTTACCAACAATCTTAACTGCAGTGTTGTCTCCCAAACTCATAGATCCTTGTATTTTCTGAGTTTGATAAATTTACTCCTATCACTAGTTATATGCTTTGAACAACCACTATCTATCACCCACAAATTCTTCTTTTTGGCATGAAGTGTAGTTTTTGCAATCATTGATTGTGTAGAATTCTACTCTTTTTCCTTCCAAACCTTCTTAGGTTTCTTTTATACCTTATATTTTTTCTTTTCAAGGATTTGTGAACCTTTTTCACACTAGGGGGCATTCTTTACTTTTGGTTTGGCAAAGTTTTATCTACATTGCTTACCTATGTGACCAAAATTATTGCAATTATAGCATGTCACATTTATGTCTACCAAAGGAGCAAATAGATTCTTGATTACAAAAATTGTACTATTTTTATTGAATAACTCTACAATCATTTGCCTTATGACCAAATTAATTACATGTATAGAAGTAACCATAAAAAAATGAAGAGTACCTAGTATAACATTTCTTTGTGTAGAATGAGGAGGTCTTGTTTGATTTGAATTATTTAAGTCTCTCACCCTAATGAAACTATCTGCATCAACCCCCTTTGTGTTTTGCTTTTTCTCCAAGTTTTCAAGGATAGACTTGTTATTTTTTTTTATTTTTTTTCTGCAAGCTTCTTTCTTAATCATCTTTCTTCATCTCAATAGTACTTTTGTTAGATTTCTCATTCTTTGTACTAGGATTTTCTTCATCTTTAAACTTATATAAATTTAGAGATGCACTACTAGTAGGATTCTTTCCTTTCTTAAAACCTAGGCCAAATTTATCTTTTGGGGGATTTTGTGAGTTAATCAACTCTTCCAGAATCTTTGAGCCTCATTTCAACTTCAAACCTCTTTCTATTTGTTCTCTAGCCTTTTCAAGGTCTTTCCTCAGAGCTACTATTTCTATTTCTAGCTTCATGCATTCATTAGATTTAGACTATAGTTCAGATTTGACTACATCTTCTACCCTTTTAACTTCTTCAACTTGAGTCTTCAAGCTGACCACCATTTGATCAGATTCCTCAAGAATTCTGGATAGTTTTTCAATCTATTTGTGTGCAAGATTCTTGCACTTTTTGTTCTCCTTTCTTAAGCTATCAATCCCATCTAGATCACATATGAGTTTACCCTCTAGATCAACTTCTTCTTTATTAGAAGATTCAACTTCTCCATTTCTATAATGATCTATTGAGTCTTTTTCCATGAATAGGAATTTATTTACCTCAACCACAAAGGCACAATCATGTTCATTATCTGAGCTATCACTAATACCAGATGAATCACTTTCTTCTTGTGTATACAAACTCTTCTTCTTGGGGAAGTAGGGTTTCTTTTTTTTATTGTCCTCTTCTTTCTTAGAGTTATCATTTTCATTATAGGGGAATTTAGCAAATAAAATGTCTTATTTTACCACAGTTAAAACATTTAAAGGGTAACTTACCTTTGTATTTTCTAGAGCCACTTCTCAATATTTTGACAAAGTCTTCTTCTTCTTCATCAGTCTCCTTAGATCCATATGTGGATGCTTCTACCTTCTCCTTTTTGGCTGCGTTGAATGAAAATTCTCACTTGGATGTATCTGCATCTCCCATTCTCATCCAATAGGCAGTAAAGGTGCCATACAACTCATCAACAATGAGTTTTTTAAGATCTCTTGCTTCCTCTATTGAAAATTTTTTAGAATCATACCTGGATGACAGGGATATTAGGACCTTCTTGACAATGACTGATTCTTTCATTTCTTCTCTAAGGCCTCTAATTGTATTGACTATTTCATCTACCTTGAGGAGGTAGTCTGCAATTTTTTCTTCTTCACTCATCTTAAGAATTTTGAACTTTCCCTTTGTAAGTCTATATCTTAGCTTGCTTAACTTTATCATCACCTTCATATATTCTCTTTAGCTTGCCCCAAATCTCACTAGCTATTTACAATGCATCACTTTGACAAAATTTGAATTAGAAAACCCCCAAAGAATAACATTCTTTTCCCTAGTACTATTATCATATGCTTTCTTATCTTCTTGATCATTAGGAGGAGTAGCAAGGATTGTATATCCTTTTACAACTGTATAGGCATGAATTTGTACCCCCGCAAGTTACCCTTTTACCCTTTTACAAGTTACCCTTCCACATCCTCCATCTATACTCCATCCACTTGGCACCTGTATATAGTGTCATTGAGGGAATTTATGTTGGGGATGCACGTGAAACACATAGATTTCTATGTGGCACACTACTGTCTTAACAGGATTCCCGCCTCTAGAATTTGCAGAGGCGTTACGTTCACCATTAGGGCTGAAGGATAACATATTTGTGCCTCTTGAATGACCTTTGAATGACTGTTTCCCTCCCAAATTCACCTAAAAAATGACTTCTCCATTCTCATGACTTCTTCTTCATGTTTTGGACAATTGTCATGCTTCTGCATAAATCTTGAGAAAATTTCTTGCAACTGCTTGGATACTTGTTGCACTATCAACTCTACCACTCCAACATCACAACATTCTTCACATCTACCAGAGAAGTTGTAACTTGGTTTCTTGCCAGACTTCCTTTGGTGTCACTGCAACTACTTCAAATTTTCCATAATTGTAAGCTTACATTCCTCCCTCATTGACCTTGAATTCCTTTGGAGGGTGGTATTATTTGTTTACTATTGTATTTTTGTTGGATTTGAGTAGCATAGTTCTCTTTGTAGTGTTCAAAATTTTTGTACTGTCTTTATCGTATTTCTATTTCTCTATCTATCTAGCTGCCCATGGAGGTGGGAACACCAAAATGAGGGTTTGACTATGGCAAGCCCCCAAAAAACCCCAAATTTTTTCACTATTATGTTGTGTGTAGGTACTTGTTCATGTGGAGCTTGTGGGAGAACTGGACCTTTTGTGAGTTAGAATCTTACCTTTCTCATTCTTGTCATTTCTTATAGCATCTCTCTTAATATTTCAGTTATTCTATCATTTCTTGTTTTCATCATCACCTCAAACTTTAGTAGCTAAGCTATTAGTAGGTTTTTAGTACCTCTAACTATCCTTGTTTACTATTTATCTGTATAGATGATAGCAAACCTATGAGATGCCAGTGTGACATGTTGTCATCCTTGTTGTGCTCTGCTATCCTCTGGTAGAGAGTTGATGAATTTGTAATTTGAGTTCCTGAAACCTGCTCATTTAATCCAAATATAAACTTTAGGTCAGTAGATTAATATAAGCAATGAGAGTGCTCTTCATTCTCTACTATTAGAATCAAGCACTATCCTAAACACTCATACAAATTGAGGTATATTAGGGTAGCCTTTTGCTCTTGGATATCCATGACCTAGAGCCTTGGAGTGATTGGTCCCCCTCCTCTACATTTTGGTGAACTTGACATGAACCATTATGGTTCCATTTGGTGGTGCTGAGAGACCCTTCCCTCGTATTCTAGGAGTGTTGTGGGTGTGTGCATTGTAGGGTGCCTAGCCTTGAAACCTAACCTATGACCCCTAGTGGAATAGAAGGGAGGTTTCCTAAGAATTACAAAGTGAAACCTTGAGTGGGTCACCATCTAAACCTTTAGAGGCTTCTACAAAATTTCTATCTAGTGTACGTAAAGATGGATTCCTTCTTACATTTACCCATCTGATATGTGAAACCTATGAGCAGATCTCCTACTATAACATTCACCTCACAAGATTTAATGATGAAATCTAATAGAGAACCATCCCATTTGTACATCCCCACATGTATCAATGGGAATACCATAACTAGTGTTCTCCTTGACCCTACATGTTAGGTGAATGTCATCATAGAGGAAATCATGTTGATAATTTTTTTGCATAAGGATGGATATGATGAGTCTTGAAGCACTATACATACACATGATGGGATTTCCATCACTCCCATTGGCTGTACTACCTTGTCAATCCTGGTATGGTCTAGGTATGCAAATGCACTCTTTGACATCATCCATGGGTCTAAATTGTTTAGAGTGAAACTGGGCATTCCTTAGCTAGTCCATGAATGTATTTCCCTCAGTTGTGCTTGAAGTTTTCCCATGAGGGTCTTGTGCATGTAGTCCATGAAACTGGTTACAAATTGATGATTGTGCATGAGGGATACTCAATTGATCACTTCCGGCCTACCCTTGTTGGTTTGCTCCCTCCTAGGATGGTTATGTTGTATCAAAATTATGTGAAATACAAGATTAGGTGTTGTAATGTCACATAATTGCACCTAGGGGGAATTCCACATTTTCACATCTTGCCTAGCATTTATGACACCTTAGAAACACTAATGATGAAATCGCAAGAGTCAAAATTTCATGATTTTGAATCCATGCAGACATATGGTGAGATGAAAAAAGTCTGACAAGGCATTTCCTAAAAGTCTAGGCCCTGGATGCCTACGCGACATGCAGATGTTTGCATGATGCGCTAGCATCTTGGCAGTTTTCTGAGTTTGAAATGATGAATCTAGAATCCTGACCCTTGAGACACGTGTCTTGGTAGCTAGGTCTCAGATATAACAAATCTGTACTGCCCTTGCATACATGAAAACCCCCTTTTGACTCTCATTTTAGAGTTGGAAGCTATCAGTTGAAGCACTACTACCATTTTCGCTCTAGTCTTGGATAATCTTCATCCTTGATAACAACATTCTACAGGCGAAGCCATGCTGGACTGAGGTCCCTCCAGCAACTACAACTCTCAAGCAACAACAACTCTCAAGCAAGCACTCAGTGATGCACCTGTGTTTTTCGGAGAGGGTCTTGACCCATGGGTAACACTCTCTCTCTCTCTATCACTCTTTCTCACTTGTCCACTTACTACTTTGTGCTATGGGCTCTACTCTGAAGCGGGTTTTTCTTTCACCACACACTTTGTTTACTTCCTTTACACTCTTTTCCAAACTTGGCTATCCGTGGAGGTGGGAACACCAAAGCGGGGGTCTAACTGAGACAGACCCCTATACAACCCCAAAATTTTCCCCTTGATCTCTTGTGTTTAGGTTATGAAGTGAAGCTTCGAGAAAATAAAATTAGGCACCCAATACGAGGTAATCTTCCTTCAAGTTCCTTTGCACTTTTTTTTAGATTTTGGTTCTCTATTTTATTATTTGGCCTAACATGCCTTTGACATGAGTTTAGAGATGAGATTCAGTTCTGCTCGCTTGAGCTCCTGAGCTTCTCGCAACTTAGGATGCCAACATGCCTTTTAGACGATAGTGTGCCGCACTGGCATCCTAAAATCATGCTGATGTTCTTTGGCCGAGAGCTCTCTCACTAGAGGTATGAATCTTGGAGTTCTACTCTCCTTGGACCTAATGTAACTTTCCTACCTTTCCTTGTAGCCTTATTGATTAGTTCAATTTGAGGTTTATAAGGGAAGTTTGTTCCCTAGTGATCTCTTGAGAATAAAGAGACCCATGTGCAACGAATCCCTCTTATATCACACTTTGGTGAACCCAACGTGAATTGTCAGATCCATTTTAATAATGCCACATGTTTATAATGATCCTTTTTTCTAAAAGAGATTTGGATATGTTGGAAGATTCTCTAGAGGATTTCTTAGGAGCACTCTCCCCTATCTGTAAATCTTCTAAACAAACTCTCTCTTCGGCAGCTGAGGAGTCAGTAAATGTCATTGTAGTTTCTGTGGCTCCTCCAAGCCCCAAGAAACCCATCACTTATGTGACCCCAAATAAGCTATCCCCTAGGGAGGACTATTCCATCTATGGGATTTAATGTCATAGAAATCCATCAGACTTATATTCGAGGTTCGTGAAAGATACTAACTCTACTTCTTATAACATTTTCAAGAACACGTACAATACAAGGAGAAATAAACAAAACTTAGAGTAGCAAGCTTCTATTCCTACATCACAACCAACTCAAACTCCTACTTCTTTACCACCATCTCAGCCTAGTCTTCCTTCAACTCCTAAACCCATGATAAAAGCACCTGATGATTACTATCTTGTTGAGCAACTTCGTGTTACTCCAGCTAAGATCTCACTTTGGGATTTGCTTCAGACCACTCCAGTTTATCAAGAGATGCTATAGGAAGCCTTAAAAAGTATTCTCTTGCCTACCTCTACTAGGCCTATGGATGTCAATGCATTGCTAGCACATATTCAAGTGGATTCACTAAATATTACGTTCCAATTGTAAGAACTCCCACCTCTAAATGTGTAGAAGCAAGCAGATCGCTTAATGATTATAGTTAATGTTAACAAAATCAGTATTAGATGTACCCTCATTGACACTATTTCAATTCTCAACGTTTGTGGTATAAACCTATTGCCTAAAATCAAAGCTGATTTGTCTTCTCTAGTAGCTGGGTATGTGTAGGATCATCATGGAAAAAAAAATCCCTTAAGTGGTAAAAAATATAGAAAAATCAGAGTTAGGCAACTTCACGTAAAAAATTGAATAAGTTATCTATATTATTTCAAAAATAGAATTTGTAGAAAATTGAATGTAGTTTCTAAACTACTAGGTTTATTTTATTTTATTTTAAATCTATTTGGTGAAAATATGAAATTTCAATGCAGCAGCACTTAAATTTTAGGGAAAAAATAAGTAGGTGTCTGTCTGACCACCCTAACTACAATAAAATGATAATATTTTTTTATAAGATTTTAGATATATGTAGAGGACTCATGTCCCGATGTATTGCATATTTTTTTGTAATTTTTTTCCAAGTAAATAATTAACTATGAATTTTTTATTACAAATTTTAAAAATTATAAAAAATCGTATGTCTGACCACCTTAACTTGGTCAAAACTTCATGAAATTCATTTTATTGTTTTAATCCTATAGTATGTGAAGCATATTTCAGATTCAAAAAATATGATAGCATTTGAAAGTTATAGATTTTTTTCAATCAGCCTATCAATCAAGACTTTAGTTGTAATTCAAATAGAAAATGAATAATAATTATTTATTAAATTCAAAGTAAAGAATAGTTTATATTGATGGAAAGCTAAGAATCTCCTTTAAAAACCCTTTTCGTTTGATCAATTTTATGTAAAAAAAAAGTCGTCAGCCACATACCCCATAAATACCCATCATATCGCCACTTTTTGGCCCATCATGATCCTACACATACCCAACTTCTTCCTTGTATATTTATGCGTTCGATAACACTGGCTGCCAAGCTTTAGGTATAGTAATACTGCCTTTGCAGCTGGGCCCCTTTAACTTAACTATGTTGGTCTATGTGACGCCTGGCCCATTACCGTATAATCTTCTTTTAGGGAGACCCTGAATTCACGCTATGGGTGCAATAACCTCCACTTTGCATTGTTCTTTGAAGTTTTTTGCTAATAATCGGTGGTTACGGTTAAAGCTGATCTAGAGGATGTGAACCTTTTTTTTTTGGCTACTATTGGTCATGCTTCAACTACATCCACTCTCAAGAATTGTATTCCCTCCTTAACCATTAATGCTATGGCATGTTCTTCATTGATACCCTCTATAGAGGTTGTTCCCCAAGTGAGTACTGACGAAGATGAACTGCCTAAAGTGGAAGATCCAAAGTCTCCCCCATCTTCTCCTTCAACTTCTCAATTAAATGCTCTCTTGGGAAATGATTGAGGTTCCTTGAATTTCTCCAAAATTTTCATAGCGGAGTACAAGTCAGACCCCTCTAGTATTGAATTTCCAAGATCTTTTGAAATAAGGGCAGATGACCCTCTCATTGGGGAAGAGAAGTGTGATCCTATCCAAGAGACCACTCCTCCCCTACCTAGGAGAGTGACCCTTCTCCTACAAAGGAGGTCAATGTTTACGAACCAAGTAAAGGAAGTGGGAGCACTCTTGTAGAAACTTTTGACATCCATTGGTGGAATGAGACACTCTATGTGGAGCCACCCCCTCCTGAAGTTCTACAAAATCACTATGGGTTTGGGTATGAACTTGCTTCTCGATATGGATATGGGAAGAAAGGCCTAGGACATATCGAGCAAGGGATCCAAGTCCCTATCTAGTTTAAGCAATGGAAACATTATCTGGGTTTTGGATGCTCTATTGAACAGTCTAAACAATGACCTTGGTGGAGTGTTGATATGATTTCAGTCAAGCCATTGAGTTTGGTCCATCTTGAGTTGATAGAAGAAAAGGGACAAGACAAGAAGGTTCCTTTGGATTTATTCTCTTCGAATGAAGCATTAGGGGAATTTCTAGGTGCTTATTCTCTGTTGCCTCCTTATCATCACAATAAAAGGTTCCCATATCGCTTGCATAGAATGCCTACTTTGGAGAATCTATTCTAAGTGTCAATAAGGAAGACCCTCTATCTAATGTCAGTAATGATTTTCTGATATCTCATCTTGATGACAATAATCCTCTCCTTAAAGGAGATACCATCGAAGTCCCTATGGATCCTAAATCTTTGAAAAAGGTAATCAAGATTGGGAAGTGTCTCTCTTTTGAAGAAGTAGATGAACACTCCGATCTCTTGTGTACTCACCCTAATATCTTTGGTTGGACATATGAGGATATGCTATGTATTGATGAATCCATAGTGGTCCATAATATCATCTTATGTCCTGACGCCAAGATGGTTAAGCAAAAAATTTGAAAGATCAATCCCAAGGTAGCTTTGATGGTCAAAACTGAGATAGAAAAGCTATTGAAAGCGGGCTTTATCTATCCAATTGACTACTTTCTTGGATTTCAAATATAGTTGCTGCTAGCAATCCTGATGGCCGTATTCATATATTCATTAAATTTTGAGATCTTAATAAGGATTCTCTTAAAGATGATTTTTTGTTACCTAATATAGATATGATTGTGGACTCGACTACAAGCCATACATTGTTATCTTTTATGGATGGCTTCTCGAGTTATAATCAGATCTATATTAACCCAGATGATCAGTACAAGACAACCTTCACTACCCATTGAGGTAATTTCTATTACATAGTCATTCCGTTTGGTTTAAAGAACATAGGAGCAACTTACAAATGGGTGATGACCCTGATATTTCATGATTTCATTCATAAAATATTAGAGGATTATGTCGACAACATCTTGGTGAAGTCTATAAACTTTCAAAGATCATGTGAAGAACCTTCATCTTATCTTTGAAAGGCTTCGACTCTACAAGAAGAGACTCAATCCCCATAAGTGTGTCTTTGGCATAGATTCCGACAAGCTCTTGGGGTTTATAGTCTCTTATCGATGAATCAAGGTTGACATAAATAAGATAGAGTCTATTGTTAACATGCCTCCACCGAGGAATATTACCGAGTTGCAAAGTTTACAAGGGAAGATTTAGGCGATTCATAGATTTATATCTCAATTGGCTGATTGTACCCTCCCTTTCACTCGCTTATTGAAAAAATATGTTCACTTCATATGGCATGAAGAGTGTCAAAAATCCTTTGAATCAATCAAGGCTTATTTGGCCAATTCTCTTGATAGGGAACAATGTATGTGATGGTGGGGTAAGGGAAATATCCTACCCTTGTTTCACTTTGGTGTGCCCTGATGTAGGTGGGCACGTCTAACAGGATGGTCTAGATACAACCATGTTGTCGCATGACCCGACTCCGGTAGTAGGGAATAATAACAAAATTGCGATGACATATAAAAAAATGGTCCCACTATAGGTTCCTCAGGTACCTTCCATCATCTACCCACCAAAAATATTGGTAGGGTCTCCACCTGACCTCACTTGTGGAAATAGTGTCAAACTGTAGCCGCCAAAACTATCAATCTCTGAACCTCCACTAGCCTACCATGTCATACCAGTGGGCCATGGGAAGCTGATATGGCTATCGCTAGGGAAAACTCACTAGCCAGGTGCACATGATGTGGGAAAAATCCCACACCTACAAAATTGTGCACATTATGAGACTGCGGTACTCATAGTGTACGTACCACCCGAGCTCCTAGTAGAGGTGTGCTAGCATGCTGCACCCCTAGGAAAAAATAGTATGATGCTCTACCATCTCTCTAATGGTATGGATGAGGCCCCTATAAAGGTGTGAGCCTCGCTTGTTTATGGTAATACAAAAATAAACTATAACAACCATGACACGACGTAGCAACGACACCGTGGTCCTCACTTGGTCATACCAGTGCGTGTAAATGTGGCTTGTGTTGTCGCTCCGTGGATGGGTAGCCCAAGGATCTAATAGATGTCCTCGAGTGTGATAGTCATCTCCCCATAGGGTAGATGGAAAGATGGCATCATGGTGTACCACCGCTCCATCAGGGTGGTGAGCATCCTCTCATGGCATCTCATCTCTGGCATGGTAAACACATGCCAGAGACCAACCTACTCTAGATGTGTGATCTCATCCTGTGAAGGGCGGTCCCTTTGCTTGTAGATGAGATAAAATACTTGCCCTCCTGTATGCTCCTGGATCTTTGGGTACTCCTAAAAAAAGGTAAAAAATGATAAGTTAGAAACATCCAAGTACATCATAAAAACAAGAAAAAATAGCTTAAAGACATATGCGTGTTGTGCAGATGTCTGCGCATAGCATATGCATCCCGAATTGCCATAGTCGCCCAAGGACACCAGTGTTTCCTCAAGATGACAACATGGATTTAGGACCTCAACACATGTTGTAGACAATAGTGTGTATTGTGGATGCGAGCATAAAATTTGAATGCTTGCACATGTCGCCGAGTGGAAATATGCAACAGATTAACTAAATTACACAAAAAATGAGGCTTAGAGGCCTACCTGGTCTACCTTACGACCCTTGGTGATGTCCTCACATAGTTGTTCCAACCTCAGTGCCTCATACTCTCTCCTGCTTGACATTTTACTGAATTTTCTCTCACAAATGTCAACAATTTTCTCACAGTGAATAGTGAAAATGACCCTTCTTGGGGACCACCTAGGTATATATAAGCCCCTCGGGGCCCATTTTTCCTAGAGATTGTGGCTCCTCGATTTCTCCTAATTTTACCCCACCATTCTGGGGGAAACCTTAGGAGGGGGTATATAGTCACCTCTTGATCATATTTTTCCTCCAAATAAATAACTTTTCTTGATCATTCTTCTCTCCATAGTAGTTTCTTTCGATTTTTCGAAGCTAACTCAAAATTTTAAGTTTTGCAGGATAAAGTTTTGAATGATCTTTCATGATTGTTTTGTTGTTGTTTGTTGAGCTCAGAAGTAGAGGGCATCCCCAATACCGGTCAGCTCAACCTTGGTGACCTCTGCGGTCCCTCTTTCTTGGCATGCAATTCCGTAAAATTTAAAATTTGGGTGAAATTTTTCTTCTCTACTTTAGTGAGGGTGATTTTTTTCCAAAATTGAGCCCACTAAAGTGGGAACAAAATGTAATGTCACAAAATTGCACCTAGGGGCAATTCCACATTTTTTCACATCTTGCCTAACATTTATGACACCTTAGAAACACTAATGATGAAATCCCAAGAGTCAGAATTTCATGATTCTGACTCCATGCAAACATATGGAAAGATGATAGAAGCCTGACAAGGTGTTTCTTGAAAATCTAGGCCCTGTACACCTATGTGGTGCGCGGATGTCCACATGGCGCACTAGCATCCTGGTGGTTTTCTGAGTTTGAAATGATGAATCTAGAATCTTGATACTTGCGAGATGTGTCCTAGCGGCTAGATCTCGAATGTAATGTCTCTATGCCACCCTTGCATGCATGAAAACCCCCTTTTGGCTCTCATTTTGGGGTTGGAAGCTATTAGTTGAAGTACTACTACCATTTTCACTCTAGTCTTGGATAATGTTTTTCCTTGATAGTAGCATTCTATAGGCAAAGCCATGTCGGACTGAGGTCCCTCTAGTAGCTACAACTCTTAAGAAGTGACAACTCTCAAGCAAGCACTCAGCAGTGCACCCATGTGCTATGGAGAGGGTCTTGACCTATGGGTAATGCTCTCTCTCTCTCTCTATCACTCTTTCTCACTTGTCCACTTACTAGTTTGTTGTGTGGGCTCTACTCTGAAGCGAGTTTTTCTTTCACCATGCACTTTGTTTACTTCCTTTACACTCTTTTCCAAACTTGGCTATCCATGGATGTGAGAACACCAAAGCGGGGGTTTGACTGAAGAAAACCTCTATATAGCCCTAACCTTTTCCCCTTGATCTTGTGTGTGCAGGTTATGAAGTGAAGCTTGGAGAAAAGAAAAATGGGCACCCTATACGAGGTAATCTTCCTTCAAGCTCCTTTGTGATTTTTCTTAGATTCTAGTTCTCTATTTGATTATTTGGCCTAACACGCCTTTGTCTTGAGTTTAGAGATGAGATTCAGTTCTACTCACTTGAGCGCCTTGCAACTTAGGATGCCAGTGTGCCTTTTAGACGACATCACGCCATGAGTGCATCCTAAAATCACGTTCATGTCCTTTAGACGAGAGCTCTCTCACCAAAGGTAAAAATCTTGGAGTCTTACTCTCTTTGGACCTGAAGTAAATTTCCTGCCTTTGCTTCCATCCTTATCGATTTGTTCAATTTGAGGTGTATAAAGGTAGTTCATTCCCTGGTGATATCTTGAGAATAAAGAGAATCATGTGAAATGAATCCCTCTTATATCATAGGTGCATAATTCCAAAGGTGATATACCCTTCTTTGTCCTATGCCAATTCGCATAGAGCCTCCATGAAGGTTCAGCATGAGGCTACCTTAGCTGCTCGAAAAAGGGAAGAGGAGAAGTTTGATTAGGGCTCTTCCTCTTCTTCTTTTACTTACCCACCTATCGCTTCCTCTCACCCCATTATAGTGACATCAACTCTCACTCCTATGCATTTGCTAAGGAGTCCAATGGTGCCTGCTTGGAAAAATCCCAAGCATCCGATGTTTGAACTTAATGTCTTACCCACAATGCCTTTACCTATATTATATGGTAAGGGGAAAATTCCAAATGGAGCATCTTTTCTCTCTCAACCTCCATGACCTCCTACTACTTCTACTTCTAAGGTAGTGAGTAAGAAGAGGCCTATTGGTGAGGCACTCGATTCTACTCCCCCTGCTGTTGTTTCATCATCCTCTCCACCTCTTCCTCGTTTTCTTGTCTAGGAGTCCCTCCCTCCACCAAAAATGGCTATGATGGATACTTTGATGATTAAACAAGAGTCTTCTGTCCCTTCTCAGACAACGACCTCTAGCTCCTAGAGTCATAGAAACTACCTTGTGCATGAGCACACACATTAGAGGAAGGATCTACCCGCTGAGCATACTTCCTTATAAAAAAAGGAAGAGGAGTCGGTAGCTCTTGATTTGACACTTTCTACTATGTCATCCTCTTCCATTCTTCTTTCTTTAGTTCCCTCTTCCCTAGTTTTGCTTCTAGTTCCCCTTGCGAGCATGGAAAATCCTCACCCGAAGAGGGTGAAAGTATTCATTGCTCCTTCGGTTGAGCCTCCCCTTCTGATGTCCCTTCTAGAAATCCTACCTTTTTCCAAACCCATGGACATGTCGAACACCTCAATGGTGTCTATCATAGTTTTCTCCTCTTCCTCCATGCCATTTGCTTCATCTATGGGGATTTCACATCCCTCAATGAAGTGAAACTTGGAGGATGACCCTAATAGTAATGGGAGTTGAAAGAAGGGCTCGCCTTCTTTAGAGGTTGGTTATGTATTGGCTTGCATTGTCCTAGCGATGGAGGAAGCGTTGACATCCCCAAAGTTCATCACTACTCTTGAATCGTTTGGTGAGGGTAGTAGTTGATCTCAGGCACCGCCTCCATCACCTGTTGAGTTGACACATGGAACTCTTGTAAAGTGTATGTTCAACTCTATAGATGATGTCCCAACCCTATTGGCAATTTTTTTGAGATCACTGACATTCACCTCACAAGAACTGAGTGGAGAGGACCTTGAAGGGCCTTCTTCCTTGGCTCTTGTTACAGGAGGGTTAGAGGGTTCCCCCCTTGAAATTACGCCCTTGCAGGCTCATCCACCATCCCCTTATTATGATCTAGATTGGGAGAACAATGACCTCTTTCTTGATAAGGACTAGGGGGCACCTCTTCTTTATTTGTAGATTAGATTATGTGTGTGTTGTGCTCCCCCATGCTTGTTTTATATGTTCCTAGATGGCCCTTTTCACCCTCGTAGGTGCTTGGATATAGGAGTATTTATATGTCATAAAAATTCCTCTATTTGTCACATCATTCTTCTCTTTGTCGTGCATTGATTTTCAACAATTGGCGATGATGCAAAGTGCTAGGGGAATTTAGGCCTCCCTTCCATGTTGACCCAATTTTGTTATTTTCATTTTGTCTTCATGTGCCTTTTTCACATGGTCTAATATAGTAGGGGGTTGATCATAGTTCATTTATATAATATTATTATATCTATTTATCTATAATAAAAAGTAGCTCTGACCCAAAAATATTAGATCCCCTTGTCTCTTGTTTGTTACTTCCTAGTTTGTCTTTTCTTTTTATCTTCTCTCTTCTTTGTGTGCTTTGTGATGTTGTGGTGCTCATGTGTGTGACAACATTACCATGATTACATCTTGTTCTATTTTGTGGGCCACAAGATCACCTCTATTCTTTCTTTTCTCTCCTTAGGATGTCATGCACCCTTATGTTTGGAACACACCATCCTAAGGGGGGGGCTATCATACTGCCTTATTTTCAAAAGGTGCATTTAGTGGCTAATGAATCTCTTCTTGAAAATCTCTATTTTTTTTCAAAATATTTTTCAAATATCACATTCCTCAACAAGGAACCCTAGTGGAATAATTTTCCTTCATATTGGGTTCTTAAAAAAAGAATTTGATAAACTTTCCTCCGAGGAGGGAGCACCTTTTCTTGTGGGCGAAGTTCTGGCTTTCCCCTTGTGAGGGGGATTTATTCCTTTCAAATTCCTTCATGAAGTGAAATGGTGCAATCACGGTAGGAGGGTTGTCAAAGAGAACAATCCATACCATGCAATACGAGTTACACAATAGAAGTAACACAAAACATGGAGGAAAATGCAGATGTAAACATTCCTATAATCATGAAATTCAATTACAGATAGTTTGCCAAATCCAGGCGTATAAATCCAGCTCATAGGCCTGATTACAATAAGCTCAAATACAGTGCTTATACATGCGAGTGCAAATCCTGTAGATCGAATTCTATATACATCTTATTCTAATTGATCTAAATTGTTTGCCATTCTAATGATCCATTATGAGCTTTATATCATATCCGCGAGTCTAGAAACATCCACGTCGACCAAGATCATTACAATCTTCGATGAAAAAAAATGTAACATGTGCAAGAACAGAATATGAAATTATTCCATGGTAGATGCACATAATGAAGTGTGGACCTAAGTGTAAGATAAAGAACAGTCCATAGAACAAATCTAAACACACCGCGAGGATCCACAAGTCACGGGAAAGATCTGTGATCGATCCAACTAGTCCTTAGGTTTTGAAATTATTCTGGGGTCAGTTCCAAAAACTATCACATACTTTGTAAGCAATAACTTGTCGGAAAAAGATCCAATCGAGCTGAAAACTTGGAACAAGGTAATTGAGCATGTGCATGATGAAACCATAGGTATGTGAGATTTGGTGAGCAACTATGAAGAAATACTGGATCTCCCAACTTGAACAAGAACAAGAACAAAACAAGAACAAAACTGAAAGAAATAATTTTTGGTTGATGCAAGATTGCCAAGAACCAAGGATGCTCTTGCATTAGACATCTAAGGTTAATAAAAAGTGAGCCCCTCACTTTTTTGGGGCTAAATGGAAACCAATACGGTCTACCTCAGCTTGAGAAATCCAAGAAGAATCTTCCACTAGTCTACCTTTCCATTTTACCAAATATTCTTTATATTGTCTTCCACGAGTCTTCCTCCCATCTTTGATGTCCAAAATATCTCCTATGTCATCTGATTCGTGCCAAGAGGGAAAATATGGAAAATTTCAACTCAAATATTAAAGTGGGGCCTACATAAGAATCTGTGCCACCAGCTGTATACCAATTGGAGAGGTGAATTTAACAAGGAAAGACATGTGAAGCTGTATTTATTCTCCAATGAGGATTTTCTCAAAATTAATGTCATTGGGCCAAATGCAACTGAATGAAATTGATTAGATGATGATGTACCATGAGCTCCCAAATTAAATGTAATAGATGGATGCTTCTAGAAGTGTAATTTATGCCATTGGATGAATTAAATACTGGCCATTGATTCAAAATGTAATTTTCTATAAAAGGCCAGTGCCTTCTCATTTGCAAAGAGTTTGATGTAGAAGTTGTCAAAACCAACTTCAGACTCCAAGATCACCTGCATGCAAATGGATACCTATCACAAGGAAGAGAATGGATGGAGAAAACAAACAAGGGTTTGAAGAAATAGTCAACCACAAAGAAAGTATTGATTGATTGATATGTAGATGAATTACAAAGAGTACATATGCCTGATTATATAGGCAAGTACTAAACCTAGAACGCAAAGGATGTTGCCAAGTGTTCAAATCACACTTCATGTGAAAACAAGAAACCCTAACCAATTACCTAGGGAATGGTAACAAGATGGAGATAAGTTCTAGAAAATACAACTCATCTTCTAGAAGGGAATATTATCTCAACAACATTATTAAATGATTAAATGCAACTTAGGACTAATATTAAAACCTAAGTTAACTTATGCTAGTGTAATAAATAATTAATTACACTAACACCCCCCATAAGTGCAGCTTAGGGAGGCTAAATAAACATGCACCTAAAACTAAGATGAATGCAAGAAAGCATGAATGGGTCCCGACAACAAGGCTTGATCAGGTACCCATGTACAGAATCAATAATGAGCTAGAGAAGGAAAACCTAGTGGGACAAACCCCCATACAATGAGATGACTGCAGCAAAGAAACATTGGAAGAACATTATGGAGTAACACTGGAACCACAATCCGACAAGCAAGGAAAGATACTTCTATCTACAAGAAACCATATCGGAATCATAATAATGTAAAAACAGACCCAATGCCACAGAACACTTGAAAACACCAAACTGGAACAACCCTGGAATCCATAAAGCAACAGTAGATGAAAAGATGATGACAAAATTTGGAAGCCGTGAATTTTGATGCCGATGTCAAACTGAGACTAAAATTTTTTCATGGGAACAAGTACCATAAAGACTCAAGAACATTGACCACAAATTTAGTGGCCCTCAAACTGAGATGGATCTGATTTGGATCATTAACCAGAGGCTCTCAATCGAAAGCGTGAACCAAAAATGAATCTGATATGTGTCAAGCTAAGACAAAAATGTGGCCAAAAGAAACTAAGAAACCAAATTACAACCCATGCGAGTTGTCATCAAAACACAATGAAGATCAAAGTGCATGCACACTCTAATTAGATTATTATGCAAGAAACCCCCCTAATGGAACTTTATATCAGTTCATTTATTACAATACCCAATGATTGCAAAAAGAGAGAATATGCAAAACATGCATAAATTAAAAACAAAATGCAAACCTACTACATGAAAACAAAAAAGAGTGCATGCACAAACCAATGTTTACATCTACCTCCATGATGAAAATAACTTCAGATTTATGTACATGACCAAATCTGAAAACATGGCCTACACCACTATGAAGTGCTCAAAACAAGCTTTCCGTCAATATCTCATTTGCCAAAAATGGACATCATGGCCAAAAGTTATGAATTTTTCAAAAACTAAATTTAGCTTGCAGGAAACGATTTTTCTAGCAAAAAACATTTATTTCTAACTTGATTTCTGGAAAATCTACTCACTGTTTGTAGACAAAAATAAAACCCAAAAATATTTTGATGCTAGAAACAAAACTGAGAAATCATTTTTTGATCCAACAAGCAAAAGATGAAAAATTGATTTTTTTTAACCTTCAGCCAAGAGAAAAATGACATGCGCCACTTTTTCAATAGTGATTTTTCTCCAGATCTGTGCAAAATATGCTAAATCTAAAAGATACCCAGTTCAAATTTTGATGCTGGCTACAAAACTCATAAATCATTTTTCCTACAAATGAGTGAAGACCGGATTTTTGAAGCAAAAATGATGACAACTCCAATAAAAAATGGCTTGCAACAAACCCTTGTAGCTCCAAATAGCTCCAAATTGTTCAAACAAGAATAGGCATGCAGCAGGAAAGCTCTGATACCATGTAGAAGTTGTCAAAACCAACTCCAGACTCCAAGATCACGTGCATGCAAATGGATACTTGTCACAAGAAAGAGAATGGATGGAGAAAACAAACAAGGGTTTGAAGAAATATTCAACCACAAAGAAAGTATTGATTGATTGATATGTAGATGAATTACAAAGAGTACATATGCCTGATTATATAGGCAAGTGCTAAACCTAGAATGCAAAGGATGTTGCCAAGTGTTCAAATCACACTTCATGTGACAACAAGAAACCCTAACCAACTACCTAGGGAATGATAAAAAGATGGAGATAAGTTCTAGAAAAGACAACTCATCTTCTAGAAAGGAATATTATCTCAACAACATTATTAAATGATTAAATGCAACTTAGGACTAATATTAAAACCTAATTTAACTTATGCTAGTGTAATACATAATTAATTACACTAACATTAGATTGGGTTAGAAGAGCTGATTAGAAGCTATAGAAGGCCAGAATTGGCAAGTAGATTTCAGAAATTAGATGTAGGAGAGGAGAGAGAATGGAAATTGTTATGTAATGCTGGAGAAGTAATGCAACTGAGTTGTTGATTTGGCAAACTTTGTATTTACCTTTGACAGTTTATGGTTTCTTGTTCTCAATTCTCAGTGTTAGATGTTAGATGCTAGTTTTTCAGTTCTTTCATGTCAATGGTGAAATATTAATGATGTTGATCAATCTCCGATCCATACTTTTAGCAATTTTTTGATTGTAAGTTGCTGTGTAAAGTTAGTCTGGGCCTTATTTTGTGCTAAGTTCAACTGTGGATACTTGTTTACATTGCGCAATTTACTGGGTATGTGGATGAATGTTCATAGTTTGAAAATCTTTAGTTTCCTTAGAAGATTGCACCATTTTTGCGGAGTTGTGGGCTTGCCCTTGATCAAGTAGAGATTGGTTTTTTTGAGGATCTATCCATTTGCAACATTCATCATTGTTGTGATTGATCTTAAGTGTTAGCATTAGGATCTCTCTGAAACCATTATCTCTTTTGTTGTTTTTTTTTGAATCTGGGTTAGTTTTAGGATTAAAAGCATCACTATATTGTTGCATCTGATGAAATTACACTTCCAACATTGTTCATTTGTAAGGTCCCCTTGTGATTACAAAATTTCACATTTTATCACTGAGTTGTTTTATTGCATTGTCAAGACCTGACATTAGAGACCTTGGGGTTATCTCTTGAGGCTTGCTAATAGATATTTACCTTTTAAGAGAAATAGGATATCATATTCTGTCTGAGTTGTTGCTGTGCAAAAAACACCAACAACAAGAAGCTATTTTTTCAAATTTTCTTTGTTATTTTCACTGAATTTTGTTTCATGGTACTGGTATAGATCAACGATGTTGAATATAGGTGATATACCTATGCCATCTAGTAACTCCACTTCATATGCATTTCTTGAATCAAACTTCTTCAAAATCCTATAGGGTCCAAACTTTCTCATCTTCAGTTTACTGTATGTGCCAACTGGAAATCTTTCCTTCCTCAAATATACCATTACTTCATCTCTAACTTTGAACTCCTTATGTCTCCTCTTTTCATCTGCTTTCTCCTTATACTTTCGGTTCATGTTTTCTAAATGTTGCTTTACTTGAGTGTGCATTGTCTTCACATGTTCTGCAAATTCTTCTGCTTTGACAGTCCTTTTATCTTCCTTACTGATGTCTCTCAATTTTGATATACCTCTACGATGGACTCCAGTAACAATCTCAAAAGGTGTCTTTCCTATACTTCTATTCACTAAATTATTGTAGGCAAATTCTGCTTGTGCAAGGACTAAATCCCAACTTTTTCTTTTTTCTCTAACCAAACATCTCAGCAAGTTTCCCAAGCTCCTGTTCACTACCTATGTCTGTCCATCAATCTGTGGGTGAAAAGTAGAACTGAACTTCAAATCTTTCTTCAACTTCTTCCAAAGTGTCCTCCAAAAGTAACCAAAAAACTTTGTATCCTTGTCTAAAACAATACTCCTAGGTAATCCATGCAATCTAACTACTCTGAAAAACAAGTCTACTACATGTACTGCATCTATTGTCTTTTTACAAGGTATGAAATGTGCCATCTTAGAAAAAAATTCTACTACCACAAATACTGAATCATTACCTCTCCATGTTTTAGGCAAACCAAGTATGAAATCTATGTTGCTATCCTCCCAAGGTCTTTCTGGTACTGTCAAAGGTTTATACAATCCAACATTCTGACTACTCCCTTTTTCAACTTGACAAATTCTACAACTCTACACAAATTTCTTAACATCCTTATGAATTTGGGGCCAAAAGTAATTCTCACTTACCAATGCTACTATTTTGTCAATTCCAAAATGTCCTGCCAATCCTCCACTATGTTTTTCTTTCACCAAGTTATCCCTCATTGCACTTCAGGGTATACACAACTGATTTCCTTTGAACAACATATCCTCTTGAATGAAATAATCCAACCACTGACTTCTATCCTCAAAAAATGGGTCCTTACATGCTCTCCAAGGTTCTGCAAAATCTGAGTCTTCCTTATATAAGCTCTTCAATTCATCAAATCCTAATACCTCCATTTTTATTTGTGTCAATAAGTTCCTTCTCCTACTCAAAGCATCAACAAATCTACTTGAATTTCCACTCCTATGTTTCAAAATGAAAGTATAAGTCTACAAGAACTCCACCCATCTCATGTGTTTCTGATTTAACTTACTTTGATTGTTCAAATACTACAAATACTGATGATCCATATACAACACAAACTCAAATAACAAGTAATGTCTCCACTTCTTTAAGGCTTGAACTATGGCATAGAACTCTTGATCATCCACTAAATACCTTTTCCTTGCATCATTCAACTTCTCACTCAAATAAGCTACTGGTATTCCTTCTTGACTTAACACCACTCCAATTGCATTCTCACTTGCATCACAGTCTACCTGAAATACCTTATTGAAGTCTAGTAAATCTAGCATAGGCTTCTCAGTCACCTTCTTTTTCAATAGCTCAAAACTTATGTCAGCTCTAGTTTTCCATCTAAAATCCTTCCTATCTCCTCTCATTGTTTCTATCATAGGGCTGCAAATAGAACTTAAATTCCTAATGAACTTTTAGTAGAAACTAGCCAATCCATGAAATGATCTTATGTCCCAATGCTTTCAGGTGTAGGCCACTCAATAATAAATTTTACCTTCTCAAGATCCATCTTCAATCCATCCACATATATCATAAATCCTAGATATACCAACTCTTCCTTCATGAAACTAAATTTCTTGATGTTTATCAACAACTTCTCTTCTCTCAACCTCTACAAAACTTGTCTTATATGCAACCAATTTTCTTCTCCAGTCTTACTAAAAATCAAGATGTCATCCAAATAAACAGTCACAAACTTAACCAAGAATTTCTTCAATACCTCATTCATCAACCTCATGAAACTACTTGGTGCATTTTTCAGTCCAAAAGGCATTATCAACCATTCATACAATCCTTCATTTGTCTTGAATGTTGTTTTCCACTCATCTCCTTGTCCGATTCTGATCTGATGATATCCACTCTTCAAATCTATATTTGTAAAGTATTTAGCTCCACTCAAATAGTCCATAATGTCATCCATCTAGGGCAAAGGAAATCTATACTTCACTATGATCTTGTTTATGGATCTAGAGTCTATACACATCCTCCATTCTCCATCCTTCTCTAGTCTTACTAAAAATCAAGATGTCATCCAAATAAATAATCACAAACTTACCTAAGAATTTATTCAATACCTCATTCATCAACGTCATGAAAGTACTCAGTGCATTTTTTAGTCCAAAAGGAATTACCAACCATTCATACAATCCTTCATTTGTCTTGAATGCTCTTTTCCACTCATCTCCTTCTCTGATTCTGATACGATGATATCCACTCTTCAAATCTATCTTTGTAAAGTATTTAGCTCCACTCGAACAGTCCATAATGTTATCCATCTAGGGAAAAGGAAATCTATACTTCACTGTGATCTTGTTTATGGCTCTAGAGTCTGTACACATCCTCCATTCTCCATACTTCTTAGGTGCTAGAACTGTAGGTACTGCACAAGGGCTTAAGCTTTCTCTGATCAAAACTTTTCTTAAAAATTCTTGCACTTGTCTGTTCAATTATTCATTCTCTGCCGATGTCATCTGATGTGCTACTTTATTAGGTAAACTAGCTCCAGGAATTAGATCCATACAATGACTAATACTCCTTACATGTGGTAATCCATTAGGTACATTATCTGAAATGATAGCTTCATATTATGTTAGCAATTCATTTATTTCCTCAGGTTGTTCTTCTACATTCTTCAAGTCTTCAACCTTCTTAGGCACCAAGGTATAACATATGTTCTCATGTCTCAATCCATCTAGAAATCTCCTTCCATCAACCAAAAAAATTCTAGCATTTGTGAAAACTCCCACTTTAGAAACATCTTCCAAGGGTAACAAAATATGCTTCATCCCATTAGCAACAATAGTGTAGATGTTCTTCTTTCCATCATGAATAGCTTGTCTATCATATTGCCAAGTTCTTCCCAATTGAATATGGCATACATTCATAGGCATAATATCACACAAAAATTCATCATGATAATTTCCTATCTTCAACTTCACCAAGCATTGTTCACTTGCCAGTCTCTTATGTTCTTCTTGAATCCAAGCTATCTGATAGGGTTTCGGGTGTTTCAATCTTTCCAACTTTGATTTGGTCACCATTTCTTCAGAAACTAGGTTCTCTAAGCTTCCACTATAAATGATTACTTTAAAACACTTGTTAGCTACCTTGCACCTGGTCCGAAACAAATTCTTTCTTTGCTATGGTTCTTTCTCCAATTCACTTTGACACAATACTCTCTTATTTATCAACACTTCTCCTTCTTCCAGGTGATTAGGTGATCCGACGTGATTCTCCTTAATAAAGGTTTTCCTTCTATTGTTCTTAGTATTTCTACTTGTCTCTCCCTGTTTTCATTCAAAGGCTCTATGTCCTTCTCCACCACATTTAAAACAAGTTCCCCTTAATACTCTTTTCTCTTGTCCTCTATCATCTTTTCTATATCCTTCATTTCTGTAACTGCCATATCCTCCTCTTCTGTAAGGGTTTCTATCATATTTTTGGTATGAGTTCTCATTCTTAATGACCTCCTTATATTTGTTCTGATCTAGAAAATATCCTCTTCCTCCTCTAGTAAAAATTACTCCTCTCTGAAATATTCCACCTCTTCCTCTTTATCTCTGCTCATATCTTTTGTTGAGCTTCTCTTCTACCTTTAGGGCACATTGATATGCTTCTTCCACACTCAACAACTTAATCAAACTGATCTCATCTTGTATATATTTCCTCAAACCATTTAATTATCTGGCTTCTTGTTCAATCTCATCCTCCGAATGTCCAGATCTATGTTCAACTTATAGAACTCCGTAGTATATTTGGTCACACTTGATTCCTTTTATTTTAGATTATGCAACTTCTTGAACAAATTGATCTGATAGTCAACATGCATGAACTTTGTCTTTAGCTTATTCACCATTTGATACCATGATATTATCTTCTCCTTTCCTTTTCTTTGGCAATCTATGTACAAATGTTCCCACCAAAGGGATGCATGTCCTCTAAACTTTTTACAAGCGAATTTCACCTTCTTATCTTCTAGGGTACCATCAAAATCAAAGTACTTTTCCATTTCTATTATCCAATCTAACAATTTATCTGAATCCAACTTACCCTTATAATCCGATGGATTGAAATGTGGCTTAGTATTCACTCTGGTTAGGGCTCTTATGAACCTCTCTTCTCCTTGATGAAGGCCAGGTTTCTCTTCTCTTGCAACTTCTTCTTGTTCTTCTACTTCTTCATCACTCACATCATCAACTAGTCGACCTCTCCTCTAGGCCATTTCAACTGCTTCCAATCTAGCAACAATTTGTCTCAACCTCTCCATTACAACAGGGTCTGCATTTCCACACACTCCATTTCCTCTACCATTCCTTCTTCCTGCCATCCTTACACACATCTTCTACAGCTATAGGTTGGATCCACAGTCCACCACCCCACAAAAAATCCTTGACAAGACTGTGCAAGTTCTAATGATATCGCAAGGAATGAATCTCACTCTGATACTAGTTGGTGCAGTCATGGTAGGAGGGTCCTCAAAGAGAACAATCCATACCATGCAACAAGAGTTACACAACATAAGCAACACAAAACATGGAGGAAAATACAGATGTAAAAATTCCTATAATTATGAAATTCAATTACAGATAGGCAGCCAAATCTAGGTGTACAGATCCAGTTCACAGGCCTGATTACAATATGCTCAAATATAGTGCTCATACATGGGAGCAAAATACCTATAGATCAAATTCTATATACATCTTATTCTAATTGATCTAAATTGATTTCCATTCGAATGATCCATTACGAGCTTTATATCATATCCACAAGTCTAGAAACATCTGCGTCAACCAAGATCTCTACAATCTTCGATGAAGAAAAATGTAACATGTGCAAGATCAGGTTGGCCTCAAATCTGAAATTCTTCCACAGTAGATACACATAATGAAGTGTGGACCTAAGTGTAAGATCAATAAAAATTCATAGAACAAATCTAAACACACCGTGAGGATCTTCAAGTCATGGGAAAGATCCACGATCGATCTAACTAGCCGTTAGGTTTTGAAATTATTCTGGGGTTAGTTCCAAAAACTATCACATACTCCGTAAGTGATAACTTGCCAGAAAAAGATCCAATCAAGCTGAAAACTTGGAACAAGGTAATTGAGAATGTGCATGATGAAACCATAGGTACATGAGATTTGGTGAGAAATAATGAAGAAATACCAGATCTCCCAACTTGAACAAGAACAAGAACAAAACAAGAACAAAACTTAAAGAAAATATTTTTTGGTTGATGCAAGATTGCCAAGAACCAAGGATGCTCCTGCATCATGAAACCTTTCAAAATAATTCCTTGATGTTGAGTTGATTTGTGAAAACTATGATGGCACTTTTAAATAGATCATCCCTTGCCACTTTTCTTTTGAAGGGTTCCCAAGGGACCCCTTTGAAAGCTCTTCTTTTAATTTTTGATTGTCTACATGACTGCCTGCTTTTCTGCTTGTGTGGATTCTTTTTGATATCTAACATGTTTTCTCTATAGATTAACATGTTGCTTTGCAGGTGTACCTATGAAGTTGCTTTTCAATCAAACTTTGTGGAGCCTCTTACATCCAACCTCCTTCAGGAATGAGCACCTAGGGGCACCTTATTTGTAAGTTTGAGGACCTGTAAAGTGATTTAATCTTGCGAGATCTATTCACCATTGGTCTATGGGCCTCCGGTGCACTTTTCTCAACTCTCTTTAGGATTGAGTACCCATGGAGCCATTTTCCTACCTTGCACTTTCGAGCATGCTAGATTGTGGTCTACTTCTTCGACAGTTCAAGTATATTTTCTTGGAAATATTTCACCCTACTTTACCAAACACTCATTGGCACTCATGTTCACTAAAGTTGGGGAAAAATATACAGGCATGAATTTGCACCCCACTTGCAACTTCCCCTTTTAATCCTTCACCTTAGAAAAATCAATCCTGCTAATGTAATTCCACATCCTCCTTCTATACTCCATCCAATTGGTGTTTGTTTGCTGTGTCAGTGGGGAATTTCTATCGGGGACATGTGTGCAACGTGTGGATGTCTACGTGGCATGCTGTTATCATGACAAAATTCCTACCTCTTGAATCTACAAAGGTGTTACATTCACCATTTGGGCTGAAGCATAACGTATCTGTGCCTCTTGATCGAACTTTGAATGGTTCTTTCCTTCCCAAATTCACCTAAAAAATGACTATTCTTCATTCTCATGACTTCTTCACATTTTGGACAATTCTCATGCTTCTAAACAACTCTTGAGAAAACTTCTTGCTACTGCTTGGCTACTTGCTACGCTATCAACTCTACTACTCCAACATCAAAAACTTCTTCACATCTACCATAGAGGCTACAACTTGGTGTCTTACGAGACTTCCTTTTGTGTCACTACGACCACATCAAATTTTCCATAGTTATAAGCTTACATTCCTCTCTCATTGGCCTTGAGTGCCTCTGTTGGAGGACGGTATTATTTATTTATTATTGTATTTTTGTTGGATTTTAGTAGCGTAGTTCTCTCTGTAGTGTTCATAATTTTTGTACTTTCTCTATTGCATTTCTATTTCTCTATCTATCTGGTTGTCTATGGAGGTGGGAACACTGAAATGGGGGTTTGACTGTGGCAAGCCCCAAAACAACCCAAAAAAATTTCCTTGTTCTATTGTGTGTATGTACTTGTTCATGTGGAGCTTGCGGGAGAACTGAACCTTTCATGAGTTGGACTCTTACCTTTATTTTTCTTGTCATTTCTTATAACATCTCCCTTAATATTTCAGTTATTCTTTCATTTCTTATTTTCATCATCACCTCAAACTTCAATAGCTAAGCTACTAGTAGGTTTTTAGTATCTTTAACTTTCATTTTCACTATCTATCCATACAGATGATGTTGGCAAAACAAGAATAGACAACTGAGAGGGGGGGTGAATCAGTTGTTACAAAATTTAAACTTATATCTTACTTTATCAACCTTTAATCTCGGATTTGATAATTAACAATGAAAGCATGAATCAACAACACATCAGAAACACACATAACACCAAGATTTTTGCGTGGAAACCCTGCTACGGGAAAAACCACGGTGGAGGCTAATCCATAATTTATACCCTATTAAAAGTATAAAGAAATGAATAAGGAATGCACATGCATTGAAGCACACTTCCTAGAGCTCATTACCTTACATAAAAAAATTAGATTAATTCCATGCGATGAGGTTGAACAGAGAAATTAGCTTCTTCAAAAGCCTGATGACAGTTTCGATTAGGCATAGAAATACTTTTTCACACTTTGCTTAAAATCCTTCACATTCTTCTCTACAATCAAATGATCTGATCTTTATTCGTACATATCTCACACATAATTCGCATACATACATACCAAATGAAGAAAACAATCAATCTTATATATCCACTTCATGAAATTACATCAACAACTTTGTCGGCCAAAAATAAGAGAATAAATGAATTACAAACTATCAGCCCAATTCATCAACAAATCTCAATATGCCCAACCTAAGTTGGTCACAACATAATGAAGACCTAAATAAACATCCTCAAATGTGCCAAGCATTCAAAAATTAATCCAAAAGGATCCACAACACGCTACAACCACCATGTCGATCAAGAACATGAAAACTCAAACACACAAAGGAACAAATCTTTGATCATGATCACACCAATCAATGTGGACATGCAACAAGCATAGAGCACAGTCTAGAAAAATCAAAGAAGATCACATGAGAATACACAACAACTAAAATTACCAAAATACATTCTCTTCTTCTAGAAACACCAACTACAGTAGAAAAATAATTGTAGGAACATAAAAACTCACAACTCACACAAATCTTGATGCGCACACCTGAAACTTTCAGAGTATAAACTAGATAGGCATAGCAACAAACCATTTAAAGCACAACACCTGAATAGAAATGTAACGAACTTTCCACCACTCTGAGCTTCACAGTACTTCTTAGCTTCACATACTGCCTTCAACATATTTATTTTACTTTTCTCAATATCCTCAACATATACAGCCTTCAGAATCATCAATGCTAATAGTGTTGACATCAATGACAACCAAATATCACAAACAAAACCACAACATACAACAATCTCCCCCTTTGACATTGATGGTAACACATGATGTGAAAAATACCATCAACACAACTAACTCTTCTCAAACTGTTCTTCTCCTCCTTACATTACTCTTTTATTTTCTCCCTCTTAGTACTTATTGCTCTTCTCCCCATTTCTTCTACAGAGGTTTTTCACATTAATCTTCTCCCCCTTTGACATGAATGGAAAAGGTACACATGCTCTAAACCACATATCTGAATCATTTGACTACTCCCCTTGAGTAACAACCACCACAACATCAATCTAGAACAAGATATGACTATGAATGCACAGATTGATGCAAAGAATTGCATCTTCATTCAGATTAGGAGGGGAAATTACCCCTAACTTGCCGAGATACTCAAAAGTATCTTTAGGAAATAGTTTAGTGAAGATATCTGCAATTTGTTCCTTAGTGGGCACATACTCCAGTCTGACTTCTTTATCATTCACTTTGTCTCTCAAAAAGTGATATTTGATAGATATATGTTTTATCTTTGAATGTAACACCGAATTCTTAGAAATGTTTATGGCACTCGAGTTATCACAAAATATAGCAATAGGCTCATTATACTCAATTCTAACATCTCTTAGCATATGTTTCATCCATATTACTTAACTGCAATTGATTACAGTAGCAGCCTCAAAAGTAGATAAGGAAATGGAATTTTTATTTTTACTTAACCAAGACACCAACTTCTTCCCCAAGAAGAATGCACCACCACTAGTAATTTTCTTGTCATCCACATCTCCTGCCCAGTCTGCATCTATAAAGGAATTCAAAGTAAGATCATCATCTTTAGGATACCAAAGACCAAAGTCAACTGTCCCTTTCAAATATCTGAAAATTCACTTCACTACAGTTACATGTGATTCCTTTGGATCAACTTGATATCTAGCAACCATACATACAACATTCATAATGTCTGGTATGGTTTGAGTCAAATAGAGTAATCCACCGATCATTGATTTGTATCTTGTTTGATTTTCTTTAAGAGAATCATCATTATGTGTTGATTTTCATCCGGTTACCATGGGTGTACCTACAAGTTTTGAGTCTTCCATGCCAAAATTTTTCAGTAAATCTCTTACATATTTGGACTAAGATATAAAGATTCCATCCTCTAATTGAGTAGTTTGCAATCCTAAAAATAATTTCAGCTCTCCAATCATTGAAATTTCAAACTCACTTTTCATTTCATCAACAAAATTCATGCATAAGTCATCATCACCCTAAAAAATGATGTCATCAACAAAGAATTCAATAATAAACTCTTTATCCTGATCCACCTTCAAATACAAATTACTATCAACAATACCTTTATTGAATCTAATCTTCAACAAGTATTTATCTAGTCTAGCATACCAAGCTCCAGGGGTTTGTTTGATTCCATACAGTGCTTTCTTTAATCAACAAACCATGTCTCCTTCATCAGTTAGTTGAAATCCATCTGGTTGCTCAACATAGACTTCTTCTTCTAACTCACCATTCAGAAATGCTAACTTTACATTCATTTGATAGACTTTGTAGTTATTAAAAGCAACATAAGCAAGAAATAATCTTACAGCTTCAATTATAACAATAGGGGAAAAGGTTTCTTCAAAATCAATACCTTCGATCTGTGAGTACCCTTTACATACCAGTCTTGCTTTATTTCTGACCATTTCACCTTGTTCATTCAACTTATTCTGAAAGACCCATTTGGTTCCAATCACATTTTTATCCTGAGGTCTGGGAGCAAGAATTCATGTATCATTTTTTTCTATCTGCATCATTTCTTCCTTCATTGCTTCCATCCAATATTCATCTTTACATACTTCATTGACATTGTTAGGCTCAGTCTTGGAAATTAGACAATACTCTTCCACAACTCCTCTTCTAGTCTGCACACCTTTGTTCTTGTCTCCTATAATTTGATTTTCAGAATGATTTAGATTTACATAGCTTGGGACTTTGGGATTTTCTTTAACTTCTGGTTCTTCTGTTCTTTCTTCTACACTTCCACTAGCTTCTCCTTCATGATTCTCTTGAGTCACCGAAACAATTTAAACTTGATTATGTGTTTGCACATTCTTTCCACTATTAGTACTATCATGTTGGTCATCTGAATCATATTCACAATATTTGGATGATCTAACAACGTCTTCATCAACTCTGACATTTGCACTTTCAACTATTTTCTTCAATATTCTATTATAGCACCAATAGGCCTTGCTCTTAGTAGAGTAGCCCAAAAATATTCCTTCATCACTCCTAGCATCAAACTTGCCAATATCTTCATTTCTCTTGATATAACATCTACTTCCAAAGATTTTGAAATATTTAATAGTAGGCTTATAACCAAAAAATAGCTCAAAAGGAGTCTTAATAGAATTAATATTAACATTTACCCAGTTAATAGTATATACATCAGTGCTTACAACTTCTCTCCAATAGATATGAGGAACATTACCTTCCAACATCATAGTTCTAGCAGCATCTAGAATTGTTTTGTTCTTTCTCTCAACAACTTTGTTATGTTGAGGAGTTTGAGGAGCAGATAACTTTCTTTTGATTCCATGCTCTTCACGAAATGAATTGAAATATTGGGAAGTGAATTGACTACCTCTGTTTGACCTTAAGCATTTAACCTTCAAACCTATCTCATTCTCTACCATAGCTTTGAAACATTTGAACTTTTCTAGTGCTTCATGTTTTTCTCTCAAGAAACCAACCCATATCATTCTAGAGTGATCATCAATAAGCAACATAAAGAACCTTTCTCCTTGTAGAATTTTGATTCTGGAGGGACCATATAGATCAATATGCACCAGCTCCAGTACTCCATGAGAATGATGTTGTTTGTTCTGAAAATAAATTCTTTTCTTCTTTCCCATCTAACATTCCTTGCATATGGTGTAAGTAGGATTTACTAACTTAGGTAGATCTTTGACTGCTTATGTGGAGATTAATTTGACAATGTTATCAAAATTCACATGATAGAACCTCCTATGCCATAACCAACTTACATCAACTTGAGAAATTAAACAAATTTCAATAGCAGCATGTTTTGTATCTCTTTAGGTAACTCTGGCTTCTTGGCTACTTTGTCACTACTTACCTCTCTTGGCCTTAACACTAGTGCATAGCCAATTCCTTCTCCTTCTTCCAAGGCTTCTAAGAACTCTTTTTCACCAACCATGAGTATATTAGGAACTGCTGTCTACACCTCCACATCCTCTAACAGTGATTGAATTTTGAATGTTACCTTATCCTTCTTAAAAGTATAGGAGTTCTTCACTCCATCATGCATAGCTTGGCAGTCAAATTGCCATGGTCTACCTAGGAGCAAGTGACATGCATCCATAGGTAACACATCACACAAAACTTTGTCCTTGTACCTTCCAATTGAGAACTCCACCCATGCTTGTTCATTTACTAACACATGTTGGCCTTTATTTAGCCATGTGACCTTGTAAGGATTGGTGTGGGGTATCCTTGTCAACTTTAGCTTGCTGACTACTTCCTCTGACACAATATTGTCAGTAGACCCTGAGTCAATGATGACTCTACATACTTTCCCCATCATTTTTCACTTTATCCTAAACAGGGACCTCCTTTGGCTTGGTTCCTCCTTAACCGGCTCTTTGATCAAAGTTCTCCTCATCATGAGGTTCTCACCTTCCTCTGAATTTAATGGTACCTCAAAATGTTTCTCTACTGCACTTGTCTCAGTATGAACTAGATTGGTTCTCTTATCACCTCCTTGAGAAGTACTACCCTTCTCTGGACATCTATAGGAAGGGTGTCACATTTGATTGCAGTGATAACACTTCATATTGGCAAAGTAATTGCCTCTTCCTTGTCCACCACTTCTTCCTCTAAAGTTAGCACCTCTTCCTCTACCACCTCTACTAGAGCTTCCTTCTTGCCACTCAGTGTACTTAACTTCTCCTTGACCCCTTGATTTTGAACTCCTTCCACCATAGCCACCTCTTTGTCCTCTACTATCTTTTCCTTTACCTCTACTCTTGGAGGTTTGCTCTTGCTTCCTTTTGCTTTACTCCTCTATCTTCAAGGCCATTTGATAACATTGGCAGATGGTTTTTAAGTTCACTAGACTCATGTATTCTTGAATAGACCACTTGAGTCCATTCAAGTACCTTGCTAGCTTGATACTTTCATCTTCAACCACCTTTGATCTTAGGCACAACTTTTGGAACTCCTCGGTGTATGCTTGGACATCCAATTTTTTTTGTCTAAGTTTGTGTCTCCTCCTATGCAACTGAACTTCATAGTCATTAGGTAGGTAGGTCTTCTTTACTTTAGTTACCATGCCTTTCCATGTAGCAATAGGACTCTTTCCCTCCTTCTCTCTTTCGGCCTAAAAAAACTTCCACTAGGTGAGTGTTGAACCTCTCAACCTAGATTTGGTCACCTTTACTCTTTGGGCTTTTGATATACCATCACATTCAAAGTGATTCTCTATATTTTTAATCCAATCTAGGACTGCATCAGGATCCATTTGTCCATTGAAAATCGGTACACCCTCCAAAGCTTTATCACTTAAAGCCCTTAGTGCCTTCAAGAAGGGTTCTTCAGGAATAATAGGGTTAGGGGTTGGAGCTTCCTTTTCCAATTCCAAATCCTTTTCTATGGCTTCTTTCTCTTCCTTCTGATCTATTTTATCCTTTACCTTGTCTGCCTTTTCTTGGACTTCATCCAAGATTTGCTCCATTTGAGCCAATCTTTCTCTCAGTAACTTGTTATCCTCTTCTTGTTCTTCTACCTTTTTGGCTAACTCAGCGTTAGTCACCATGGTTTTATCTTCTACTGGTGTATTCTCTCCTACTGATTCAGTGGGTTGCAACATCAACCACAAGCCTGATCAAACTTTGCTCTGATACCAATATGGTGAATGTGCTTCTTGGTGTGCTTACACAAGTGCTAAGAAGACCTTGCTTGTCTTCTCCTAGGATCCTAATCTCCTCTAGGATCTCAAAAAGGCTTAGATGATTAACTAAGAACTTGTCTAACTCTTCTGTAAGAGCCTAACTCCTTGTGCTTAACCTTGAAGGACAATCA
The DNA here is from genome assembly GCA_007115665.2 of Sequoiadendron giganteum. Taxonomy (NCBI): domain Eukaryota; kingdom Viridiplantae; phylum Streptophyta; class Pinopsida; order Cupressales; family Cupressaceae; genus Sequoiadendron; species Sequoiadendron giganteum. The sequence continues at coordinate 286,043,653 of CM021103.1, forward strand.
CCCTTAGTTTACTTCAACACTTCCTCCTACACTTAGAAGACTCTAAGTGCCATCAACACACAAATCATTGAATTGATTGTAGGGGTGCCAAACATCTTGAAGACCATCCATGTGTTTCCATTTGGATCCATCTTGAAGGATCACCAAACCTTTCTCCAACCGGGTGACAGAGTTTGTCTTGAGGAGGTCTAGGTCAGATAGGGCTAATAGGCCAAGTTTGTAGGACCCTACTGGTTTCTTACTCAAATTTCACTCAAATGGATTAATAGTTCCACAATCCTTCTATCATAACAATACTTATTCGTGTCCCTCCTGGAACTGTGGTTATCCCGTACTGTACTTCACTCCCCTACCTATTTTCTTCAATTCACACTGTCAAACCTCTAATCGGGCACTCTAAGCTCGCCTAGAATTTGACATTACAAATAGCTGCTCGACTCTTCATGACTCCTAACACTAAATATATACATACCAATGGCTCCCCTAAAACATTCATCTACCCTTAGGAAGATCCCGTGACTAGATTTCATGGGGGAGCCATAGACAAACAAGCTGGTCAGAACAAGACCCGAAAAACCTCTAGACCTTAACCTACTTATTCAAGACACTAAATTAACTCAAATCAACTTGCTTACAGAAAGAAAAAGTATTACTACTATCCTATGAACACTATTCTAACATCAAATCAAAACATTCAATCTGTATTCTATCACTGTCACACTATAATGCTTAGTGTTCACACAAAACAGAATTTCAAAGCCACTTTCCTATTCCAAAACTTTGGTTACAATTCTCTACTAATCTGGATCCGAGCCCTTAGTGATCTTAGATCCATTCTCCAGGTTTCTAGGCCTGTTAGTTGATCCCCCACTCCTAGATTTTAGGGAATCCAAGGTTGCCGAGTTGCATGCAACATTTACAATAAATTTCCAATGTTGTCATGACAATTTTTGGCATCTTTACATTTATTAGGCCAACAAGAATATAGGACCTCTAAGCCAAGTAGTTCGAATAAATAACATAATAAATGGCCTTAAAGCATCCTTCCTACATATCTCATGTGTTTGGACCACATTAAGAAACTCAAATCCAAACTTTAAGCTACTAAGGCTAAGCTAACCAAAACAACAAACAATGACCAATTGGTGACCTTAGTTCTAACACTAACTCACCCAGTCTACACTCAAGCAAGACCTTCTAAGGTCCAAAATAAACACACAAACCCTCTGACTTGGCTAATGTCAGATACAAGCCAAAAATGACAAGAAAAATGGAGGTTAGCCTAGGTGCTCCTACACTAGTGAATCGGTTGTTTCAGAATTTAAACTTATCTTACTTTGTCAACCTTTAATCTTAGATCTGATAATTAATAGTGAAAGCATGAATCAACAACACATAAGAAACACACATAACTCCAAGATTTTTGCATGGAAACCCTATTGGGGGAGAAATCGTGGTGGAGGCTAATCCATAATTTATACCCTGTTAAAAGTATAAAGAAATGAATAAGGAATGCACATGCATTTAGGCACACTTCCTAGAGATCACTGCTCAAAAGAGAAGGCTCACTGCCTTACAAAATTTTTTTAGATTAAAACCATTTGATGAGGTTGAACTAAGAAATTAGCTTCTTCAAAAGCCTGATGACAGTTTTGCTTCGGCAAAAAAATACTTCTTCACATTTCACTCAAACTCCTTCACATTCTACTCTGCAATCGAATGATATGATATTTAGTCACACATATCTCACACATAATTTGCATACATTCATACCAAATGAAGAAAATAATCACTCTTATATATCCGCTTCATGAAATTACATCAACAACTCTGTCGACCAAAAATAAGAGAATAAATTAATTACAAACTATAGGCCCAATTCATGAACAAATCTCAATGTGTACCAACCTAAGTTGGTCACAACATAATGAAAACCTAAATCAACATCCTCGAATGTGCCAAGCATTCAAAAATTAATCCACAAGGATCCTCAACATGCTACAACCACCATGTCGGCCAAGAACATGAAAAATTGAACACACAAAGGAAAAAATATTTGATCACAATCACACCAATCAATGCGAATTTGCAACAAGGATAGAGAATGATCTAGAAAAATAAAATAACATCGTACAAGAATACACAAGAATTGAAATTACCAAAATCACATTCTCTTATTCCAGAAACATCAGCTATAGTAATAGAATAACTGTAAGAACAAAAAAATTCACATCTCGCACAAATCTTGATGCACACCCCTAAAACTTACAGAGTATAAAGTAGATAGGCTTATAAAAAAAAAATTTAAAGCACAACACCTGAATAGCAATGTAATGAACTTTCCACCACTCTGAGCTTCATAGTACTTCTTAGCTTCACATACTGCCTTCAACATATTTATTTTAGTTTTCTCAATATCCTCGACATATACAACCTTCAGAATCATCAATGCTAATAGTGTTGACATCAATTACAACCACATATCAACAACACAACCACAAAATACAATAGATGATAGCACACCTATGAGATGCCAGTGTGCCACACTATCATCCTTGTTGCACTCTGTTGTCCTCTAGCAAAGAGTAGATAGAGTTATAGTCCGAGTTCTTGAAACCTGCTCGTTTAATCCAAATATAACCTTTGGGTCAGTGGATTGATAGAAGCACTGAGAGTTCTCTTAATTCTCTACCCTTAGCATCAAACACTATCCTAAACACTCATCCAACTTGAGGTAGATTAGTTCAACCTTCTACTCTTGGCTCTCCATGACCTGGAGCCTTGGTGTGGTTGGTCCCCCTCCTCTGCAAAAACATACATCCATACATCAAACCCTAATGAAGATAAATATGATTCCATTCTAATTCTCCAAAACATATAGTTTGATTTATTAAAGAGAGGTGTTTGTTTTAAGGAGGAACCTTCTTGAATAGCCATCTTGTGTTCACTATCCAAGATCTACCTGAGATGATTAAGCTTATCCAAAGGAACGAGGGCTCTTATACCAATTGTTAGAACAAAACTATCTACTAAGATGGGGTGAATCAATAGATCAATTAAAATTATTTCATTAATAATTTTAAGCCAAGGTTATATGCAAATAGATAAACACACATGCACAAGCACATAACCCTAGATATACATGGAAAACCAAATCTGGGAAAAACCACAGTGAGAATAGCTGCTAGAATCTACTATCCTAATCCAACCTCACAATAGAACCTCACTGGTTACAAAGTTTAATGGAACCTACCCTAAGGAGATACCAATCCCTTGATTTAAGATTACCAACTCTAAGTAACCACCTACTCCCTAACTGAGCACCTACTCAAATTTCTAATGTCACCAACCAATCAAAATTACAATGAAATTGTGGAGTAAATAATTTTGATTACAAATGATTTAATTGAATCCAGTTCACTGTTACAGACTTGATCTACAACTGCTCACCCTCTGCTATTTAGAATATCCTATGTTCTATCTATCTCTATTGCTATCTCAACAACTCATATATCTTGTTTTCTCTTCTCCCATTTCTCTACTCTATTTCTCACACATGTTATTCTTAATGCATACCCTAGATGATATTTTTTGTGTTACAGTCTAGGTATCTTCTCACAAAATTCACTTACTCAGCATATCCAACAACACTACTCATTTTTTGATAGATTCGTCTCTTCTTTTCTTCACTTACAAATATTCTTGCCTCAAGCCATGCACCACCAACCAAATTGATTGAAATTTCTATTTTTAGAAACTATCAAACCCTAAATCAGATACCCATTAAATGACATTCCTTACATGATCAAACTGAATTTGATTTTTTAGCTGACTATGCTTTGATGTTGTCAACCATACCTTTCAATCACCAATTAAAATTATAGTTGGAGTGGTTACAATAGTTAATTCCATTCCTTATAGATGTTTCCACCATTTTCACTATATTTTTTCCATTTTCACCGCCTAGTAATTGGAAGAATGTAGCTTTAAATTTTGGTTGTCAATCTTTAACTTCACGCCATGATATGATGGTTATCATTTAAACTATCAAATTTTAAAAAATGGGCATAATACCAGATTCTTTTTAAACCCATGTTGTCAATTACCATCACATATACGAGGTGAATATTATGCTTTGGACATGCTTACAATTTTGCTGATTTCATCAGGGACATGTGTCTCCATACCACATTCTTTCCAAGCCATGATAGGGACCCGTTATCTTCTGTATGAAATAGTGGAAATTGTCTAATCTTCAGTCTCCATTGTCTACAATTAGATCTTCATCACAAGGCTCAATCCTAACATACTTTACTTAGCACCATAGTATTGGTCCCACCTAGACACCTATCACATTTTCGTGCTTACTTTGTTGACTATTGGCATCACCTTCTGATCAATTTGGGCATACAAGAGCCACTCGATCATCAATCACCAATCTCAACCATTGATCATGTTTGATAAAATATTGACATTAGGCTTAGGAAACATTAAAGTCCACATTACTCACCGAGCTGGTAATAACTAGGTTGAGGGGCCTATTTCTTCACCACTTCAAAGGCTTAAGTCATAACTTAAGCTACTGATAGCAAGTAATTGTCAGTCAATGATCAAATAGAAATTATATTAGGTGTCATGATTGAAACATGTGGGGTTTCTTTGCTAAACCCTAACAATGGTTGAGAGAAAATATAGTTTGATTATGAGCACACTGTTTGACTTCTATCCATGCAGATCACAAAATTGGAATGAGCATGAAAAACCCACATTAGATCTGTCATCTAATTTCTCTATAGACTTTAAAAAATATTGCATGACAACATTGCAACATTTTGAGAAACTTTTCAAATTTTCAAAACATGTTCTTCTCTCCATCATACTTCACCATTCTTTCTAAGATTGATCCACTATCATTAATGATATTTAGACTATCACTAATCTTTTCCTTTTGAAATTAATCAACAATCTCCCAATTTTATACCACTAATATATCCTTTTGACATCAATGAAAATCACATTTCCAACATGCTCATCCATATATTCTTGCTACAAGTTTTATTTTTTCTCTTCCACCTTATGTTCAAACATATCCACTGCAAAAAAATCTTCCTACTTCTCTCCAAACACCTCTTCTTTCTGTTCACTAAACCAGTTGCTTTGATGAATAATGGACCCATATTTTCAAAGGAGAATGGTGATAGGACAAGAAGGCTGATTATTGAAGTCTTGTTGACGCTCTTAAGGTTGTATAAGATTTAGAGAAGGTTGTTATTGATTAAATTCTAGATCTTTCAAAAAGTGAAGGCTTGTAAAACTTGGAATTTCAAGCTCATGAGACTGATTTGAAGACTTAGGATTTTTACCTTGCCTAAAAATTGGAATTTCATACCTCTAAAGCTCCTATTTTGTAGGAATTGAGTCAAGAAATAGCCTCATTTTCTCTTCTTTTTCAGCAAGCTCTCTTGCAAGATACTCGTCATATTGCTTTCTTTGTATCTCCTCCTCTTGCTATTATTGATAATTTGATTAAGCCAACTCTTCCTACTACAATTTATACTATTGATCTACTTCATACCATTGATTTACTTCAATCTCACTCATCTTCCTTTGAAATTCCAACATTATATCCCTGATGCTCATGTTAACAACATTTTGATGTTGATTGGGAGAATAGTTATGCTAGTTTCAAACCAAAAGGGTTTCTTGGGGATGATTTTGAAGTACATAGGTAGGCTTCCATGAATACTGAGAAGGGGTGGGTGGAAAGAATATTGAACATGTTACTTTTTTCTGTAGAAAATGGATTTAGGCTAAAACCAGCTGCATGCTCAGTTTGATATGGCTGATAAGGAGGTATAAAAGCAAGATTTTCATGAAATTGGGGTGGAAAGATATTTCTTACATAAAAAATTTGACATGTTAAAGCATTCAAAACTTAGAAGAATAGTTTGATTGGGAGAATAGTTATGCTAGTTTCAAACCAAAAGGGTTTCTTGGGGATGATTTTGAAGTACATAGGTAGGCTTCCATGAATACTGAGAAGGGGTGGGTGGGTGGAAAGAATATTGAACATGTTAATTTTTTCTATAGCAAATGTATTTAGGCTAAAACCAACTGCATGCTCAGTTTGATATGGCTAATAAGGAGGTATAAAAGCAATATTTTCATGAAATTGGGGTGGAAAGATATTTCTTCCATAAATTTTTGACATGTTAAAGCATTCAAAACTTAGAAATATACTTGTAAATTCTTTGAAATGACCAAAAATTAGCTTCTTTTATTCAGAATTTAAACATACCAACACTTCATCGGCTTGAAACTAGTAGATTGAATCTCTGAGTCGCTAGGTGTGTGAAGATATTTCCTCCAAAGGTAGAAATTACTCATATACACACTGAATACTAGCAATGAAAGGAAAATCTTTGAATTTTGAAAGTTCAAACAAGTCCCATAGGGCGTTCCAATTTTTTTTTTCATGAGGATTGTACCCTCACCGAGTGTAAAAGTAAACTATCTTGTGAAACATGGAATTATATTGAAGCTATGGGTTGCCTATGGTGAAGATGAACCTCTAGAGACGGTTGGTCCCCTTGATGAACCTCTTAAAAACTGTTACTTTAATTAGAGAAAAGGATAGAAGAAATAAAATGAAAAGATTACTAAGCCTAGGAGGTGATGCATCAATGATTGAAACTTGTATTGCAGCCTCAACACAAAAACTCTCTCAAAATATCAACAAGTCTTCACACAACTCAATGTTCTACATGCTCACACATCAATATTTCATAAGAAGGTCAACTGCTTATTTACAAGAAAAACCAAGAATGTTCTCACAACCAAAATCTTAGCATTCATGACACAATTTATGACCAACCTATAACATATATCTTCTGCTCAAAGGTATTGGAATGAGACAACATATTTGAGGACTAATTATTAATCACAAAAAAATTCATCAATCACCCATACACACACAATATAACAGATATTGAGAATGTAAAATCACTGTATTTTATTGATCATAAGATGCTTCAAATAACTACGTACAAATCTAAAATTTTTACTTGAAACTACTACTATAAATTAAGAAAAATCTCTCAAAGATGAGTTACAATCAATACTCTTTTGCATGAGGCAAAAGAAGAAACGAAGAACTAACTGTAAAAAGAGTTGAATGCTTGATCTATAGAAGACCACCTCATACTTACTAAAGCTGAACCCCATGAAAGACATTGATTGTGCATGCATTTGGAATTGGAAGCAAAAAAATGCAAATTTTGGTGTAGAAGAGTTGACTTGAACTAATACCCTCTTTGAATTTTACATGCATGTTGAGAATCCACCTCTAATTGAACTTGAATTGATATCCAATTTTTTCATGAAACTGATTGAAAAATTTGTCCCAAGGAACTTTACATGGAGTTTTCAACCTACTAGGCGTACAAGGCAAAAAATCCTCTATTTAAGGACCTCAAACTACCTCAAAATGCATGAATATAGCTCCAAACTCCTCTTAACTTCTATTGTAACCATGAGGGATTCTTAAAAGGCCTAAATTGTCTGTAAGTGCACCAAACTAACCATGAAGACTAATTAACTCCCCTTGGATTGAAAAATCTCATGCATGGTGATATGTATGTAAGAGAATATAACTAGGTTCTTGCAAAAAGCTTGTTCATCATTTGTCTTTTATCCATGTATGAGACTGTCACAAACCCCTGAATCTGCTTTACATGATAATTTATGCATATTTCATTGTCCAATGATTTGATTCATGAATGGTATATAGTATAACCCCTTTTATCATTTGATGTCCTCAACTTGAATCTTCGTTACTTAATCAAATCATCATCTAGGTCATTAACCTTAGACTGCCCTTTTCCTCGATGAAACATTTGAAACTCTTGATTGTTACCTTCTAGCCTTATGAAACTCTACCCCTTCAAAGTATTTTAATGTCTACAAATGCCTTAGTCTCTTTAGGTTTGTTCCTTCATCAACTATCTTATCATTGTACATTGTCCATATTTCATGTACTACACTCATTGTATATATTTTGATAATGCAAAATCAATATTTAAATGCATGTCCTTTGAAATATTTTAAAACACACTTCCTTCACTCTACCCTCTATCATGACATTCTTTCATAAAAAACCAATCCACTTGTTATGCCTTACATAACCACCCCATCTTAACTTTGGTCAAAATGGGTCCCCCTTGTTTCTTGTCCTTGCTATTTTCATTTGGAACTTAAGAGTTATTCTTTTCTCCTAAGTTGTCTTTTCTTTTGTTTTGGCGGAAGCGGAAGCGGAACAAAACCTAAATTCAGAACTTGCAAAGTTCCATGATCAAGATCGGCTCTAAACCCCCCATTTGTTTCCTTTCACTATTGTCTTTTCTTTCTACTTCATTGGGACAAGCTCGACCTTGGTCCTGCTTCCTTTGTTGTTTATTATTTTATCGTGTCATGTTGTTTTCCTTTGATGGGATCAGATCCAGATCGTATTTTCAACTCAAAATTTTGTGAACTTCCAAGTTCATTTTCCATTCCATCTCTGCCCCCGCCTTTGTGTTTTTTCGTTTGTCTTATTTTAGGCTTGTTTCCTTTGGTCTCGATCCCATCTTGTTGTCGGTTCTCCTTCCCTTTCATCCTTTGCATTTTCTTCATCCTTTGGCAGAACTGGAACTCGAACCAGAACTAAACTAGAACTAAACTAGGAACTTTGCAAAAGTTCCCTGACTAGTTCTAATCCCGATCCTGCCCTTGCTTTCTTGTTTTCTTCTTCTCCACTTTACTTTTGTTATGTGATTGATATGTGCTCATTCCTGCTTTGATCCCGTACCTGACCAACCACATTAATAGCATTAATTACAGGATCTTCACACATGTGAAATTGATTTCAAAACCTTAATCAAGGTTAAGAGGCACATTATTATTATTGTCTAAGTTATTTTTGTGAACCAGAGCAAAAAAGTGAAAAGTGGAGCATGATTTGGTTAAGGGTGAGCATCTACAGGTGGATTTGGATTGAGTTTTCATCCTGATTGGTAGCGTTTGAGGTAGGTGGGTTTCCCATTTTGTTTTGCATTTTTTGTTTTCTGTCTTGTTCTTTGTGGTGTTCTTCGTGCATTTGCAAGAAATTTCTCGTGGATCTTCGCCCATTCTTTTTTTCTTTCATTTGCTCTTTTGGTTTATCTTTCCCTTCCCTTTTTCTATTTTCCTTTTTATCTTTTCTTGTTGTTTTTGTTGCCCTATTGTCATTTTCTCATTTTGGTGGTATCCGTACTGTCGTGTCCTAGTTTTGTTGAGGGTTTTTTCTTTGGCAGGTTTTGGAGGCTTTTAAAGCTCTCGAATCTGTCAAAAGGCTCATTCCATCTTATTTACAGGTCGACTCAATGGCCTCCATGTCAAGTTTATAATGCCCTAAATTTCTTAAGTTGACCCATTATGTAAACAAGGGTTTTTGTACCCTATTTCTATGTAATATTGTGCCCTAGCCAATGGTTTTCTCATGGCCACATGAATGATAGATTCATGCCTTTATCTTAGATCTGCTTAGCCCCTCATATGACCTCATTTTGGATGTTTGAATAAGATTGCACCATGCTTAATGACAACAGGCGGAAGTGGATTTGGGAATGGATTCGACCCATAAATATTTTTTTGAAAGTTCAGATCCAGTTCTAAACCTTCTCCTAATGAGCTTTTGATTTTGTCTCACATTCTTTACACTGCCAGAAGCAGAACCGAAATGGAGACAAGATTTAGAACTTTCTAATGTTTAGGGTCTAGTTTTTGTTCTGATTTCGATCTCGACTTTGGTGTTGATTCTGATCTCGATCTTGATTTTGATGATGGGCCCGACCACGATCTTGCCAGTACTTAAAGCTTTCCAATGATGATTCCTTTTTTTGGGCCCGCCTCTGATGTGTTGTAAATTTTACTAAGTATGAAAAGGCTACCTAAATAAGGACAAGGTGAAATAGAAGGTAATTTTCTAATATTCATTTTCATATTTTGTATTGATCCAATCTAAGGTTGTTTTACAGAAGTAAGCGATGTCAAGAGCCTCTTTAGAAGTTTCACAAATGGAAGGCCAAACTATAGAAACCTCAAAACAAGTAAAGCCTAAGAGGCTCAAGGTGGAGCAACTGCCATATAATTTGAGATATAAACATCAGAGTCCCACTCTTACTGCAAGCAAGTTGGATTCATAATTGGCTGATATCACAGACACCAATCTAGACCCATTCAGTTATGAGGAGTTGTTGGATGATACCTTCTCTGAGGAGGTGGTTGGACAGACTGAGAGAATAGCCCAGTCTAGATTGGCACATGTCACCATCTTTCCACTTTCAGTCTAGTGCTCGAAACTTATCATTGCAGCAGCAGGGGCTTATAACCAAGCAACCAGGAAATGTGTTGACCTTCAAGGGAATGTAATCATTGATTTGTCTCCACAAATGTTGAAGTTGATGTTCAATGCACCTACCCCTCAAAATCCTGGGCTATTAAATGAGGCAGAGGCATTGCAATTGCTCAACAAGCATAAGGAAGCCAATAGAGCTCACATGAACAAAGTATGGTTAAAGGTGGAAAATAAGTCCTTAACTAAAGAACTAGATCAACCCAAAAGAGAAGACTTCCAAAAGGATATAGGCGATTTGATCATGATGTTGTCTAGGGTGTTTGGAAAGAGGGATTCCACATGTTTCAAAGAATGTATGTTTCCATTTATTGAAACAATTTTGGCTAGAAAACAATAATTTGATTGGACAACGATCTTTTCAGACTGCTTACACAACCAAATGCTAAGGGTGAGAGAAACAAAGAGTTTCTTTATGACTTCTTATGTCATAAATGTTGCTGCAAGGATGGGTATATTCTTGGGATTGAATGTTGTAGGAGTAATGGGAGAAGCCCCTGGAAAAAAGAGGCCTTGGGAACATTATGATCAACTCACCTTGCACACATCGAAGTTGTACTAGAGAAGGGTCAATGATGCATTCCTCTATGTCATTATTAATAAACTAATTGGAGATGTTGGATATAGACTAATTAGGGATTCCATGGATTTTATTGCTGAGTGGGGACATTGGTATATCCAGTACCCCAAGTTCTCTTATTTCAAGTTAGTGGGATTTGATGGACACCCTCACCTACTTCCAAGGTGTTGCAATTAAAAAATTTTTCTCATAGAATTTGTGTACCAAGCCTTGGCAGTCAATAGCAAATTTGCAAGCAAGCACAAAACGGGGTGTCACAAGTTTCCCATGAAGTTGGGAGAACACTGTTGTGCTCATCTTGTGGCTGAAAAAGTAGTGTGTGATGAATTGAGTCATTTAAGGTTGGGGTTATACACCTCTCCAAAGAATTTTGACCCAAATCGTAGGATGAATAAGTTTCTTTCCACTATTTTTGAGAAAAACTATAGTTTTTTAGAGGATTTTTGGTTGGATTTGCAAGATGATTATGATGTGAGGAGGAGAAATTATGAAAGGCTTCCTATTATCTAGATGGTTGAATTTGGAGTAAAGGAATATATTCCTGACACACTATCTGATGATGGTGTAACCTTGGATCCTGGGTATGAGGCTGAAAAGGTTGGCACCAAAGACTTAGCCCCCATCAATTGGGATGAGGAAGGATTCATTGACATCAAGAAAGTTTCTAGGATAGTGTTGGATAGAAGTATCCAATGGGTAGTCATGAGAATAAAGGAGCTAGAAGCTCAAAGTTCAAAGAAGAGGAAAGCACAATTTACCCAAGGGTACAAGAGAACTAAAAGGAGGAAATATCCTAAGGAGAAATCGGAGTATCTTCCTCCCAGCTTTGGAGGAGAGGCTAATCTAGAAATGCCTTCCCTAGAAATTCAGGAACCGTAGGAGAAGGAAACCATAGAAGTTGGAGGAGAGAATTAATCTCAAGTTGGAACCTCAACAACTGAGGAATTAGAGGCTCAACCTCCTCATTCAAGAGAATTTTCTAAGGATATACCTGTAGGGAGTCTTTATGAACAAGTCAAAGGAAAAGATCCTAAAGTTGAAATTCATGACATAGACACTAATTCAGAAGATACGCATTCCGATGATGAGGTTGCTAAAGCCGCATCTACTAAAAATGTTGAAGAAGAACATGTCCTTACTCCAAAAGATCAGTGGAAATTGTTTGAGGATGCAAAGAAAGAAGTGGATGATAAAGAACAAGATGAGGCATTGGCCAAACAACAAGAAGTAGAAGCAAAGGCCAAAGCTGATATATTTTCCAAACAATAGGAATTGGAAGATTTAGCAAAGGCTGAAGAATTGACAAGGCAACAAAAGGAGAAGGAGGATCTACTGCTGCAACAAAGGGAGACAGAACAGAAAACTAAAGAAGAAAGAGATAAGTTGGGTCTATTACAAAAGATCCATGAGCTAGAAGAAGAGAAGGCTCAGAAAATAAGAGAGAAAGAAGCCGTTGAGATCAAGTTTAAAGTAATAGAGGAAGCTCAGAGGAAAAAGGAAGAAGAGGAGTTGGAGTTGAAATGAATAGAAGAGGAGGAGCAAGCTAAAATTGACCAGGAAGCAGCCAAGGCATGGGCAAGGGTGGAGAAGATAGAAAAACAAAGAGATCAACTATTGGAGGAGAGGAGATTGAAGGAAGAAAAATTGGCTAAGATAGAACAAGAGAGAGAAGAAAAAGTTGAAGTCGAGAAATTGGCTAAGGAAAAGGCAGAAAAGGAAAAACAACAAGAGTTTGACTCTCAACCCAAGGAATCACTTTGGAAACTCCTCTCTCTTGCCACATCTTCTTATACTCAAGTGATAACTCCCCTTACTGGCCTGACATGGTTGAAGCTTAATCTAGAGATGAAACGTATAGTGCAACCACAACCCCTTAATTGGGATGATGTCATAAAGGAAATTGAGAAGGAAAGGCTGAAGAAAAGGGATATAGTTCTTCATTCCACTAGGTTAACATATGTTGGTGAAATTTTTGCTGAATGCACTATTCGAATGATTGATAAGGATAAAAATGACATGAAGTTGAGTGATTACCAATTGGGTGCTATGAATTTGGGAAGACCAATGAGGAATCTGCAAATGAATCTCATTGACATTGTAGCCTCTTCCACCAAATCAAGGATGGTCAAGGATAAGAAAAATAAAGATGAGCTTAAGTCATAGGTGGATGAATTACATAAGTTTTTGAAAGACTTTTCTTCTCCTATCTCTTCACAGTCTACTGCTCTTGGACACCCATTTTGTTGAGAAAGAAAGATGCCGACAACTTGGTTGAAATGAGGAATACAGTGGGAATGATGGATAGATGGATTGATAGACTAAACCAAGAAGTGGAGGATTTGCTTGTGTAAAGTTGTAAATATCATGAAGGAGAATTAGAGTTGATCAATGACATGATCACACATGCTGAAACTCTTTGGAAACAAGAAGAAGAATACTTAGAGCATGTAAGGAAGCTGAAAGACATCAATAAGTTTCCCAAGCAAACTTTGTTAGAAAAATCCATCCTCGAGGAAGATAATGTAGATTTTATTGAAAAGACTATTAGCATCATCAGGTTCCAATCTTTATTCATCTATGGGCACATAAATAAGATGCAACAAGTTGGAAAGGATCTTAATGAACAGGTTGAGGAATTGGGAGCAAGTATTGCCATACTTGTTAATGAAGATATCCCTATGGAAGATGGCCTCCTCCTTGATAAACTCAAGGAAAAATGGAGTGGTAGATTTGAAGAAATGATGCAAAAAGGGGATGATGGTGATGACATCTTGATGGATAGGCTTATGGATGTGAAGGAAGAGATAAAGGCTACCAGAAGGGAGCTCATCAAACTTAAAGATATGAAAGAGTTTGCCTCCTCTAAATTAAAAGGAATAAAGTTTGAAGATAGTTGGGTAGATGGGTCGGATGCAAATATGCTTCAACAGGTGATTACCAATTATGATGAGTATATTCTAGAGTAGAAAATGCAAGATTAAGGTATCAATACACTTGTTCCTTGGCTAGATCAACATCAAGGAGGCACAGTTTTCTAGATGTGTCCATCTCCTATTTTTTGTTGGGAGGTGACATAAAATCAACTGAAGATCTTAGTAGTATCAAATTTCTCCTTTTGAACATAGGTTTTGACAAAGAGTCCTCAATCAACAACTGAAGATCAAAATAGGTTCTCATCCTACATTACCCCAGTTGCCCCATGATTTATGGATCTAGATTTTGATGAGAGAAATTAGTGCTAAATAGGTTTATATATAGAATTTCTCTCAAATTTGTAAAGGTCGGCTCATTGAAGCAAGATTAGCCACCTAAAGGAGATCTAAGATAGTTTAAAATTTTTCAGAAGCTTTTTATAGTTTATGCAAAGGTACTTGGACACATTTTCTTTACAAATTTTCAATACAGTTATGTTATTTTCCAAAATTAGTTTTAATGGTAATGTTAATGAACCATAGTCATTTGTATGCCAGTGAATGTTGTGCATAAGTGTTTTTTATTTGATGAGAATCAATAGAAGACTCTGAATTTAAGACTATTTCATTGAATTATTTATGAATGCACGTTCTTCATATTTGTTGATCTATGAATTTTGGTAATGAGTTGGTAATATGTTCTAGTTTGATTTTAAATTTGATGATGGTGAATGATAGTACATCATGAATTAGCACTATGAATGCATGCAGTGATAAAGATTGTTTTGTGGATTGTATCATTTTGTAGTTTTAGTTATTTGAAAGGAAAACTCATTACGAAATTTGTATGTATGAATTAAAAGGAATTTACATTTATGATTCACTATTATAAAGCTCTTCTATCTTTTTCTATTTATTTACAACCCCCAAACATTAGAATAAGTTGTATTATGCAATTTATATCCTTTACCAGTAGGCCCCTTGAACATTACGATTGCATGAACTACTGAAAAAAGCAACACAGTTGAGAACCAACTACAAAGACCTTGGAAGATAGGTGATTTTAGATCAGTTATCTTTTTTAGGAGAAATAGAGTAAAAATATTATGTTTAACATTGTTGTGTTATTTTGACCATCAACACCACTGTTATAGACATTGCTTTCTTTGTAGTTTCTTGGTGAATTTGACTATCACTTTCCATGGTTGTAGTTCATGGTTTCTTCATAAAATGGTTTTCCTTTTTCCTCTATGTGCTCACTGCTCCTCTTTTCATGAAAATTTTGTCCTTCTACAAATTGTGTCTGTCCCTTAATTTTTGATTGGTATCTTTGGTGGAGGACTATCATTATGTAAAATTTTCCCTACTCTTTCTTCATGTGGACTGATTGTGCTTGTTTGAACTTTCCATTCATGTGAAGTCTACAATTTAATGTGAACTTTCTTTCCAACATTTGCAAACTATAATTTTTTAGGGTCATTAGGTCTTCATCATAGACTACCTACCATTACATTCACAATTAACTTTCTTTCAAAGTAAACTATTATTTACTCATGATTTATCTTTGTGCTTTGGAACTCATCATTTGTCATTTGAACCTTGTTCCTTTTGCCTCTTTCTCGTTGGTGAATGTCTTTTGAGTCATTTTCAATAATTTTTCTATCCATTTGTCTACGAATTTGTTGTCCTTTTGTCAATGAATTTTCTATAAATTTGGTTATGAATTTTTTTCCCATTTTTCTATGAATTTTCTATCCTCTTGTAACTAAAATTTGTTGTCCATTTGTCAATGAAATTGTTTTCCATTTTTCAATGAATTTTTTTGTCCATTTGTCAATGAAATTGCTAAGCATTTCTCTACGATTTTTCTATCCTATTGTCACTAAAATTTCTATCCATTTGTCAATTAAATTTATAACCATTTTTCTATGAATTTGTTGTGCTCTTGTCACTGAAATTTCTATCCATTTGTCTATGAAATTTCTATCCATTTATCAATGAAATTTACTATCCATTTATTAATGAAATTATTTCCCATTTGTCTATGAATTTTCTATCCTCTTTTAACTGAATTTTTATCCATTTGTCAATGAAATTTTCTATCCATTTGTTTATGATTTTTAATCATTTTTCAATGAAATTTTCTATCCATTATCTATAAATTTTCTATCCATTTGTCAATGAATTTTTTTGTCCATTTTTCTATAAATTTGTTGTGCATCGAATGTCTCTCTTTGTGTATGGATTGCTCTAGATTGTTTGTAAATGTTAAACTTTCTTTATAAACTACAAGGACTATGATCTCTTATGAATAATTTTTTTGGACCAAATTTTTTTTTTATGGAGGACTACAAAATGACTGTGCATCTCTATGAGGACACAAAGCTCTTCAATATATGTTTACCTAACAAGGACAAGGTGCATTAATTATGGAAAGAGGGTAAATGAAAATTAATCATACTACATTTTTCACAATCTTGGCTTATTTGAATAAAAATAATTTGCATCCTGAGCTAAGAAGAGAATAAGGATTTAAAATAAATCTTGTGAATTCAAGTGGAATTGATATGAAGTTGAAACCCTAGATATAGAACATAGAGCTATTTTAAAATTGTTCATAAACCCTTATTTCTAAAGTTTGAAAATAAATTTCAATGGATACTCCAAAATTGGTTTATGTCTCTGAGAAACCAAGGCCGAAGTATAAGAAATATCTTTTCAAAGCAATGGAGGTAGATAAGGATGGTTCATTCTCAAAAGTTACTACTAATATGGTGTACACAAAAGATATAAGGATCTAAATTTACACCCCCATAAATGAAATTAACAACACAAGTTTGAATATTTGAGGCATACCTTGTTGGATGATGAATATTTCAAATACAAACTAGAGTTTGCATATGTGTTGGCTAAAGGGTTTGATGTGTGGAAGGAATTTATTGACTTTTGCAATAATATTGAGTGGTTAAGAATCATTCTAAGTATAATATGATGAATTTATGTACTTGGAAAAACCCTATAGGATCACAAAAGATGCATTTAAGACAAAAACTAGGTTATGTGCAATTAGACTTGTTTCATTGATGAAGATAGTGAAGAATGAGAGGGTTACATAGTTAACTGATGCAAAGTTTGACAAGAGAAGCCTAAGCATGAGTAAAATGAATGATCTAGGGGCCAAGTATGAATCCATGGGAATAGCATATAAAGTGTATTTTACAAACAAAGAAGGCTCCACAACTAGTAGTACCATCCGTATTGCATATCAAATGGTCAAAGAAGGAAAAGACTTTGACTTGTGTGAATTGATGAGGGATAAATTATTTGATAATATCAAAAGAATCAAGGAGATTGTATACAAATTTAGGTTTGAGTCTTTGATTATTTGTCTTGTATTCTACTTTTCCAATGAATTAATTGGATTCAAAGGAAACGTCTAGCAAAAACACATTAAATCTCCACATAGATAAGAAATCACAAGAGAGGGTTTAATGACAAACAAGTTTTCACCTCTACATGCTAGGGTTTCTTAATAAAATTGTGAAGAAATGCATGATAGGGAAATAATTCCCTTTGATCCGGTGAGAAAATATAAGGTTGAAATTACCTTTTTTTTGATAAAGACTATTTTTACATAGAATATATGGAACTAAGAACGTATTGGATTCCTAAATTTCCATATGAAGTCTCCCTTGATGAGGTCAAATCATCTATTAAAAATTTGTCGAGTAAGCCTAAGGATCATACAAAAGAAATGTTTACCACCTACAAAGAAATCATGGACACGATAACTTAGAAGAAGGTGGAAGAGACTCATGAAAAGAGAGTAGATAAGATGTTTTAGAAAGTAGGCATTCCTTGGCTTAACTAAGAAAGTCCCTCAAACCTTTTTCCAAGCTCTGCAAAATATTTCCTCAAACCCTGAGGAGACAATCCTAGAGAAATGCCAAGAAGGTCAAGAAAATCGGCCTTTGAAACTACTACTCATCCTCAAACCTTTGGATCCACACAAAATACTTCTAGGAAAAGAGATGCATCTAAAATAATGGCACAAACTAGAGCTACTAAGAAAAATCATCCAAGGCCTAAGTAGCAAGCCAAAAGGAAGAAGACTAAACTATAAGAAACCAAAGAAGAAAAAAAAGGGAAGGCACCTCTAGACCTAAAGGAAATATGAAGAAAATTAAGAAAAATCCTCTGACAACACCTCCTCGTGAGCCTCTCCAATTGGAGGAAATATTTAATGGAATTGTAAGTCACGAACTGCTACAAGTGACAACTAAATTACATTTAGAAGTTCCTCCAAATGACTAAAATATTATTTATAGGGAAATAGTCATGTACATGATCAAGATAATGTGGCTCTCAGTAAGATTCTAGAAATTCCTCCAGAGAGTCTAGCTCAGGCATTGTGGTAGAAAAGAGAAAAGGATATTGAAATAGATGATGAACTTAGGAAGCAACCTCTTGACAAAGCCAAATCATTTTTTTCCTAGGAATAAAAAGATAAAATCTCTCAATGGTAACCTCAGGAGTTAAGAAAAAAATAGAGAGTGGATGCCCTCATGAGAATGGACAAGGAAGATAAAGATAAAATTCAAAAAGAAATTGAGGAAGTAACAAATAAAATCATTGAAGAGGTGAAGGTTGTTGAGCATGTGGAGAAACTGCATGAATTTGTTCAACAAGAAGCACAAGAGGAGAAAAATGAACAATTATCACATGATGTAGAGAAAGTATCTCCTAATAATAGTATGCATGATAGCCCTCCTTTAGACAATATTGATCAACAAGATTAGTATATAAAGAAAGATACTCTAATTTCTGAAGAAAACATACAAGATACTCAAAGGTCTCTTCTTTTGCTTCCCTCATTGATTCCAACAAATAGTTCCTAGCACAATAGAAACAAATCTAGCCCACAATTGCTCTGTAGTTGTTGTAAATACCTATATTTGATGGGAATGTCAACATGTCTAGTATCTCACCTCTGTAGAAGTTACAACTTGGTGATATCTTCCATTCCTCCACAAGAGAAGAAATCTTAGAACATCAAGTAGATAATTCAGAGACATTGTAGGAGGTAATCAACATTTTGGATATTGAAATACCAAGTGCAAAAAGGGATTCCTCTCTTCCACCAACTCAATAAATAAAACAATTGATGAATTCTTTCAAGAGATATTCTTCCTTTCTTGAGAAAAAAGCTAAGTTAAATATTGCAAACAACTTTTCTAATGCCTTTGAGAAATGTGCAAAGGAACATGAAAAACTACAAGCATGTATAGAAGATATTCATAGGTGTATGGAGGAGGCAAAGGTATTATACCCATTCTGTCTACAATGGCCTACCACCACAAAAAATCTCAAAGATCAGATAAATGCCATGGAAATGTAGATCACAAATGTGGCTGCCACATATGA
The DNA here is from genome assembly GCA_007115665.2 of Sequoiadendron giganteum. Lineage (NCBI taxonomy): Eukaryota > Viridiplantae > Streptophyta > Pinopsida > Cupressales > Cupressaceae > Sequoiadendron > Sequoiadendron giganteum. The sequence goes on from CM021103.1 coordinate 286,062,998, forward strand.
TTTGGTGTAAGATAGTGATGGTGCCATTAGGGAAAAAGTAGAGAAATTACACTCCCAAATACATCAAGTGCAAGACCGAAGGGAGAAAATAAAAGTTCAAATACAACAATTATGAGAGGTAGTAAACCTAAGGTTAACATCTCTAATTGGTCTCCTAGTAAAGCAAAAGGAGTTGAACAAAATAATCATATACCATCCTCCCTAGAAGAAGTAGAAGACATCCATGATCAACTAGTAAGTCAAATCTAGATCACAAATTCTACAAAGAAATAATGGGTTAGCTCTTTAACTCAGCTCATTTCAATTTATGAGAACATTCTTCCATCAGGTTAGACCTAACTATGTCTTGATGCAAGACATAGTTTTTGTGATAATTTTTTGATGATTTGTAAATATGTGGAGTAGATAATATTATCTATGTAAACAAAGGAACCTTTTATTGAGTAAGCCAATTCTAAGGGGGGGTGAACTATAAAAGTTTTTATAGATAGCAGGAGTCCATATGTTTTTAGAAGACCACTTTCTCTTTGCCTTTGATGTCAAAGGGGGAGAGAAAAAGGTATATCTGGTAAGTATTTCCATCAATGAAAAAGGGGGAGATTGTTGGAAAATGTGCAGATAGTGTGTTGTCATTGATGTCAACCTTTGTTGATGGTACCATATGCACTTATGTTGAAGGATAGTTCATGGTTTGATGTCAAAATTTTGTACATTTTTGTACACTATCATTTGAAGTTCATGGTTGGATGTCAAAATTCCTTGATTAATAAGTTTCCAATCTAAGTCACAAAACTAGCTTCAGATAAGCTCTGTCAAATGCTCCACATTTCTTAGCAGATGAAGATGTGATCTTGTAGTTTGAAGGGTAGATCTACATAGTTTTAAGGTATGCATGTTCCAAATTTCTATGCATATTTTTTTATCATAGAATGTTTTGGTGTTATCAGAGTATGCACATGTTAAGTTCCAACAAATGATTGCTAAGGAAGAACTGAGTGTCTCCACACTTCACAACATCACATTTTTTTTCCCTATAGTTTTAGATTAAGGTTTTTGAATGTGGTATGTATTATCAATCTAAGTTTCAGATGAGTTGATGCACCACTAGTGTTTCTATAGATGAAAATGTGTTGTCTTTGTTTCAACAACTTGGTAGGTTAGTATGCTGGTGTTTAAATGATCTGTCCTAGAAAGTACTTGATAAAATTTGTGTATAGAGGTTATGCAATACATGATGGAATCTCATTGGTATCTTTGAATTCTCCACAAGTTGGTATGTGATCCTTCCTTGTACAACAATATGTCCAAAATCATTATTTTTGGGTATGAAATGTTTGCGCCAGAGTAAATAGTTTGATATAATAAGAAGGGTGTAGAGAAGTGTTTTTACATGCTATATCATCTTGGTGGAATGATCCAAATAAAATTTATTGGTCTCTCTAATACTACCTTGGTCTGAAATTATTGTTTGACAATTTACTTTCTTGTCGGATTGATTTGACAAGATATGTTTCTTGCACTAAGTGATTGGATACGTACACTATTTTTGGAAATGTGTTCTATGGAAAATATGCCTGAAATATCTTTAAGCTTTAACTGCATGAGATTTCCTTCTACTAAAAATGTTTTTTAAGTCAACTTGTGATCAATGTATATCTTATATTACATGGTTTTAGCTGACAAGAAGAAACCTTTTAGAGGTTGAGGATTGTATAAATAGAAGATCAAAGCTTTTAAGAAGTAATGTAAGAGTGTTGTGAATATTTTGAGTAGATAGTGTGTGAATAGATTTCCATAAATATCGTATGATAATGAAATGTGGAAAAGATCAATTCTAAGAGATCAAAAGTGAATGTAAATGAGTCTATGAAGAAGAATTTTTGAATGTAAATGAAAAAATATGCCAAAGGTAGTGAGCTATAGGAATTGGAGATTTTTGAAGAAAATATATGCGAAAATTTACTAAAGGCAGTGAGCTAGAGGTAACAAAAGTATTGATATAATCCAATTGAATTTTGAGGTTGTAAACCTTTGTTGTAAGTGTTGTATTGAGCAGGGAGTAGTGAACTTCCTTCGGTTAATTACCAAAAAAACCAATTGTAAAATCTATTTTATTTGTGAGGCTAGATTTGGATAGTAGATCCAAGCAACTTGTTCACCATGGTTTTCGCTTATAGGATTTTCCACGTAAATCTAGTGTTATGATTGTATGGATTTTTGTTCTAATTGTAATGATTTAATTGGTTAATTGCTGATGAATGGAAAGAATTGATTAAGTATTGATTCACCCCCCTCTCAGTACTTCTATGTTGCAAGTATTAAGGTGTTGTCATTGATGTCAACAAGCTTGTGTTGTCATTAGTGATAGTTTTGTAGTGGTTGAGAGAGATTGTTGCTTTGATTAGTTGCATTATACTGTCATTAGTTAAGTTTTTGGTGTTAACCTCTAGTGTTTCTTTGATAAGCTTATGTTTATGGTTTAGATGTTGAGGATATTGAGAAAATTGATAAAATAAGGAAACACGATGTTGTAGAGGTATTCTGGTTTGCAAAGGTGTTTTGATTTTGCTTCAAATTTCTTCTAGGATTTTGTTTTTGTGGTTTGGATATGTTGGTTAGAGGTTTTCAGAGTTTCTATATCCAAAATTTGGGTTTTTGGATTGTTGTGCGGAGAAAGATATGTTCACTAATTTGTGAACTGGTTTTGTAGTGCTAGTTATAGAGGTGACTGGATGAAAGGTCATTGCTTCATGTTTCTCCATTGTTTTTCTTCAGGACTTGTGATTCTGAAGGTATGTTAATGGTGTTGATATTTTTCCTACATCAAGAGGATTAGTTTTTTGGTATTCCAAAAGATGGATTTTAGAGTTGTAGTGTTTGGCAGTGTAGTTTGAGTGTACATGTTGTGTACATTTTGAAGGTGTGAATTAATGCGAAGAAGTTTGATGGATTTTAAGGTGATAGAGGAATATTCTAGAGTGTGATGAAGTGTGGCATATGGCTTACAAGTCATCTTTGGGCTTGAGGAAGTATCTAATTCAAAGTTTAATGATGTTTGCATAGGTAACGACTGACCTAGTGTTTACACTACATACGAAGGATAAATCTTGTTTGTAGTAGCGTGTGGTTGAGTGGTGTTGTTTATTTTAGTCCTAGTTTTGTTTTGGTCCACTTTTCATTTCTATCCACCATGGGAATGTTTAGTGCTGACCTATTTTGAATTTGTAAAGTGTAGAGTGAGTGTAGACAACTTGAAGATGTTTATCAAGTTGAGGATCGTATAAATGCAAGGTGAATTGATGTGATATAAGGTGTGGAATAGAGTTGAGTTTTGAGATGCAGTGCGAGCTATAACACAAGATTGCTGAATGCAGTGAGCTAAAGTATCTTGATCTTCTGAAGACTGTGAGTGTTGTTAGAGGTGTTGTGGTGGAATCTCCATTGCATTGAGATCATGTTATCTATGTGGAAATCTATCTTCTTTTCTTCTTTCTATTCTGGCAGTGATCCTAGGATGTGAGCCCTTTTGGATAGTGCATCCTATTTTGGCAGTGAGCCTCTTTATATCAATTATTTCAATTACTTATAATTTGAGCTAATATTCACTATGGTTTTTCCCTTTTAGGGTTTTCCATGTAAATATGGTGTTCTCTTGTGTATGGTGTTGGTTGTTTTAATTTTTGTTATATGCTTTTCATGTTAAAAAATTATAACAGATTAAGGGTTTAATGAATGCATGTGGATCTGATTTTTGTTGAAGGTTTTAAAGGTTTAATTTGATACAATTGATTCACACCCCCTCTTAGTTGTCTTGTTCATTTCAACAATTGGTATCAAAGCAATGTTCCTTGAAGAAAATCTTAAATACTTGAGGTAGATTTAGGATGACAAGCAAGAAGGAGATCCTTATGTTTGATGGTACATACTATGCATTCTGGAAAGAAAAGATGGAAGGCTATATAATTTATCTTGGATTTAAATTTGCAAAGGCAATCAATATTGTATTCACCATACCTACAAATATTCTATGCACAAGCGATAAAATCAAGGCCTATGAAACAAATGTTAATGCAAGGTTTTTTCTTTTGATTAGTCTTTCACATTTTGAATTAGTGAAAGCTATGGATCTAAAAACTGCTAAATAAGTTTGGGATAAGCTAGAAATTATTTATGAGGGAGATGATAGGGTTAAACAAGTTAAGTTGTAGAATCTAAAAGCACAAATTTGAGACTTTGTGAATGTATGAAGATGAAACAATTACATACTACATGCAGAGGGTTAATGAGCTGGTAAGTTCTATGTGAGGTCTTGGTGTACAAATCAAAGAACCTAAAGTCGTAAAGAAAATTCTCAAAACTCTTCTTGATTCTTATAGTGAAAAGGTTTCTGCTATTGAGGAAATTGCAGATTTTAATACTTACACTAGAGATCAATTGTTTGGCACATTAACTACATTTGAAATGAGAAAAAATGGTCCAAAAAATGGTGCAAAAATGGAGACTACTTTCAATGCTAGAAAATCAAAAAAGGTTGAAGATTCCGATGGAGATGATATTGATGATGTGGAAGCTAACTTTGTAAGAAGAATGAAAAAGGGCACTAGTAAGTACAAAGATAAACTTCCTTTCAAGTGTTTTTTTTGTGGAAATATAGGTCACTATGCTTTAAGATGTCTAAATAGGGTTGTGAACAATAATAATAACATAGGTAAGATGATCAAGAAAAGCTATATATATTAGAGAAGATGCTAGTATTTCTGATGTTGAATCTGACTATGGAGATGCTGATGAGAATAAATACTTATTTTTGGCTTTAAAATATGAATATGTTTCTACTAACTCTAAAAGATATATGAAGGAAAGTGCTCTAGAGAAGGATAAGATTGAAGGTACCTTGGTATCTACTTTTCATATTAGGTAGGATAAGAGCTATTGGGTTATTGATAATGGTTGCTCAAATCACATGATCAAAGATAAGATCAAGTTTGTTAAACTTGAAAAATATGATGGAGGACTTGTTAAATTTGGAGATGATTCAAGAGCTAAGATTTGTAGAATAGGATCAATTAGTTTTGATGGAAATAATAATATTGAAGATTTTTACTATGTCAAGGGTTTAAGGCATAATATTTTGAGTGTTGGAAAAATGTGTAGCAAAGGATACAATATTATGTTTTAGGATGATGGATATGATATCAGAAAAGGGTTTGAAACTATGATTGTTGTTGGAAAAAGGATAGATGGAAATATCTATCAACTAAAGGGTGCCGATGGTCACTGTTTTATGGCTCAGATCAATGACAACTAGTTATGGCATAGGAGAATGTGTCACATAAATTTTGATAACCTAGTTATACTTCAACTAGTTCAAAAGCAGTAAGAGATATGCTAAGGATTACAAATCCTATCAATGATATTTGCAAATATTGTCAATTTGGAAAACAAACTAGAAGCATTTTGAAGGGAAAGGAACAATATTCTACTAGATTGTTGGATTTGGTACACATAGACCTTTGTGGTCCTACAAGAGTGGGAAGTCTTCAAGGTGACATGTATTTCATGCTTCTAATTGATGATTATTCTAGAATGGCATGGGTTACTTTTCTTAGAGAAAAAATTTAAGCCCTAGATAGGTTTAAAGAACTCAAAGTTATGGTTGAAAAAGAGATGGATTTAAAGTTCAAATGTTTGAGTTCTAAAAGAGGTGGAGAGTTCACCTCCGATGAATTTAATATGTTTTATGAGCATCATTGTATAAAAAGGCACTTGTCTGCCCCTAAGACTTCTCAGAAAAATAGAGTGGTTGAAAGGAAAAGAAAAATTATTTAAGAAGCTACAAGGACTATGATGAAAGAAGATAACCTACCATAATTCTATTAGAGAGAATAAATTCATACTACTATTTACATACTTAACAAAGTTCAAGTAAGAGCTAACAACAAAAAAACTCCCTATGAGTTATGATATGGAAGGATTCCTACTTTCAAGTACTTTAGATTTTTTGGAAGAAAATGTTATATTAGAAGAGATGATGAAAACTTAGGAAAGTTTGATGCAAGTCCTAATGAAGGTACCTTCCTTGGAAATTCTACTAAATGCAAAGATTACAAATGTTACAAAAAAAGAATAAGAAGGATGGTTGAAAGTGTGAGTGTTAAGGTTGATGTAGACATGCAAAACTCAGTGGTAATAGATGGATATGAGTTAGAAGAACCTACTTGCAAAGAAGAAGAAGAAAAATTTGAAGAAAAATATGTATTGAATAAAGAGGAAGAAGCTTCGAAAAAGACCCCTGAGAACCCTAAGTATGTATAGAGAAATCATTTTGAAGAACATATTATTGGAGACAAAATAAAAGGTGTGTTGACAAGAAGAAGAGTTGCTAAAGAAGAGATGAATATATTCTTATTTTCTAAAGTTGAGCCTAAAAATATGATTGAAGCATGCAAAGATGAGCATTGAATGAAGGCAATGGAAGAACTTATGCAGATTGAGAAAAATCAGACTTGGGAATTGGTTCCTAGACCTAAAAATAAGAACATAATTAGAACTAAGTGGGTATTCAAAAACAAGCTAAATGAGAATGGAGAAGTAGCTAGAAACAAGGCAAGGCTTGTGTGCAAGGGCTATGCATAAGTTGAAGGAATGAACTTTGAGGAGAAATTTTCTCTGGTGGCTAAAATGGAAGCAATCAAGATATTTTTGGCATTTTAAGCACATAAGGACTTTAAAGTTTATTAGATGGATGTGAAGTCTACTTTCTTGAAAGGAGAATTGGAAGAAGTTTACATGGGACAACCAAAAGGATTTCAATTGTCAGATAAACCTAATATGGTCTACAGATTGAAGAAGACATTGTATGAATTGAAGAAAGCTCCCAGATCTTGGTATGCAATGTTGGATAGATATTTAATACAAAAAGGATTCAACAAGGGAACTACAAATAGTAATATTTAATTTAAAATTGAAGAAGATCAAATCTTAATAGTGGTTGTGTATGTTGATGATATAATATTTGGAGGCAATGAAGCTATGTGCAAGAATTTTTTCGAAGAGATGCATAAACAACTTGAGATGTCTATATTTGGGGAGATGAATTTCTTCCTTGGGCTACAAATCAATCAAATAGATAAAGGAATATTAATTTCACAATCAAAGTATGTTAAAGAAATGTTGAAGAAGTTTGGAATGGAAGACTCCAAACCTATATGCACTCCTATGGTAACTAGTTGCAAACTAAGCAAGAATGATGAATCCCCTAAGGCTAATTAGAACAAGTATAGATCTATGATTGGTGGAGAGCTATACCTAACTCCTACTAGATTGGGCATCATGCATGTAGTTTGTCTTGTGGCTATATTTCAAGAAGACCATAAAGAAACACATGATGTGGTAGTAAAGAGGATATTTAGATATTTGAAGGGCACTCCAAACTATGGCTTATGGTATCCTAAGGATACCGATTTTACATTAAGTTCTTATACAGATGTAGATTGGGTTGGTTGTGTTGATGACAAGAAAAACACTAGTGGTGGTGCATTCTTTCTCAGATGTATATTGGTATCATGGCTAAGAAAGAAACAAGATTATATTTCTTTATCTATTGCAAAGGCTGAGTACATTGCAACAACATCTTGCTATAAATAGGTATAGTGGATGAGATAGACATTTAAGGATATTAGAGTGGTGTATGATGAGACTTTATATCTTTTTTCATAATATAAGTGCAATTAATATTTCAAAGAATCGAGTGATGCATTCAAGGATAAAACACATATCAATTAGGTATCACTTTTTGAGAGAGAAGGTTGTGGAGAATGTTGCAAGTATGAAGGTGTTATCATTGATGTCAACAAGCTTGTGTTGTCATTAGTGATAGTTGTGCAGTGGTTGAGATAGATTTCTATTTTGATTAGATGCATTATGTTGTCATCAGTTAAGTTGCTGGTGTTAACCTTTAGTGTTTCTTTGATAATATTTTGTTTATGGTTTAGATGTCTAGGATATTGAGAAAATTGATAAAATAAGGAAACAAGGTGTTGTAGAGGTATTTTGGTTTGTAGAGGTGTTCTTGTTTTTCTTTACATTTCTTTTAGGTTGTAGATTTGTTTGTGTAGTTTGGATATGTTGGTTAGAGGTGTTAAGAGTTTCTATATCTATAATTTGGGTTTTTGGATTATTGTGCAAAGGAAGATATGTTCACTAGTGTGTGAACTCATTTTGTAGTGTTGGTTATAGAGGTGTCTGGGAGAAACATCCTTGATCTCTATTTACCCATAGTTGTTCTTCATGTCTTACGATTTTGAAGGTATATTAATGGTGTTGATCTCTTTCCTACATCGAGAGGATTAGTGGTTTGGTATTCTGAAAGATGGATTTTAGAGTTATAGTGTTTGGCAGTGTATTTTGAGTGTACAAGTGTACATTTTGAAGGCGTGAGTTGATGCAAAGGATTTTGATGAATTTCAAAGTCATAGAGGAATATTCTAGATCATGATGAAGCATGGCATGTGGCTCACAAGTCATCTTTGTGTTTGAGGAAGTATGTAATTCAAAGTTTAATGGTGTTTGCATGGGTAATGACCAACCTAGTGTATATAATACATGTGAAGGATAAATATTATTTGTAGTAACGTGTGGTTGAGTGGTGTTGTTGCTTTGGGTCCCAGTTAAGTTTTTATTCTCTTATTTTCATTCCTATACACTGTAGGAATGTTTAGTGTCAACCTATTTTAAATTTGTAAAGTGCAGGGTGAGTGTATCCAGCTTTAAGATGTTTTTCAAGTAGAGGATGATATAAATATAAGGTGAATTGATGTGAGATACGGTGTGGAATAGATTTGAGTGTTGAGATGCAGTGTGAGCTGTAACACAAGATTGTTGAATGTAGTGAGCTGAAGTATCTTGATCTTTTGAAGACTGTGAGTGTTGTTAGAGCTATTGTGGTGGAATCTCCATTGCAATGAGATCATGTTCTTTATGTGACAATCTATCTTCTTTTCTTCTTTCTATTTCAGCAGTGAGCCTGGGTCATGAGCCTTTTTGGATAGTGTGTCCTATTCTAGCAGTGAACCTCTTTGTACTGGTTTTCACAATTACTTATAATGTGAGCTAATCCTCACTATGGTTTTTCCCTTTTAGGGTTTTCCAAGTAAATCTAGTGTTCTCTTGTGTATGGTGTTGGTTGTTTTAGTTTTTGTTATCTACTTATCATGTCTAAACATTATAATAGATTAAGGGTTTAATGCATGTGTCTGATTACTGTTGAGGGTTTTAAAGGTTTAATTTGATACAATTGATTCACCCCCCTCTCAATTGTCTTATTCATTTCAACATTCTGAGTGTTCAATACCTTTTCCTCGACACTTCAAAATTCCTAAAGTTGATAAATATAAAGGGAAAGGTGATCCACAAGACCATGTTAAGGATTTCTTTATGTATTTCCAAGAGTTGTCTTACAATGAAAATTACCTTCTTTTCTTATTCCCTCATAGTCTAGGAGGTCAAGCTTTGGAATGTTTCTCCACCTTCCTCATGAGTCTATTAATACATTTTTAGACTTATAAAAAAATGTATCTCAATTATCCTACAATATTGAGCATGAATTAACCATGCACAATCTTTATAATAACAAAAAACATAGTGGAGAAAGATTTGTGGACTATTTTCAGATGTGGAGAGCTCTTGCTAGCCATCTTTCATGGCCCTTACCAAAGAAGTAATTGATCAATATATTTGTTAATAACTTGAATCAAGAGATGAAATTACATTTAAAAATATATGATGCATCATCATTCAATGAAATTATAGAGAAAGGTGTCACTTTTGAGAAGGAACTCATAGCTAAATGTTTGATCAATATTTATAAAGAAAATAACAACAAGACATTTAATGAAAAATTCCATTTTTGGAATTAAAAAAAAATGCCATCAATGATGATGTCACAAACACTAAGCATGTTCAAGTTTCCAATACATTTAATGTCAATCCAACCGCAACCATTCTACTAGGAATGATTTATGGGTTCCTCAAGGTGCACCCTGACCTAATAATCAAAGAAATTATAAACAAAAATTCACCCTTTTAGTGGAACCATTCGATGGTTTTTTTTAAAGTTGGTGTAAGAAAATGTAGTAATGTATCTGGTAACTCAACCATTTGATGATTCCAAACCTAAGCCTAATTGGTTCAAGTATAATGAGTACTGTGATTATGGTGCAGGAGCACCTTGTCCTCTAAATACCTTCAAAAGGAAAAAGTTTTAAAATTTGAATTTTCAAGTGTAAAATCATTGTAAATGTCTTGTGGAGTCACAATTAATGTATTTGAAGTCTCAAATAGGTTCTAGGAGATCAAAATATCAAAAGTGCAAAAATGTCATTTTGTTGCAAAAGATGCAAAATTGGGAAAAAGCAAGAAATTGCAAAAAAAGAATGTAAAGGGAAGGTAAAGAGTCATGTGGAGGTCCATTTAAATATGTTTTAATCCATAATAAGTATCTATGTGATTATGTTTCTAAAGTTGTCATTTGATGTCAAAATGGTAAAAAGACAAAAAAATAGGAATGTCAAAGGTCATGAGCAGTTGTAGTTAGTTCCATTCATTAGAGGAAGGTGGAAAGCCTTTAAAAAGGCATGGTATTTCATTTCAAAATCAAGGGAGGTTGTATTGGAGATGTATTGAGTCAAAGGGATTGATTTCTAATGGAAAATAATGAATAAACTCTATTTTTTCTCAGAAATAATTGGAAAATAGTTGGTTCAGATCCTTGTACAGCCTTGTACAGGCATGGAAGCATACTCAAATGACTGTAAATGATATACCAATCATTCTCCCTCCTTTTTACTTTTTTTATTCATGTATTTTTATGCAATTTTGAATTAGTTATGAGGATTTTTCATAAAACTATTAGAACCCTCTACTAGGGTATACAAAGATCTAATAAATTGTGTTTCTCTCTTTGTGCACGGTGAAATCTTTGGATTTTTGGTGATATGATCCCTTGTGGAATCTAATTTTATGTTATAAAGGTTTCAGGCTAAAAGGATAAGTTTAGAGTGTGAAGAATCATAGTTCTTGGTCTGTAACTGTGTGTACAGTCTGAAACAAAGCAATTATGATGATTAAGGCCTAGGGTTTGTAGAAATGTTTATGGGAGTGGACATTGATGGAATTTTAATCTTTAATGTACCTAATGGAAGGTGTTACAAGTGGTGGAAAGGAGGAATTACTCCTGTAGATAGTAAAGTCAATAACCCCTATTTGTAACATGCCTAATTAGGCCTAATGAGCACACTATCAGACTAGTTTTGAGTATCTTTTCTCAAAGTAATGAAAGGATATTTTTTGATATGTTTAATACCCTTAAATGGGTGTTCAAAAATCCTTTTATAGTTTTTAATAGAGTTCCGTGGTTGAAGATATGCGTGTTTGTTCTTTGGAGTATGGTTACTAGGAAATGGTTGCTAAATGAACAAATGATCAAAGTATTGATGGAAAGACCTTTGAGAGTGGTTGTTTTATGTTGAAAAAAACTTAAATAATGATGTTAAAGGTGTATCAATGTTTGGGGAAAGGTCTAGAAAGGAAACTTTCAAATTTGATGTTTTAAGCAATATGATCTAAAGGTGCAAAATGGTGTCTTGACTACAAAGTTAGAGGATCTGATAGAGCAGCATTATGTGAGCATGTTCTTGACTTGTTTCAAATAAAAACATGAAGAATACAGGGTCTTGGAAGTCTGGTGAAAGGATAAAAGTAGTTTTAATGGTTGTAGTCTTAATTCATTATTGTAACAAGTTGAAATGATGAGCAATTTGATGACTAGTGAAGAGTTGATTGATTGAGTGATTTCTAATCAAGTTTTGGATTTGTTCCTAGTAGAATTTGATGTTGGTTAAGTTGTGTTTGGATTTGATAAAGTTGTGGAACACTGACTTGGTGAAATTGGTGTTTGGTGCCTTGTGATTTTCAAGTGAAATGATGTGATTTTGATAAAAATATAAAGCAATTTTAAGTTGCTTGTTTAATTTGATCTTCTCCTATCAAGGTTTGGGTCAGAAGTACCCTTGAAAGTTTGTTATGTTGTGTATATGCTCTAAATCAATTGGTATCAGAGTTAGAAGGCTCTAGGAAGTGAGAGAGTTGATTCTAATGATTTGTTGAATTGGTAGTTTATTGAAGTTGGTTTGTCGAGTTGTTGGTTGGTTGCAAGTGCTTGATCCATCTAAGTTGCAAAGAGAAAGTCCAAGAGACTAGGTAGAGAAAAGAGGAGACGCCTAGGTGAGGCAAAGAAGTTTATGAGTTGTGTTGCAGTAAGAACCAGATGGATACCTAATTCTGAAGCGCTTGAGTTTGTAGCCTGAAGAGTAATCCATTGATGGGAGTAGTTGAGAAGATGAAAAAGGTGATTGTTCAGAGAAGGTTAAGGATGAACTATGAAAGAAAGAGGAAATTTTGTAAGGATAGTCATGTATCCTTTTGAAAGAGAAGAATATGATTGTGAACTTGATAAAAATAAAAAGAGAAAGGCAAGAGGCAAGAAGAGACAAGTGAAGACATAGATAAAGGAAAAGTGAAGATGGTCATGAAGACAAATCTGAAGGCAAGGTTGGAACCAAGATAGATGAAGATTCAAGAGAAAAGAAGAAGATGTCCAAGGCAAGTTTGAATTTGTTTTTTAGGTACAAGTAAGGACAATGTAATAAGTTTCCAAGGGACTTGGAAATTTTTTGTTGGTGGGTTGTATGTGTAACATAGTAAAAACTAGAAAATCAAAGAGGTTAAAGCAATTCAAAGCATTAATCTAAATTAAACAACAAAGCACAAAGGAAATAACTAAAATATGAACAATCTCACCAAAGATCAATAAATCTCCATGAATTATCTTTGTTGTCCTTCTCCATTTCGTCGTGATAGTATTCTTGCCCTCAAATTTTTAGAATGTGTGCAATTATAGCCATTGATGTATGTGATTATAGAAAAATATCAAAGATTAACAAGTAGCTTCCAAAAGTATATCAATTTCGGGAGGAGTTGAGATGATGAAAGCCAGGTCAATTTATAGAAAATGGGTTTTCAAACGATCTGCTCAAATTCGAAAGATAGATCAATGATCAATATTGATGAATGCCATGTGATAAAGATTTTTGCTAGTTAGAACGTGAGTGAGAAAACCTAAGAATAGAGATCAAGATTAAATAAATGATTTAAACTCTAGTTGAAAGTATTTGAAAATTAGAAGAATAATTTTTAAATGAAAAGGATAAAGATAGAATGAAGACAATGATTTGTTTGAATGCACACATGAATTAATTAATTAAAGAAATATATTTAATTAATAAATTTGTTCATGCATAAGAGTCTTAACTAGATAATTGACTGGTTATGACAGAGAGTCTCTTCGCATAGACGATCAAATATTGAATTAGGAGATAACTGATTGATTCAAATAGATCTCAAGTTGAGTGAGAATGAATATTTAGATAACTTAAACAATTATCTAAATACATAGGAATATGTTAAAAATAGAGTTTTATGAATTAAATGATTTATTTAATTCAAAATTTGACATTTAAGGAATAATTAAATAAATAATATTTATTTAATTAATGATGAAAAGGTTAAATGAATAATTAAATAATTCGAGCATTTATTTAATTATAGTTGAAAACATGATAAAGATAAATTAAATAAGAATTTATTTAATTTAAGGAGAGTAAAGTTAATTAATGACATAATTAAATAAAGAACATTTATTTAATTAATCAGGATAGAATAAAGACAATGTGAACTAATTAAAGAATTAAGATTATTTAATTAATAGATGAATAAATGTTAGAGTGAATTAATTAAATAATTAAAATCTATTTAATTAATAGATGAGAAAGGACTTTAGTAGGTAATTAAATAATTAACATTATTTAATCATGACTATAAAAATATGAATTATGAAGAAATTGAAGTCATAGGCTTAGCTTAGACCAAATTTCGGTGTCTAAATTTCCCCTCTTTGATACAATGTCATTTTGGCATTGTGTCAAAGAAAATCGAACAAAAAAATGCCCCAGTATAAAATAGGTGAAGGTATGGCCCCTCAGGAAAATTGATGAATTTTCAAAAAATTCCAAAAAATTTGGAAATAGTCTCGATATGTCAATTTGATAGCCAAAAACACAGTGTAGCTGACATAAATGAATTT